>CM056052.1:77948208-78318208 GCA_029574335.1 Rana kukunoris
AGTGTGACAGGCAGTGTAAAAAACAGTTAGTGTTAGGTTCAGGATAGCCCCCCCACCCCCCCTAATAAAGTTTTAACCCCCTGATCACCGCCCTAGTTAACCCTTTCACTCCCTATTGCCAGCGTCACTAAGCGATCATTTTTCTGATCGCTGTATTAGTGCCGCTGTTCCCGCTAGGTAGCTATTTTTTTTTATTGCGATTTTTTTTTTTTACTAAAGACATGTGGCTAAATACATTTTGGCCTAAATGTTTGACTAAAATTTAGTTTATTTGATTTTTTTTTTAACAAAAAGAAAAAAATAGTGTTTTTTTTTCAAAAATGTCGCTCTATTTTTGTATATAGCGCAAAAAATAAAAATCGCAGAGGTGATCAAATACCACCAAAAGAAAGCTCTATTTGTGGGAAGAAAAGGACGCAAATTTTGTTTGGGAGCCACGTCGCACGACCGCGCAATTGTCTGTTAAAGCGACGCAGTGCCGAATCGCAAAAACACATTGGGTCATTTACCAGCGTATTGGTCCGGGTCTTAAGTGGTTAAGGTGCCCATCTAATGCCGCGTACACACGATTTTTTGTGTCGTTTTTCAAAACGTCGTTTTTTGTTTCACAAAAAATCACCGTGTGTAGCAAAAACGTATTTAAAACGACGTTTTTCAACCCGCGCATGCCCAGAAGCTAGTTATGAAGCAAGCTTTAATGGAAAAGAGTGGCGAACGTAACCTCGCTTTGCTAGAGCATTGTGAAAAAACTATGGTGTGTAGGCAACATCGTCTTTGAAAATTGAAGTTTCAAAAACGTAGTTTTTTACTTCACAGAAAACGTAGTTTTTTTTTCATCACGTAAAGTGATCGTGTGTACGAGGCATAATAGTTTGTTTAAACTATCGATGCTCCTGTTTGTGGAAGAGAATTCAAACCGCTCTGACAGTAAATGACCCTCTACGCAGTTTTAAGGGGTTGTAAAGTCAGAAGGTGTTTTATTTTAATGCATTCTATGCATTAGTGTTAGAATAGAATAGAATAAGTTGAATATCCGCCACAATATCGCAGTCCCACTATAAGCCGCTGATCACCATCATTGCCAGTAGAAAAAAACAAGAAAATAAAAATATCTCATAGATTGTTAATGCTATAATTTTGTGCTTACCAATCAATATACGTTTATTGGGATTTTTTTTTACCATAAATATGTAGCAGAATACATATTGGCATAAATTGATAAAGAACATTGGTTTGTTTTTTTCAATTTTTTTATTGTAAATGTTTTATGGTAGAAAGTATTTTTGTTTTCAAAATTGGCGGTCTTTTTTAGTTTATAGCGCAAAAAAAAAAAAAAAGGTTATCAAATTCCGCCAAAAGGAAGCTCTATTTGTGGGAAAAAAAGACATACATTTTATTGGGGTACAGCGTAGCATGATTACGCAATTGTCAGTTAAAGTAACACAGTGTCGTATAAGGTGAAGGGTCATGAAGGGACGGGTACATTTTCTGGAGGTCAAGTGTTTAATTAACCTTGTCTAAAGGCAGACATCAATCAGTTGTACTAGATTTGAACATTGCTTGGCTTAAGAAAAGGTTAACATTTTATGGGCTGGGATTCACCATTGTATGTTAATGAGAACTGGATTCAGCTCAGCTATTGGGACAGAGCATGGTGAACTGGCTGAGAAAAGTCAGTATCGCCTTCTCCTCAGAAACACCAAAAAGGTAAGATATGCTGTGTAAATAAGGCCACGTAACAAGCATATAGTGGGGTTTTCTCAAGTTTGATTACAAATGTGGAAGCACACTTTAAGTTTTTCAGACAGCAGAGCAAAGCTTGTGCAAGCCAAAGCAAAGGGCCAGAAATGTCCAGGTTTGGATCATTCACTGTCACTATCAGTACTGATGCAGTCAGGAACCAAAAAAATACAGGTCATTCTCAAAAAATTTGCATATTGTGATAAAGTTCATTATTTTCTGTAATGTACTGATAAACATTACAATGTGAAAATTATATAGCGCTCGTTATAAAAATAATAATCAGAAAAATGAAAGCTGCAATAATAAAAAGGTTATACAACCTAAAACATGATATACAAAAAACAAAATTGCGCTAAAAACTGCAAATATCACTAAGCAGTGTACTATTAAGCCATAAGTATAGTCCATATACATAAGAAGAGGTGAATGTACAGGATCACTTGTGTTCTTAAAGTTCAGTTATAGGATGAATGTCCGTAGTAAGGATCTCCCAGGTGAAAACATTGATGACAAACTTTAGAAAAAAGTGTTGAAAGTAAACACCTCCACCATAGGTATGAATGGCCTCTTACCAGATCCAAAATACAAATGAGCCTTATGCCAAAAACCCAGAAATCACCGTCAGCACCTCCAACGTCCAGATCATCTATGCACAGACCATCCTCGATGTCATCAGTATGCGTCAGGATGTATGAAAGGACAGAAAGGCTGTTTAAACTTAATGTCCTCTAAATCCTTCAAAGCCAGGTCTCTGAAGACCTTTAAAGAGGGTGCCAGATGTCCAGGTGGATTGTACACAGAGGCATTGGCTAGGCCAGAATGTGTATAACAGATCCAAAATACAAATGAGCCTTATGCCAAAAACCCAGAAATCACCGTCAGCACCTCCAACGTCCAGATCATCTATGCACAGACCATCCTCGATGTCATCAGTATGCGTCAGGATGTATGAAAGGACAGAAAGGCTCTCATAGTGTAAAATCGTCAGGTTTTAATAAAATAAAAAATGGTATGCACTTACAAGAGATCGTTTCAAAAGCAGGCATCCAATACAAATAAGCCGGCCGGCTAGCACTTTCCGCCCGTGTCTTCCGGGTAGAGAGAAGTTTTTCGCGGTGACGTCAGCACGTCGCCTCCCTACGTTTCGTCACCTTTAGTGACGAAACGTAGGGAGGCGACGTGCTGACGTCACCGCGAAAAACTTCTCTCTACCCGGAAGACACGGGCGGAAAGTGCTAGCCGGCCGGCTTATTTGTATTGGATGCCTGCTTTTGAAACGATCTCTTGTAAGTGCATACCATTTTTTATTTTATTAAAACCTGACGATTTTACACTATGAGAGCCTTTCTGTCCTTTCATACATCCTGACGCATACTGATGACATCGAGGATGGTCTGTGCATAGATGATCTGGACGTTGGAGGTGCTGACGGTGATTTCTGGGTTTTTGGCATAAGGCTCATTTGTATTTTGGATCTGTTATACACATTCTGGCCTAGCCAATGCCTCTGTGTACAATCCACCTGGACATCTGGCACCCTCTTTAAAGGTCTTCAGAGACCTGGCTTTGAAGGATTTAGAGGACATTAAGTTTAAACAGCCTTTCTGTCCTTTCATACATCCTGACGCATACTGATGACATCGAGGATGGTCTGTGCATAGATGATCTGGACGTTGGAGGTGCTGACGGTGATTTCTGGGTTTTTGGCATAAGGCTCATTTGTATTTTGGATCTGGTAAGAGGCCATTCATACCTATGGTGGAGGTGTTTACTTTCAACACTTTTTTCTAAAGTTTGTCATCAATGTTTTCACCTGGGAGATCCTTACTACGGACATTCATCCTATAACTGAACTTTAAGAACACAAGTGATCCTGTACATTCACCTCTTCTTATGTATATGGACTATACTTATGGCTTAATAGTACACTGCTTAGTGATATTTGCAGTTTTTAGCACTGATAAACATTAGACTTTCATATATTTTAGATTCATTACACACAACTGAAGTAGTTCATGCCTTTTTTTTGTTTTAATATTGATGATTTTGGCATACAGCTCATGAAAACCCAAAATTCCTATCTCAAAAAATTAGCATATTTCATCCGACCAATAAAAGAAAAGTGTTTTTAATATAAAAAAAGTCAACCTTCAAATAATTCTGTTCAGTTATGCACTCAATACTTGGTCGGGAATCCTTTTGCAGAAATGACTGCTTCAATGCGGCGTGGCATGGAGGCAATCAGCCTGTGGCACTGCTGAGGTGTTATGGAGGCCCAGGATGCTTCGGTAGCGGCCTTAAGCTCATCCAGAGTGTTGGGTCTTGCGTCTCTCAACTTTCTCTTCCCAATATCCCACAGATTCTCTATGGGGTTCAGGTCAGGAGAGTTGGCAGGCCAATTGAGCACAGTAATACCATGGTCAGTAAACCATTTACCAGTGGTTTTGGCACTGTGAGCAGGTGCCAGGTCATGCTGAAAAATGAAATCTTCATCTCCATAAAGCTTTTCAGCAGATGGAAGCATGAAGTGCTCCAAAATCTCCTGATAGCTAGCTGCATTCACCCTGCCCTTGATAAAACACAGTGGACCAACACCAGCAGCTGACATGGCACCCCAGACCATCACTGACTGTGGGTACTTGACACTGGACCTCAGGCATTTTGTCATTTCCCTCTCCCCAGTCTTCCTCCAGACTATGGCACCTTGATTACCGAATGACATGCAAAATTTACTTTGGACCACTGAGCAACAGTCCAGTGTTGCTTCTCTATAGCCCAGGTCAGGCGCTTCTGCCGCTGTTTCTGGTTCAAAAGTGGCTTGACCTGGGGAATGCGGCACCTGTAGCTCATTTCCTGCACACGCCTGTACACAGTGGCTCTGGATGTTTCTACTCCAGACTCAGTCCACTGCTTCCGCAGGTCCCCCAAGGTCTGGAATCGGTCCTTCTCCACAATCTTCCTCAGGGTCCGGTCACCTCTTCTCGTTGTGCAGCGTTTTCTGCCACACTTTTTCCTTCCCACAGACTTCCCACTGAGGTGCCTTGATACAGCACTCTGGGAACAGCCTATTCGTTCAGAAATTTCTTTCTGTGTCTTACCCTCTTGCTTGAGGGTGTCAATGATGGCCTTCTGGACAGCAGTCAGGTCGCCAGTCTTACGCATGATTGCGATTTGGAGTAATGAACCATGCTGGGAGTTTTTATAAGCCTCAGGAATCTTTTGCAGGTGTTTAGAGTTAATTAGTTGATTCAGATGATTAGGTTAAGACCTCGTTTAGAGAACCTCTTCATGATATGCTAATTTTTTGAGATAGGAATTTTGGGTTTTCATGAGCTGTATGCCAAAATCATCAATATTAAA
This sequence comes from Rana kukunoris, assembly GCA_029574335.1. Taxonomy (NCBI): domain Eukaryota; kingdom Metazoa; phylum Chordata; class Amphibia; order Anura; family Ranidae; genus Rana; species Rana kukunoris. The sequence goes on from CM056052.1 coordinate 77,953,312, forward strand.
ACCAAAAAAAGGCTTGAACTACTTCAGTTGTGTGTAATGAATCTAAAATATATGAAAGTCTAATGTTTATCAGTACATTACAGAAAATAATGAACTTTATCACAATATGCTAATTTTTTGAGAATGACCTGTAGATTGTAGCAGATGTTTTCATCAATGTGAAGCAAAGCTGGCATTCTTGTAAGCATTTGCACATACACGCACATATGCTTACATTATTAATATCAATCGAAACACAATAAAAATCCTGTTAAATTACCCAGAATTTTGAGTCTTTATTGAACATTAGGTTTAGGCTTGTGCATCCCAACGTGACTTGCAACGTATTATTGAAAGGGCCTGCATTGATAGACACAGTCTGTTGCTTTTTAAAGGCCACTCAGTGGTTAGGAGGTGATTGGCTAGAGTAAGGAATTTGTGTAGAGTGGCCTCTTTCAAACCTCATGTGTACGAGAGCTAAGAGTCAATGTAGTCAAATAACAAAGATGGGAAATTATGTAATGGTGTTTTAAGTGCTATGGTCATTTTATGTGAATCATTTAATGTTGAACATATCTATAACATGTTTCAAATATGACCTAATATGACTTCAACTTTCTCCAGAAACATCCAAAGAAAAATTAATATTCTATCTGTCACAGTAGTGCTAGCAAAATCCAGTCTTAAACTCATGAAAGTATTTGAACCTCTTCCAGACATTATGAACTGCAAGTTTCCTGTCTGAAGTCACCTAAAGGCTTCTTTAAGAGACTGGCAGCCACTCCGAAGTGCACTGAAGATCATAATGAGGGAAAGGCCATTTAATGTTTACACTGCAGAATTTTAACCTGAGGAATATTTTTCTAACTTTAGTGACAAGTCCCGAGATCTCGTGGTTAAAAAAAAAAAAAAAAAATTGGCCCCTTCCCCAAGGCTTCATTTCACCTGGCAAGAACACTTTTACTTAACAAGATTCAAATGTTTTGGAAAGAGACGAAAAAAAAAATCATTCACTAACAACAACTTTCAACAAGTTCAAAAATTTCAACAAGTTCAAAAACTGTGAGTTTTTTTTATTAAATGAAACCTTTCTGTAGGACAGCAAGAAAACATTACTTTCAGAGCACCAAAAATATGTTCTATAAATTCTGAAAAGCATATAGTATAGTATAAATAACATTTCTGTCCTGCAAACCAAATATTTTTTTCATTTTTGGAAATTATTTGGAATTTTTGTTCCCATAACACTTATTATGTTGTATTAGGATGTTTTAACTTCTTGTTGATCTACATATGTATATACTTTCATCAGAATGTTACACAGATATACTTTAACTAGAGGCTAAATAAATAGTTGAAAAAGTGACAAAAAACAGGCACACTTAGTAATAATTCCTGTTCCTGGGCACAAACTGCGAACCGTGAGTTATGGAATTCACAAGCCGAGGTGATGGTTTTGTCCCATGGGTCATCTAGACTCGTTTATAGATAGTTTCACACATAGGGCCAGATTCATATAGCCCGCCGTATCTTTAGGCGGGCGTAGCGTATCTTGTTTACGCTACGCCGCCGTAAATTAGCGAGGCAAATGCTGTATTCACCAAGCTAAGTTACGGCGGCGTAGCATAAATGGGCCGACGTAAGCCCGGGTAATTCAAATGTGAATGAGGTGTTTTATGGTAATGTGTTGTGACCCCACGTTTTTTTAAGTTTTTTTAACTGCGCATGCGCCGACCGTGGACGTATCCCAGTGCGCATGCTCCAAATTATGATGCTACGACGCATTGTTTTCGACGTGAACGTAATTGACGTAAATCCCCATTAACGGACGAGTTACGCAAACGACTTAAAATCAGAAAAATTTTACGCGGTCCCGACGTCCTCATTTAACATAGGATGCGCCATCTTTTTGGTGGTTTATCTTTACGTCGGAAAACGCCTTACGTAAACGGCGTAAATTCACTGTGTCGGCCGGGTGTACGCTCATGAATAGGCGTATCTCGCTGATTTACATATTCTAGGTGTAAATCAGCGGGAACGCCCCTAGCGGCCATCTTAAAAATGCAGTTAGGAAACGACGGCGTAATACAATTACGCTGCTCGTATCTTAGCTCAAACCCGGCGTATCTTGTTTTCTGTTTACAAGTTACGCGGTGTATCCCGAGATACGCTGTCGTAACTAATGCTGAATCTGGCCCATAGGGGTTAATTTAGTTAAAGGCTAAGTTCACCCTTGTTCCCCTTTCTTTTTTTTTCTAAATTCCAGCTCCCATGTGCACCAATATAGCATTAATGTACTTATTTAGCAAAAATAAAACAGCTTTCCATTTATTCTCCACACGCTTGCCTCACTCTCTTCATAGCTTAAACACACTGCTCGATTACTTCTGCCTTCTTCTTTCCCGGTCAGACTTTAGGTCATGAAACAGGAGGGAGTTGACCAGCTGATCTCATTAGCACACACGCTGCATCATCTACCCCCAGCTGGTCAACTCCTTCCTGTGTCATGACTTAAAATCTGACCAGGAAGTAAGGCAGTACTAATCGAGCAATGTGTTTAACCATTTACCATCCTGCATATTGTCATATGACGTCTGCAAGGTAGCTCTCTCATCCTGGACGGGCATCATATGATGTCCTTGGTTTCCTGCCAGCATAGGGGGTGCTCATGCTTGCCTGCCGCATCACCAATAAGCTGATGCATGTGCCTGGCGGCTGCGATGTCTGCTGGGCACACACAATCGCTCGTGACTGAGCAGGAATTGGGATCTGTGTGTGTAAACACACAGATCCACGTCCTGTCAGGGGAGAGGAGACAGATCATATGTTCCTAGTATATAGAAACACAGATCAGTCTCCTCCCCTATTCAGTCCCATCCTCCCACAGTTAGAACACAGAGTCAGGCAACACATTTAACCCCATTAACCCCTTGTTAACTCCTTCCCTGCTAGTGACATGTATACAGTAATCAGTGGCTATTTATCGCACTGATCGCTATATAAATGTCAATGTTGCATGACTGTGCAATTGTCATTCAAAATGTTACAGCGCTGAAAGCTAAAAATTGGTCTGGGCAGAAAGTGCTCAATATTGGAGTGGTTAAACAGCTATGAAGAAAGTTGGGTAAGCCAGAGTAGAATTAAAGTTTTATTTTTGCAAAATAAGTACAGTAATGCTATATCGATATGTAGGGGAGCTGGATTTTTGAAAAAAAGGTGAACACAGGTGAACATAGCCTTTAAGTCAAATAGACTGCTTCCTTTGCAAGGGAAGTTGCACTTTGCAAGGATGTTTTCCAAAGAACTTAGTGAATGTGGTGAAACTTTACTTTGCAAAGAATACCCAATCATATGAAAGTACAGTATAGAAGTCACTCAGCAGAGCTTCAATTCGTTCACTAAACTCTGGGGAAAATGTTTATGCCAAGTACATCTTTCCTTGCAAAGTGAACAGTCTATTTACTTTTAGTAAACCACATAAAAATTGAAAATTTGAAAATTTTCTGAGCAGGTTTTGCAAGAGGACTCAGTGAACTCATGCCATTTTGCTTCACTGGATTGAAACCCCTAGAGGTTACAGGATTTTCCTCACCTCTACCCATGTCAGATAAGTCTAAGCAGAACTTAAGCCAGAATTTAAAAACTTGTGCGTAGGAAGGATTTTTATTGTACAAGACTAAACACTAAAGGTAATTTTAGTTCACACAATGTCTCTTATGCAGTAAAGTCTGCTTTAGAATGCACACTGAGCAGTAAATGCACAGCTTAGTGTATATTTTTGGCAGACCTCAGTACTGGGATGCATGAACTCTTGAGTGCATGTACTTGGAGCCAGACTATTCCAGCCAAGACAATGGAGATGTTCATAGACTCCTAACTCAGAAGAAGGTGGGGTGGAGATAGCGGCGCTGTCTAGGGAGCTCACAGGCGTCGCATCGATGGAGGGGAGATGAGTATTAAAAGGTTTAATTCCACTTCAAGTATGAGGAGTGTACATCTAGCAGTATCTCTGTGCTGTGGGAAGGCAAACAATGCACCACATTCAGTCACACAGATGAGTTCAGGAAAGAGGAGTATAAACAGTTAAGCAAGAGGACAACACACTAATACAAAAGTGGCCCTTTCATGGTAGGGACATACTTCTGTGGGCTAAAGTAGGTGTACCACCCAAAATGTGCCATGGTGGGTCATTGACTGGTTGTCATGGTGAAAGATGGGTGTACCTAAAGGAGGTTTAATGTGGCACACCCTTTTCCACCTTTTCAGCATTAACTTGTTTGGAGCTCTTGGTATTTGGTCACATAACATCTCAGAGTGACAATGGAAGTTGTTGCTGCCATAAGCCATGATCACAGGTCTGAACAGGGAGCAGATGGCTATATAATGCCCAACAAGTGCCACTGACTATTGACCCAGCTCTTATCGATGTCTGAATAGTAAAGTATCTCAAACGAATGCCAGCAGCTGAAAACTGCTTACAGTATATGTACTAGCTTTTGGGAAAATGCACACATGCCCCCTATTCCACCCCTGCTATAGGACTTCAAGCCTCTAAACCATTCTCTGATCCAGGGTTTCTCAACCTTTTTTCAGTTGAAGCACCCTTAAAAATTATAGACATTCTCAAGGCACCCTTTAAAGTTAATGACAGTCTCGAGACACCCCATTCTAAAATGTAAAAAAACGACTCTTATAGCTTTACACAATGCAGCAACATCCACACGTAGGACACCCAATGCTAGAGGTGATGTATTCTTCCAAAGCAAATACACTTTTGCACGCTAGTACCAACTAGTATTCCAATATTTCTCTTCTCCCTCAGTTTCTCTCCACCATTAGCACAGGAGGTTCAAACAAGGTGCCATTGGTTGTTATAATGCCAGTGTCTAGAAAGGTTTTGTGTAACTAAAAGGCAGGCTTGATCCACCTGCTGTCTTGTATACAATTTTTGATCCATTTTTAGGCATTTTGCTAAGGCATCCCTGAAGAAACCTCAAGGCACTTTGCAGTTTTAACCCCCTGATATGCTTTCAATACTAGAATCCTGCCTTGGTCACCAACCACATGGGTAACACTTAGGCCTCGTACACATGAGGCAATCTATCTGTTCAAATCGGTTGGACCGACCGATTTGAACAGATCTGTCTGCTTGGATTTTGGTTTGCTCGCGTGTACACACGAGCAAACCAAAATCCCCGCCAGCAGACAGCGCGCTGACGTGTCGGTGACGTGGCGGTGACGTTGACGCCGCCACGTCACCACACCAGGAAGTAAAACACTTCCGCGCATGCGTCGAAATCATTCGGCGCGTGTGCGAGAAGACATGTCTGCTGGTTAGCGTACTAACCAGCAGACATGTCGGGCGGACGGGTTCCCAGCCGACAGATTGGTAAGCATGCTTTCAAATCTGTCGGCTGGCCAAATCTGTCTGCTCGCCCGTACACACGATCGAATCTGTCTGCTGGGACAGTCTGGCAGACCGTTTCCAGCAGACAGATTTGGTCGTGTGTACGCGGCCTTACAGCCAGCCTGCACATCCATCCACAAATACAAATCATTAGACTTTGCTCATAACCCTACTAGGCATGCTGCCCCATCAACAGCGAAGGATAGGAGACATGAATCACCTTAGAACATATGAATATTATTAAAATTAGAAGTTTTTAATAAATATCTGATTTTCCCTCCTATTTTTCTGTTCCAGCATTTGGAGATAAATATTTCTAAACAAGAGTTTCTAAAAATGAAAATAGTATTAAGAAAATGTGTCCATGAATTTAGCAATCAACACCATACATGCCACAAACAACATTAATTTCTTTAGCCTTCATGTAGAAAAACGTGTGGCTGTGCCAATGAAATTGATTTGTGTGATGATGTCAGTGGCAGGCTGTAGAGCAAATGAGTGATCACATCATCGGGATCCGATGTGATCTGAAGGTCATTGGAAACTTTATAGTTATACTTTTTAGAATATTATAATTGTAATTACATAAACTAAGTTTATCGATAAGGGTTTATTAAAAATATTTTCCTGCTAACAGGGTGTATTATATTTTAATAGCTACACAACTATAACAGATTCCATACATAATCTTTACTGGACACTGTGATGCACATGTCACTGTTTTGTTCTGCTGGACCACTTTCAGAGACAGACTAAGGCCTCGTACACACCAAAAATCCCCGCCAGCAGACGGCGCGCTGACGTGTCGGTGACGTGACGGTGACGTTGACGCCGCCACGTCACCGCACCAGGAAGTAAAACACTTCCGCGCATGCGCCGAATCCATTCGGCGGCGGTGCGGGACGACATGTCTGCTGGTAAGTGTACTAACCAGCAGACATGTCGGGCGGACGGATTCCCACCCGATAGATTTCAAAGCATGCTTTGAAATCTGTCGGGTGGCCAAATCCGTCGGCTCGGCCGTACACACGATCGAATCTGTCTGCTGGGACGGTCTAGCAGACCGTTTCCAGCAGACAGATTTGATCGTGTGTACGAGGCCTTAAAGTATAACTAAAGGCCATTTTTTTTAATGGAGTGTAGAGGGCTTTGAACCCCTGTCAGTTAAAGCGGAGTTCCACCCAATTTTATTTTTTAAAAAGCCAGCAGCTACAAATACTGCAGCTGCTGACGTTTAAAAAATGGACACTTACCTGTCCAGCGTGCCCACGATGTCGGCAGTCGAGGCCGAGCAATCGCTCGTCTTCCGCCTGCCCCCGTCGCCATCCTTGATGAGGGAATCAGGAAGTGAAGCATTGCTGGTCCCCTCACTGGTCCCCGCTGTCTCCTGGGACCAGTGTGTTTCCCAGAAATCAGCGGGGGGGGGGGACGTGAAGGGGCGTGACTCCCGCGGCAGTCTATTCCCGGGAGTGGGTGCAAATACCTGTATTATACAGATATCTGCACCCCCTCCCCCCTGAAATGTGCCAAATGTCACACCGGAGGGGGGGGGGTTTGGGAAAGCGGAGGTTCACTTTTTGTGTGGACCTCCGCTTTAAATAGACGCTCACTATTTGTCCTGTTTACTATAATCATTGAAAGTGAAAGTTAAAAAAAATCTCAAATTTTAGATTGTCCCCAGAAAAGTAATAGAGGGGAAATCTTCCAATGGGGACTCTAGTTTTGGTAAGGGATTCTCTTAATTTTCAAAGATTTTCTCTTAGGCCGCGTACACACGATCAAATCTGTCTGCTGGAAACGGTCTGCCAGACCGTTTCAGCAGACAGATTTGATCTTGTGTATGGGCAAACAGACGGATTCGGCCAGCCGACAGATTTGAAAGCATGCTTTCAAATCTGTCGGATGGGAACCCGTCCGCCCGACATGTCTGCTGGTTAGTATGCTAACCAGCAGACATATCTGCTCACACACGCGTCAAATGGTTTCGACACATGCGCGGAAGTGTTTTACTTCCTGTTGCGGTGACGTGGCGGCGTCAACGTCACCGACACGTCACCGAGACGTCAGCGCGCTGTCTGCCGGCGGGGATTTTGGTTTGATCGTGTGTACACGATCAAACCAATACATCCCAGCAGACAGATTTGTTCAAATCGGTCAGTCCGGCAGATTTTTTTTCAACAATAATCTTTATTGAAAGTTTTCAGGTATACAAGGAACAGGGACAGAAGGAGAAAAACAAAATAAAATAAAAATAAAAGGCGATAAATTGCACAGTATCAATAACAAAGATGCAGCAAATGTATAATATTTTACCCATTTAAACGTGTTTAGGCCAAATCGACCAACATTCGTCAAACTTATCACATTTCAAAGCATTAATAGCCAGCAGACGTTCAAACGTATAATTTCTCTGCACCGATGTTTCAACGTCAGAGATGTTTATAGCCTTATTTGATTTCCAGTGTCTCAAGATCAGTGAGCGGGTGTTACAGTCACGTTATTTTGTTTCTAGATAACTTAATAGAGTTCCAGCTAGAGAGGTTTCTCAGATTAAACCACAACTGCACTCTCTTGTATAAACAGAAAGTTAAGGGTTTATCTCATCACAACCTCTGTTTGGAGACCAACCAAAAAGGAGCGTATTCAGTTCAATGATAAGCAGGCATAGATATGTCAAGTATAGATTAATTGATGAATCAAGCTAATGATAAGCAGACATAGATATGACCCTATAGGTTCGGACCATTAGTAGTTGGACATCAAGTATGGTATTCAATGGCAGATCATGTTCATAGTATGATTAATCAGTCAAAGTGCTCTAACAATGATATGACCCTATAGGTTCGGACCATGAGTAGTTGGACATCAAGTATGGTATTCAATGGTAGTTCCTGTTCATAGTATGATTAAACAGTCAAAGTGTTGTAATAAGGAGCAATATCATCAAGTCATAGCATTTATACAGAGCATCTTCTGAAAGCACTAGCCTGGTAGTAGTTACTGTCTAATACTCAAAATACTTGCGGTTCAGCAGGTTTTGGAGTGTCAGCTCCTATTTCAAGTAGACAGCTGCAGCAGGGTGGATCCAATCAAGAAAGCACTGGACCTGGGTAATTGCAGGTTTGATGGAGAGTAGTGCAGAGTTCCTGGAAGCAGGGTTCTGAGAGATGGTAGGTTCCTGGTTCCTATGGGAAGCGGGGTTCCACCCACTTGCTTGAGTACTGGACCTTGTTATTACAGGTGGGGAGTTCTGAGGGGTCCCAGGTGACGGCAGGTGCCCAACAAAATAGTGGAACATGTGATTGAGGTAGAAGATAGCAGGTGATGGCGCCTACTACTAATTAAAAATTGCGTGCACAAGCTCCTCTCTCTGTATCCTTTAAAAAAAAAAAAAAAAAAAAAAAAAAAAAAAAAAATCAATGGTGCTAGTAATACTACTCCGTGTAGTGATGTCAATTGAAAAATAAAATAAAATATAAATAATAATAAAGATAGTACTTCAACCAATAATAGTGCTAAAAATGTTAATCCTTGTAGTGGTGTCAATTATTCATATTACAAAATACAAAAAAAATAATATAAATGTGTGCAAAATGGTATATATAGAAATATAAAATATAAAAAAAAAAAAAAAAAAAAAAAAAAAAAAAATATATAAAATCCTAGTGGTGATATTCCATATAATCCAATCAAAATCCAGTTTCTAGTTTACAAAAATTAATAGTTCCATAAATAAAATTGATGTTTTTATAATAGTCCAAGGGTAATATTTGCAAAATTTTCTTCATATACAATAAAATAAAGTGACAGGTGCTTCATGCAAGTACAGCCATCAGTGGATCATTCAGTGCTCTCCCCCAATGGTCCCGCACTCACCGGATCCAATCACCCCCACAGGGGCAACAGGCTCTTTTCTAATAAGTATCCAAGTTCCAAACTTCAAAAAGGCTGCCTGGTTTTCTCCCCTGGGATCTGTTCAGCCGTTCAACCGCTCATAGAGAAAATAAAGGTGCCCAATAGCGTGATACCGTCTTACAATAAAAGTTTATTTTGACAAAAACAATGGGTACTCACAATTTACATGTAGTTAAAAAGCATTGAGTAAAAAGTGTGCTGTGGCTCTGAAGCACGATCGCTCTACCGGTTTCGTCGTTGTGACGTCGTCTGGAGCGTGTCTTTGAGCCTACAGCACTTCCTTATTTATATTGCAGTCGACGTTGTGTCGGAAATACGGACGTTGCGTCGAGAAAAAACCCCTAATGTTACGTCGAAAAAACTTTCTCATCCGGTCGTTCTCCATGTTGGAGATTTTTCAGACCGTAGTCCCAGCACTAGAGGCTCCTGTGTTTGGAATCGACGGACGTTCTGTCGGAAAAAACCTGCGTTCTTACGTCGAAAAAAATCCCCTCTTTTCAGTGTTCTCCATATTGGAAACTTTTGCAGACCGAAGTCGACGGACGTTCTGTCGGAGAAAACCCGCGTTCTTATGTCGAAAAAGGATCCCCTTTTTTCAGTGTCCTCCATATTGGAGACTTTTGCAGACCGAAGTCCTGACGCTAGAGGCTCTATATTTAAATGGGAATGTTTTGCTTTCAATTCGCTGTAACTCTCGCACATTTCTTTGAAATAAATATACTATAAACATACAGATATGTGGTTATTTAGCTGATATCCAAGCTAATCCAATGTAATAATGATATTATAATTGAACATACAGGAATTTGTAAATTCAATACATGATAGATACAATGGAGATGTATAAACGAGCGTTATTGAAACCTTAGTAAAATTAATAAAATTTATATTGTAGAAAAAATTAGGTTTATCTGAGGAGGTATTTGTTAAAAATATATATGTCAATTAGAATAGTTAAAATAATTAAAATAATTAAAATAATAAAGATGATGATGTACATGTGTTAATATGCAATTTAGTATATAAAATATTATATTATATTGAAATGTTAAAAATTGGTTAAAAAACAATTTAGATCTACATCAATGTTCATACCAGATGGTTGGAGGGTATCTAACGTGTAGATCCACCGGGTTTCATTTTGGGATACTTTTATAGTTTTGTTCTCCCCCCTCCAATGTTCCTTTATTCTGTCTATACCATAAAAAGTCATACATCCCGGATCTTTGTTGTGGTAATCTCTAAAATGTCTAGACACACTATGTTTGTGGAACCCTTTTTTAATGTTAGCTATATGTTCTCTAATCCTGATGTGTAGTTCTCTTGTTGTTCTTCCTACATATTGCTTTTGGCATGGGCATTCCAGGACATACGTAACATGTGTGCTATTGCATGTTATCAGTTCTCTTATTTTGTGTGTGGTTCCATTGGTTATAGATGTGAACTCAGTTTTTTTCTTGTTGGTCTTTTTGCTGACTCGGCAAGGTAGGCATTTTCCACATTTGTGAAAACCTTTGAGATTTTTGAAAATTTGAATCTGTTTTGGGGGGTCAATAGCATTATGGACTAGTCTGTTCCTTAAATTGGGGGCTCTACGATATATGAAACTCGGTTTGTTCGGTAGTAGATGTTTCAGGCTTTTGTCAGATTGCAGAATGGGCCAGTATTTTTTGAATATTTTTTCCACGTCTCTATGTTGTATGTTGTATCCAGTCAGGAAGGCTACTTCTGAGGTTTTTTTACTTTCTTTCTTCCTTTGTGTTCCTACTATAATGTCATCTCTGTTCATTTCTTTCACATTGTTTTTCAGAATTTCCAATTGTCTACGTTGGTAACCTTTCTCCACGAACTTGTTAATAATCTGTGTAGCTTGTAGTTCAAAATCATCCTCATTGCTACAGTTTCTGAATATTCTCATGAGCTGTCCTTTTGGGATATTTTGAATCCATTGTTTGTGATGACAGCTTGTTACTGGAATGTAGCTATTTCTGTCTGTCTTTTTGAAAAAAGTTCTAGTGTGGATTCTATTTCCTAATTTAAATAATTGTAGGTCCAGATAATCAATGGATTCTAGGTTCCAGATGCCTGAGAAAGTGATCCCATATATGTTCTGGTTAATCTCATCAAAAAAATTTTGTAACTCCGTTTCCGTGCCGCCCCATACAATTAGTATGTCATCTATATACCTTCTGTAAAATTTCAAAGGTGATCTTGTTACTCCTTGGATCTGTTCTGCCTCCCAATGGTTCAAAAAGATATTAGCTACACTGGGGGCATATTTGGCCCCCATGGCTACTCCTTTAGTCTGAACAAAAAATTTTCCTTTGTTCCAAAAATAATTGTGGCTCATAGCTAATGTTAGCCCCTCCAAAATATAATTTATTTGCTCCTGCTTCAACTTTGAGTCTTTATGTAGGGCCCAATTAACCCCTTTAATGCCGTCTTCCTGTACTATATTTGTGTATAACGAGTTGACATCTATGGTGACTAAGAGGTCCGTAGGTTCTATCTCCAAATCCACAAGTTCCATTATGAGTTGTCTACTGTCCTTGAGATATGATGGTCCTTCCTTCACTAATGGCTGTAGGAATCCATCAATGTAGGCTCCAAGTCTTGAGAAAAGGGAATCAATTCCACTTATAATCGGTCTTCCCGGTGGATTGGATTGATTCTTATGTACTTTTGGGACATAATAGATGATAGGTGTTTTTGCCGTTTCTGGGGTCAAATATTTGGCTTCTTTCTTTGTAAGGATGTCTAGCTTTTTGCCCTTTTCTACATATGCATGTAGTTTCTTATTGTATTCCTTTTTGGGATTTGACTTCAATTTTTTATAAGTGTCTGGTATATTGAGTAATTTTGTCATTTCAGCTTCATAGTCTGTTTTTCTGAGTATGACTAGGCCCCCCCCTTTGTCCGCGGGTCGAATGACTATGTTTTTCTTCTTTTCAAGGTCCCTAATTGTTTTCCATATTTTGTTGCGTTTTGATTTACTTATCTTTAAATTTCTTATATCCTCCTCTACCATTTTCCTGAATACCGTCAAGCTCTCATTTTGCTGGTTTTTGGGGTTAAACGTTGAATTGTTTCTTAATTTAGAATGTTGGTACTGGGTAATGTTTTCATCTTGTTTGTTTTTCTTATTTGCAAAGAATTTTTTAATATTTAACTTCCGCACAAATTTGTGCAGATCTATATAGGTTTCAAATTTATCTAATTCTTTGTCAGGTGCATATTTGAGTCCTAAATCTAAAACTTTCATCTCCTCTTTTGTAAAAATTTCATCACTTAGGTTAAAAATTCCTCCTCCTAATATTCTCTTCTTTTTTTTCTTACACCCCTCGTTTGCCTCGTTTACGTATCCTCTTTCCCCTCTTTGGGGTCTGTATATCTGTTCTCCTCTCTCTTCCCAATCGTTGTCTTCTTGTTCCCAGTTGTTCCCTCTCGGGTGTCTGTATGTTCTGGGACCCCAACCTTGATGGTCTCTGTATTGGGGTCTTCTCTGTGGATATCGAAAAGGTTGTCTCCATCCTTGGGTTCTGAAAGGTCTGTTGTCTTCTCTCATGACCGGTGGTCGCCCTCTGTATTCCCTGGGAAAAAAATTTCCCCTGTTTTGAGGTCTTCTGTATGGGGTTTCCTGTGGATAGTTTCTCAATGGTGAGAATCTATTTCTATGTCTTGGGATCCTTGGTGTATATGGTACTTGGGGTCTTCTTTCTTCACTCCGTACTCTTTCTCTCTGTGTTTGTCTTATGGGACTTGCTTCCTCTCTTCTCTGCGGTGGTGTAGCATTATTAATGCGTATGGTCCTGTTTGGTCTAATTGTTGTTGTTGTAGTTGGCTGCCATATGTTAGTTCCGTAGGTTCTATCTCCAAACCTACGGACCTCTTAGTCACCATAGATGTCAACTCGTTATACACAAATATAGTACAGGAAGACGGCATTAAAGGGGTTTATTGGGCCCTACATAAAGACTCAAAGTTGAAGCAGGAGCAAATAAATTATATTTTGGAGGGGCTAACATTAGCTATGAGCCACAATTATTTTTGGAACAAAGGAAAATTTTTTGTTCAGACTAAAGGAGTAGCCATGGGGGCCAAATATGCCCCCAGTGTAGCTAATATCTTTTTGAACCATTGGGAGGCAGAACAGATCCAAGGAGTAACAAGATCACCTTTGAAATTTTACAGAAGGTATATAGATGACATACTAATTGTATGGGGCGGCACGGAAACGGAGTTACAAAATTTTTTTGATGAGATTAACCAGAACATATATGGGATCACTTTCTCAGGCATCTGGAACCTAGAATCCATTGATTATCTGGACCTACAATTATTTAAAGTAGGAAATAGAATCCACACTAGAACTTTTTTCAAAAAGACAGACAGAAATAGCTACATTCCAGTAACAAGCTGTCATCACAAACAATGGATTCAAAATATCCCAAAAGGACAGCTCATGAGAATATTCAGAAACTGTAGCAATGAGGATGATTTTGAACTACAAGCTACACAGATTATTAACAAGTTCGTGGAGAAAGGTTACCAACGTAGACAATTGGAAATTCTGAAAAACAATGTGAAAGAAATGAACAGAGATGACATTATAGTAGGAACACAAAGGAAGAAAGAAAGTAAAAAAACCTCAGAAGTAGCCTTCCTGACTGGATACAACATACAACATAGAGACGTGGAAAAAATATTCAAAAAATACTGGCCCATTCTGCAATCTGACAAAAGCCTGAAACATCTACTACCGAACAAACCGAGTTTCATATATCGTAGAGCCCCCAATTTAAGGAACAGACTAGTCCATAATGCTATTGACCCCCCAAAACAGATTCAAATTTTCAAAAATCTCAAAGGTTTTCACAAATGTGGAAAATGCCTACCTTGCCGAGTCAGCAAAAAGACCAACAAGAAAAAAACTGAGTTCACATCTATAACCAATGGAACCACACACAAAATAAGAGAACTGATAACATGCAATAGCACACATGTTACGTATGTCCTGGAATGCCCATGCCAAAAGCAATATGTAGGAAGAACAACAAGAGAACTACACATCAGGATTAGAGAACATATAGCTAACATTAAAAAAGGGTTCCACAAACATAGTGTATCTAGACATTTTAGAGATTACCACAACAAAGATCCGGGATGTATGACTTTTTATGGTATAGACAGAATAAAGGAACATTGGAGGGGGGAGAACAAAACTATAAAAGTATCCCAAAATGAAACCCGGTGGATCTACACGTTAGATACCCTCCAACCATCTGGTATGAACATTGATGTAGATCTAAATTGTTTTTTAACCAATTTTTAACATTTCAATATAATATAATATTTTATATACTAAATTGCATATTAACACATGTACATCATCATCTTTATTATTTTAATTATTTTAATTATTTTAACTATTCTAATTGACATATATATTTTTAACAAATACCTCCTCAGATAAACCTAATTTTTTCTACAATATAAATTTTATTAATTTTACTAAGGTTTCAATAACGCTCGTTTATACATCTCCATTGTATCTATCATGTATTGAATTTACAAATTCCTGTATGTTCAATTATAATATCATTATTACATTGGATTAGCTTGGATATCAGCTAAATAACCACATATCTGTATGTTTATAGTATATTTATTTCAAAGAAATGTGCGGGAGTTACAGCGAATTGAAAGCAAAACATTCCCATTTAAATATAGAGCCTCTAGCGTCAGGACTTCGGTCTGCAAAAGTCTCCAATATGGAGGACACTGAAAAAAGGGGATCCTTTTTCGACATAAGAACGCGGGTTTTCTCCGACAGAACGTCCGTCGACTTCGGTCTGCAAAAGTTTCCAATATGGAGAACACTGAAAAGAGGGGATTTTTTTCGACGTAAGAACGCAGGTTTTTTCCGACAGAACGTCCGTCGATTCCAAACACAGGAGCCTCTAGTGCTGGGACTACGGTCTGAAAAATCTCCAACATGGAGAACGACCGGATGAGAAAGTTTTTTCGACGTAACATTAGGGGTTTTTTCTCGACGCAACGTCCGTATTTCCGACACAACGTCGACTGCAATATAAATAAGGAAGTGCTGTAGGCTCAAAGACACGCTCCAGACGACGTCACAACGACGAAACCGGTAGAGCGATCGTGCTTCAGAGCCACAGCACACTTTTTACTCAATGCTTTTTAACTACATGTAAATTGTGAGTACCCATTGTTTTTGTCAAAATAAACTTTTATTGTAAGACGGTATCACGCTATTGGGCACCTTTATTTTCTCTATGAGCGGTTGAACGGCTGAACAGATCCCAGGGGAGAAAACCAGGCAGCCTTTTTGAAGTTTGGAACTTGGATACTTATTAGAAAAGAGCCTGTTGCCCCTGTGGGGGTGATTGGATCCGGTGAGTGCGGGACCATTGGGGGAGAGCACTGAATGATCCACTGATGGCTGTACTTGCATGAAGCACCTGTCACTTTATTTTATTGTATATGAAGAAAATTTTGCAAATATTACCCTTGGACTATTATAAAAACATCAATTTTATTTATGGAACTATTAATTTTTGTAAACTAGAAACTGGATTTTGATTGGATTATATGGACTATCACCACTAGGATTTTATATATTTTTTTTTTTTTTTTTTTTTTTTTTTTTTTATATTTTATATTTTATATTTCTATATATACCATTTTGCACACATTTATATTATTTTTTTTGTATTTTGTAATATGAATAATTGACACCACTACAAGGATTAACATTTTTAGCACTATTATTGGTTGAAGTACTATCTTTATTATTATTTATATTTTATTTTATTTTTCAATTGACATCACTACACGGAGTAGTATTACTAGCACCATTGATTTGGATACACTTGTGCACGCAATTTTTAATTAGTAGTAGGCGCCATCACCTGCTATCTTCTACCTCAATCACTCATTCCCACCTAGGTGGGTTTCTATGCAGGGGCTGCCACTAAATATTTAATCACTTATTATTTAATTTAAGTTGTCTGTGGCGCAGTTTCATTCCTTTTTTTCTGCAAAATAGTGGAACAACCTGCCGTCATTCCTAGGGCTTTAAATAGTGCGCGCGGCGCGGGAGAATGTGCATCACGCTGGGCGCACTTCCGCGTTCCAGCGTGGAACGCAAAACAGTGCGCACCGGAAGTGATGCGCCTGTTTCACTGTGGATGTCTGGGGAGGAGAGAAGCTCCGAGGAGAAAGGGAAAGGAACGCCAGTGGCGTTACATACTCCCCTCCTCAAGGGGGCACCTAGAGTGCACTTTGTCGGACATGGTCGGTTGGGGTACCTACGATGGAATAGTTTGATAAGGCGAGGAGCATGGAGGTGTGAAGAGTCTTCCCAGGAGTCTTCGAGTTGACTGTAACCCTTCCAACGTATCAAATACTGGAAAGTAGAACCCCTTTTTCTACAATCCAAAATTTTCTCAACTTCATATTCAGTTTCACCCAAAATTTCAACTGGAGGTGGGGGAACTGAATCCCTGTTGGGGAATGGGTTTGGTACAAATGGTTTAAGGAGTGAAACATGGAAGGAGGAGTGGATCTTCCAATCAGTTGGTAAAGTTAATTTGACTGCGTTAGGATTTATCACATGTGATATTGGGAAAGGGCCAGTGAATTGTCTGCCAAGTTTCTTGGAGGGTATTTTGAGACGTAGATTTTTGGTGGATAACCAAACAAGGTCTCCTACCTTGTAGACAGGTGGTTTTGATCTGTGAGCGTCATAATAGCGTTTTTGTCGTTTCTGAGCAGCTTCTAAGTTATTATGAAGAATTCGCAGAGTGTCCTTTAGGGTTGAAAGGTATTGTCTTACAGCAGGAACTTTGTTTGAGAGGACAGTGGATGGTATACTTTGTGGGTGATAACCATAATTTGCATAGAATGGTGAAAATCTGGATGAAGAACTGGTGGCATTATTGTAAGAGAATTCAGCATGGGGAAGCAGTTGGTACCAATCATCTTGCAAGTGTGTACAATAACAACGTAAATATTGTTCTAGGATCTGGTTAACCCTTTCTGTCTGTCCGTTTGTTTGGGGGTGATAAGCACTAGACATGCGGTGGTCAATTCCTAGTGCATGACATAGAGCCTTCCAGAACTTAGAGATGAACTGAGATCCTCGATCAGAAATGATTTGAGAAGGAAGGCCATGTAATCTGAGGACATTATTGATGAAAGCTGTTGCTGTTTCAGAAGAAGTTGGTAAATCTTTTAAAGGAATGAAGTGTGCCATCTTTGTGAGTAGATCAACTGTGACCATGATAGTATTTGAATCGTTTGACCGAGGAAGATCGACAATAAAGTCCATCGAGACAACCTCCCAGGGCCGGTTTGGTATGGGAATGGAGGATAAAAGACCAAAAGGAGGTTTTCTTGATAGTTTATTACTAGCGCAGATGAGACAGGAATTAACGTATTCATGGACCATTTTAGCCATATGGGGCCACCAATAATCTCTTTTAAGGAGATGTATTGTCTTATTGATACCCGGGTGGCCGGCTAGTGGGGAGTCATGTAACTGTTTAAGAAGAGTCAATTGTAGGCTGGGAGGAACATATAGCTTATTCTTAAAAGTGTATGTACCATCTGATTGCCTTGAGGTTCCTTTAGGTAAAGAGGAGACATCCTTGGGTGTGTTCTGGGATATTAATTCTCGAAAGGAAGAGGCTATTCCAATAAAGCGGTTAGAAGGGATGATAGAAGAAGGAGGACCTTCAATGATCTGTTCTTCATTGATCCGGGACAATGAATCAGCCTTTAAATTCTGGGTGCCTGGTCTATAAGATATAAGAAAATCAAATCTATCAAAGAACAAGCTCCACCTGACTTGACGGGCAGAGAGAGTCTTGCAGGCCTTTAAATGTTGTAAGTTACGGTGATCAGTGAGAATCAATACAGGGTGCGTAGAACCTTCTAGGAGATGCCTCCAGTTTGCTAAGGCATCTCTTATTGCCAGTAGTTCTTTCTCACCGATAGGATAATTCTTCTCTGCAGAATTTAAAGTTCTGGAGTAGAATGCGACTGGGTGTAGAGGTTCAGATAGGGTAGCTTGTTGTGAAAGGACGGCACCTAAAGCGAAGTGAGAAGCATCCACTTCTAAGGTGAAATGACACTGAGGGTCAGGTAGTTGGAGGATTGGAGCAGAGGTGTAAGAAAGTTTAAGTGCATCAAAAGACTTCTGCGCTTGTACAGTCCAGCTGAAAGGTGTTTTTTTACTAGTTAGGGCATTCAGAGGTTTTACAATTTCTGAGAAATTCTTAATGAATTTGCGGTAATAATTTGAAAACCCAAGAAATCGTTGCAAGGCCTTTCTGGACTGGGGAATAGGCCAAGAGAGGATGCATTCAACTTTAGAACGATCCATCTGGATCCCATCGGGAGTAATCTGATAGCCAAGAAATGAAATACTGGTTTGGTTGAAGACACACTTCTCCAGCTTAACGTATAAGCGGTGTGTTCTAAGCCTTGATAGTACCCATCGTACATGTTTAGTATGTTCCTTGAGGTTGTCTGAGAAAATCAAAATGTCATCAAGATAAATTACAACGCAAATGTCTAACAAGTCCCGAAAAATATCGTTAATGAACCTTTGGAAAGTTGCGGGGGCGTTGCACAACCCGAAAGGCATAACCATATACTCGAATAGTCCATAGCGGGTCTTGAAGGCGGTTTTCCATTCGTCCCCAGAACGAATTCTGATCAAATTATAGGCGCCCCTAAGATCTAATTTTGTAAAGATTTTGCAGGTCTGGAGACGTTCTATGAGCTCCGGAATGAGAGGTAAAGGATACCGATTTTTTATTGTGATATTATTGAGGGACCTGTAGTCAATAATAGGTCGAAGTGAACCGTCCTTATTCTTTACAAAAAACATTGCGGCGCTTGTCGGGGAAGTGGACGGCCTAATGAAACCCTTCTTCAGGTTGTCATCGAGGTAGTCTTTGAGATGAACAAGCTCTGGTTGGGAGAGGGGATAAATTCGAGCGGTTGGCAGGGGGGAGTCTGGAATGAGGTCAATCGGGCAGTCATATATGCGATGAGGAGGAAGTATTTCCGCATTAGTTTTACTAAAAACATCGGAGAAATCATTTAAGTAGGAAGGGAGAGCATTGTTTTGTTCAGTGGTCAAAAGCAAGTTATATACAGGATAACAGGTATGTTCACAAAATGAGGAATCAAGAATAATTGAGTTACTGAGCCACTGGAATGTTGGTTGGTGAAGAAGTAACCATGGTAAGCCTAAAATTATAGGAAAAGTGGGTGAACGAATGATATCAAACACAAGGGTTTCCGTATGGCCATTGCCACAGGAGACCAACAAAGGTGAAGTTTGAGTGTGTACAGGCCCATACGAGGAAGTAGAGCCATCAATAAAAGTGACAGACAACGGATGTTGCTTAAACACACTGGGGATTTTATTTAAATTAACAAATTCTGTATCGATGAAATTGCCACAGGCACCAGTATCAATCATCGCATCAATGGTACTTCTATCTTGGTCCCACTGTAAAGTAAGTGTAAGAAAAACATAATTACTAGTGGAAGTTCGGGGCACATCAATCTTATTAATGCAACGCAGGTTACCTTCAGACCTCCTCTTAAGGAGTGGGCAAGTAGAGACGATGTGGTCAGGCGCAGAGCAGTAAAGACAGAGATTTTGGGCTCTGCGTCTTTGTTTTTCCTCTGGGGATAGTGGGCCTTTGATTGCTGCGACCTCCATTGGAACCTCCTTAGGAGGGGACCTGGACCTTCTGGGAGGTGTAGGCTGATATGAATTAAGTCGCTCGGCCTTCCTCTCTCTAAGTCTACGGTCGATGGAGAGGGAGAGGTGCATGAGATCCTCCATAGTATTTGGAATTTCAACTCGAGCAAGTTCATCTTTCATTGGTTCTGAGAGTCCAAGACGAAATTGATTTCTGAGAGAAATGTCGGTCCACATAGTATCACGGCACCAGCACTTAAATTCAGAGATGTAATCCTCTACTGGTCTTTTACCTTGTTTAAGGTTTCTGATGGTGTTTTCAGCTGTAAGCTGTTTGTTAGGGTCCTCATAAAGGAGCGACATTTCATCTAGAAAAGTGTTAAAGGTTCCAAGTAGATCTCCATGTTCCTCAACATAGGTATCGGCCCAAACTCTTGGTTCCCCTTTAAGATAGGATATTAACGTAAGGATTCTGATTCTGTCAGAATGGTAGGTTCGGGGGCGCAACTCAAACATAAGACGGCAAGAACTAATAAATTGACGGAAATATTTTCTGTCTCCTGAAAAGGGTTCGGGAACGCAGACCTTGGGTTCAGGTCTATCCCTTGGTTGAGCAACATTATGATTTCGGAGTGCCTCGTTTTCTAAACGGAGGTCGTTAACAGTGTTGGTAAGAGTGTCCACACGCTGTGACAATCCTACCAGATGGTTGGCAAGTTCCGCTGGATCCATTAGGTTATATATGAGGTTCCACTATTATGTTACAGTCACGTTATTTTGTTTCTAGATAACTTAATAGAGTTCCAGCTAGAGAGGTTTCTCAGATTAAACCACAACTGCACTCTCTTGTATAAACAGAAAGTTAAGGGTTTATCTCATCACAACCTCTGTTTGGAGACCAACCAAAAAGGAGCGTATTCAGTTCAATGATAAGCAGGCATAGATATGTCAAGTATAGATTAATTGATGAATCAAGCTAATGATAAGCAGACATAGATATGACCCTATAGGTTCGGACCATTAGTAGTTGGACATCAAGTATGGTATTCAATGGCAGATCATGTTCATAGTATGATTAATCAGTCAAAGTGCTCTAACAATGATATGACCCTATAGGTTCGGACCATGAGTAGTTGGACATCAAGTATGGTATTCAATGGTAGTTCCTGTTCATAGTATGATTAAACAGTCAAAGTGTTGTAATAAGGAGCAATATCATCAAGTCATAGCATTTATACAGAGCATCTTCTGAAAGCACTAGCCTGGTAGTAGTTACTGTCTAATACTCAAAATACTTGCGGTTCAGCAGGTTTTGGAGTGTCAGCTCCTATTTCAAGTAGACAGCTGCAGCAGGGTGGATCCAATCAAGAAAGCACTGGACCTGGGTAATTGCAGGTTTGATGGAGAGTAGTGCAGAGTTCCTGGAAGCAGGGTTCTGAGAGATGGTAGGTTCCTGGTTCCTATGGGAAGTGGGGTTCCACCCACTTGCTTGAGTACTGGACCTTGTTATTACAGGTGGGGAGTTCTGAGGGGTCCCAGGTGACGGCAGGTGCCCAACAAAATAGTGGAACAACCTGCCGTCATTCCTAGGGCTTTAAATAGTGCGCGCGGCGCGGGAGAATGTGCATCACGCTGGGCGCACTTCCGCGTTCCAGCGTGGAACGCAAAACAGTGCGCACCGGAAGTGATGCGCCTGTTTCACTGTGGATGTCTGGGGAGGAGAGAAGCTCCGAGGAGAAAGGGAAAGGAACGCCAGTGGCGTTACAGCGGGATTCTAGGAGTATGTGCGTTACCACTGGCCTAGCGTTATGTGGGAATTTTTCTATATTTAAGTGTAGGATCGCCAAGGCAGGGTCAGGGGCAGTGATCAAACCGGTCAAAGAGGAAATAAGCTGGAACACCTGGTTCCAAAGGCTTTTAACATTTGGGCAGAGCCAGAGCATGTGCAGTAGATTTCCTATCTGTCCGCAGCCTCTCCAGCAGTTAGGTGTTAGTCCTGTGAAATACGAGGCCAGTCTTAAGGGGGTATAGTGCCATCTATTGGCCAGCTTGATCCCCAATTCCCAATGTTTGACACAGTGGGAAGCCTTATGGATTTCTTTGAACGCGCACTGCCACTGAGCGTCAGAGAAGGAAACGTCAAGGTCAAATTCCCATTTTGTCATGGCGGTGGTTTTAGAAAACTTTAACTTGTCTTGGAGCGTATTGTAAAAGAAGGAGATACCCTTCCTATCACCTTTATCTACGAAGTAAAAATTCCAGACTGCGCTCGGTAGGGTGATATTGGGCGGGGCCATGCACTTCAGGCAGTGGGTTATCTGCATGCATTTATACAGTTTATCTCCCGGTAGGTGATATTGGGACATACATTGGTAGGCTGTTTTATAGCCGGATTCCCCATATAAGTCAGAGAGAGAGGTTACCCCCCTGTCAGTCAGGTCTCCTACTCTCAGCATTGGAATCTTAGATTCCAGAAGTACTAGGGGGAGTTTGTAGTCTATGTTATGCACAGCCTTGTGCTGTTGGTCTAGGAGGAATCTCCAGGCCTTCATAGAGGCCCGCATTGGAGGCGAGAGCAGGGTTAAATCCCATCTATCCCACCTGTCTCCCAAAAGCAGTAGCGTCAGGTCGGAAGTCGGTGCTATAACCGTTTCAATTTCCACCCAAAGCGGTGTTTCGGTAGTTGCGACCCAATGTTTCAGTTGGTCTAAGCGCGTCGCCCAGAGGTAGTCGTATAAGTCAACTAGGCCTGCCCCTCCTACTTTTTTATGCGAAATGAGGTTGTTGCGAGAACATCTAGCTTTTTTGCCGTTCCATATATATTTCCACCCTAGGTCCGCCAATGTTTTGATGTAATGAAAGGGTATATGGACTGACAGAGTTCGAAATACATATAATATTTGGGGTAGTATCAGCATTTTGTATGCCGATATCCTCCCCATCCATGACAGTTCCTTCGTTGCCATATCTCTAATTTGGGCCTCGAGCTTGGCGATCAGCGGGGGCATGTTGGCTTTGGGGATATTAGACACCTGACCCGTAAGCACAATACCCAGATAAGTGATACCTGTCGTGCTCCATGTGTATGGCAGTTGGGATTGTAGGGCGATCTTAGTATGAGAAGCTACTCCTAGGTCCAAAATGAGAGATTTAGTAAAATTGACTTTATAGTAGGAAGCCTCTCCAAAAGACGTGAGTAATGCATGTGCTTCTTTTAGTGACACTAGCGGGTCATTTAGGAGCAGAATCACGTCGTCTGCAAACAAATTTATAGTGTGAGTTCTATCGCCAAACTGGAAGCCCGAAATTGAGGGATGTGTGCGGACCGCCTCGGCCAGCGGTTCAATTATCAGGTTGAAGATAGTGGGAGACAGGGGGCATCCCTGTCTGGTCCCATTTGTGATGTCAAAGGGGTTTGATAAGAAGCCCCCAGAGAATACTTGTGCCGATGGTGCAGAATAGAGGGCCAGAACAGCATTAAGAATGTTACCAGCAAAACCAAACTTATCTAAAACATTTTTCATGTAGGTCCAATGGACCCTATCGAACGCCTTCTCTGCGTCAATTGAGAGCAACAGAGAAGGCGTTCGAGTTTTCTCGGCCTGATGTATCACATTGATAATTCTACGGGTTGCATCGGAAGTTTGTCTTCCCCTAACGAAACCCATCTGGTCGCGTTGTATAAGAGCAGGAATGAAAGTGGACAACCTCTTGGCCAGTAGCTTAGCAAATATTTTAGTATCCGTGTTGAGCAGGGATATGGGCCTAAAATTTGCTGGGTTATTAGGGTCCTTGCCTGGTTTAGGTAGCGTGACTATGTGGGCCTTAAGCATCTCGCGGGGCAAAGTGGCAGTGTCCGCAGCTTTATTAAAAACACTAGTTAAATGGGGTGCCAGAATACCACTGAACGTTTTGAAGTATTCATTAGAAAAGCCATCGGGGCCAGGTGATTTGCCTGTGGGGAGAGAGCGAATTATACTTTCTATCTCGCGAGGTTGGATGGGAGAATTAAGGATTTCGAGCTGCTCCCCAGTCAGGGATGGGAGGTGTACTTTATTCAGAAACGATTGAATAGAATCAACAGTTGGTTGAGGCGTACTAGGGTCTTTGTGTAGGTTGTATAAGGAGCTGTAGTAAGCTGCAAATTGGTTCGCTATGTCTTGGGGATTAATGATTTTGTGCGATAACGTGGGATGCCTCAGGAATGCTATCCTGGATTTGGTGCGGGCAGCCTTAAGTCTGTTGGCTAGATATTTGCCTGCTCTGTTGGCATTAGAGTAGTAGTGTAGTTTAAGGCGGCTGAGGTGTTTATCGTATTGTTGCGACATTATGTCCCTGAGGTGTTCTCTATGTTTCTGGAGTTGTTTAGTTACGGACTCTGAAGGTGATTTCTTATTCAGGGATTCTAACTCCCTCAATTTAGAGAGAGCTTTGTTAAATTGTTGTGTTTTCCTCTTCTTTTCCCTAGCCCCTAGTTGAATTAGGATGCCTCGCATGAAGGCCTTGTGCGCATTCCAGAGCACACTTGGGTCCTCCACTGAACCTGAGTTATCTAGAAAATAGTTATTGAGGAGCTGGGTTGTGTGTCGCAAGCAAGTTTGGTCTTGAAGTAGTCTAGTGTTACAGCTCCAGATGGGGGGTGAGAGGAAGACTCCCTTTTCAGCAATTGACATAGAGACAGCAGCATGGTCGGACCACGTGATGTCATGAATTAACACTTTCTCAACACATTGCAACAACCATTTGTCCGTTAGGAACATATCTATGCGCGAATACGTGCCATGCCTGCCTGAGAAAAAGGTATAGTCTCTTTCGCTGGCGTTGAGGCAACGCCATGCGTCAAACATCTCCTCGGCGTGGAGAGTGGGTTGTAATGCCGAAGTGCCCTTGGACTTTCCGCCAGAGGTGTCCACTGCGGGGTCAGAGGTGATGTTGAAGTCTCCACAAATCACAAGGTTCCCGTACTGTATAGATTTGGCTTTAGTGATCACCTTGCGCAGGAAGCGCAGCTGGTGTGTATTGGGTGCGTATACTGTAACAATCGTGTAGGGCCTAGAGTTTATGTCCCCCGTGAGGATTATATATCTACCTTTGTCGTCTGTGGTAACCTCTTTGAGTTGAAAAGCCAGAGAGTCCCTAATGGCTAGCAACACTCCACCAGTCTTGCTGTCCGGCGTGCATGCCAGGTACACGAAAGGGAAGTTCCTATGCGAGCAGTGGGGAGCCTTATGCAGCTGAAATTGTGTTTCCTGCACACATAGTATATCCGCCTCCTGACGATGGGCGTCAGACCATAGAGAAAACCGTTTTCCCGGGTGGTTTAGCCCCCGGGCGTTAATGGATAATATTTTAATAGTCATTGTGACGAGGTTGTGAAGGGTTTTGTGAGGATCGTGTGCTGTTACTCACTGTGACCAAAGGGAGACTTCCACTACGTGGTAGGTTGGCATTTTTATGAAGGTAGGTAGGAACATCCACTGAAGCCTTAGGCCGGGTCTTGCAGGCGATACTGTGCAGAACAAAAAACTGAAAAAATGAAACAGAACAAAAAAAGTAAACGGCAAAAGTCAACTGAACAATAGTAATAAGTGGATCCATAACTGATCCTCGTGCAGACGTAACTGCTACTTGGAGAAGGAGGGGTAATGAGAATATGCTAACTGCACTATCTCGACCCCGGAGATAACAAGTGGCGAAGGTGGATTAAGGATTAGCGTTACCACCGACTTTTTTCTTGGAAGAGCGCTTGTGGGACACCACTTGCCAGTCGTTATGCAGTAGTTGTGGTCCAGTTGTAGCTGGCGAGTGGGCTGGGTGGTCCGGAAGTATGCCCCACTTGCGTAAGAATGAGAGCCCTTCGTCTAGGGTGGTCACCGTGGCGGTGGTCTCATCATGGGTGATGGTGAGAGTGGCAGGGTATTTCCATTTGTGCAAGATGTTGTGGTTTCGTAGGGCTTTGGTGATGGTCAGCAGGTTGCGCCGTTTCTGCAGCGTGTGTCTGGATAGATCCGGCAGCATTCTAACTGAGGCATATTGCTGGGGCATACCCCCTGGCTTGCGAGAGGCCTGTAAGAGTCTGTCCTTGATGTGGAAGAAATGAACTCTTAAAAGAGTGTCCCGGGGGACATCATCGGGAAGGAACTGTGGTTTGGGGATCCTGTGGATCCGATCTATCAGAAGATCCTGAGCCGAGGCTTCTGGCAGTATGGAAGAAAAAAGGGCTTGGGCATATTGCTGGAGCTGTGAGGGAGGAACAGATTCAGGAATGCCCCTCAATTTGATATTATTCCTCCTGGATCTGTCCTCGAGATCCGAGAGCTTGTCTTTTATCCATTCAATGTCCCTTCCATGCCCAGAGTGTGCCTCTACCATGGTGTTATATGAGGTAGCGAAGTCCCCTAATTTGGATTCCACCTGTTGTACCCTTGTGCCCAGGGATTGTACTTCTTTCCTGCATTCATTGAGGCCAGAGATCATGTCAGCCTGCAGGGATGACCTCAGGGACAGCAGCATCTCCTTGAGCGTGGTGTCCGAGATAGGCCTGTCGGCTGTGGGGAAATCTGCTATGGGATCCCTCCCTCGTGCTTGCCTGGCGTCTGTGGGAACATGGGGCCTGCTTACCTCCATGCCGTCGTCCTGTTGCGGCCTATGTGGCGAGTCCCTCCGCGGCTTTGATTTAACAGGGCTGCGGGTAGTGGGGCTTTGCGCCCCCGAGGAGGATCCGCTGGCAGCCAGGAGTTGGTGGTGGGAGCTGTGAGGCAGCCCGTGGAGGTCAGGCTGTGCTTCGGGCCCGTTCCCTGCCCGTGGTTTGCCGCCATTTTGGGCAGATCCGCGTCCCTGTTGGATGAGGAATCCGTCCATCTTCTGCGGCTGCTGGGGATGTTTGCGATTCCTCGTCATCCCGGACAGTGCTCTGGTGTTCCGTCTATCCGACGGATGTGTCAGGAGCCGCGAATGGAGCCGGTGAACGCTGTGGCTGTTGATTATCTCCGGCGGGCGAACGGAGCTCCTGGATTACACGTCCATCTTGGAGTCCAGCTGCCACGCCCCCCTCCTGTCCGGCAGATTTGAACAAATCTATTTGCTCGTGTGTACGGGGCCTTACTTCCTGTCTGGCTATGGGACAGGAAGTGAAGGATAGTCTCCAAAATGTCACGCAGATAGCGGAAAAAAAATCTGTCAGGGGTTATATCTTTTATTTACTCTATTCAAAATGAGAAAAAAAAAGTTCTCCCTATAGTTCTACTTTAAAGCAAAACTAAGCTGTATCTGAGCACCACAAACTAATTACACTATTTAATTTATTTGTAACATCAACCACTTCAATACAGGGCTTTAAAACCCACCTCCTTCCCGGGCCTATTCTGGCACTTCTCTCCTACATGTACAAATCATCATTCTTTTGCTAGAAAATTACTCAGAACCCCCAAACATTATATATGTTTTTTTTTTTTTTTTTAGCAGACACCCTAGGGCAGTGATGGCGAACCTTGGCACCCCAGATATTTTGGATCTACATTTCCCATGATGCTCAACTACACCACAGAGTGCATGAGCATCATGGGAAATGTAGTTCCAAAACATCTGGGGTGCCAAGGTTCGCCATCACTGCCCTAGGGAATAAAATGGCGGTCATTGCAACTTTTTATCTTGCACCGTATTTGTGCAGTAACGTTAGCCCAATTTTTTGGTAAAATATGAAAGATGATGTTACGCAGAGTAAATAGATACCTAACATGTCATGCTTTAAAATTTTGTACACTCATGGAATGGCGCCAAACTTCGTTACTTAAAAATCTCCATAGGCGTCACTTTAACATTTTTACAGGTTACCAGTTTAGAGTTTCAGAGGAGGTCTAGTGCTAGAATTGTTGCACATGCTCTAACGCACGCGGCAACACCTCACATGTGTGGTTTGAACGAAGTTTACATACGTGGGCGGGACTTATGCGTGCGTACGCTTCTGAGCGCGAGCTACCGGGGACAGGGGCATTTAATTTTTTTTTTTATTAACTATTTATTTTTTATTTTACCTATTTATATTTTTACACTTTTTACACTTTTTTACACTTTTTTTTACATTTTTTTTTCAATCGCTTTTATGCCTATTACAAGGAATGTAAACATCCCTTGTAATAGGAAATGTGTGTGACAGGTCCTCTTTAAGGATAGATGCGGGGACAGATCTCATTCAAACTAGCCGCAATTGCGGTTTGTTTACAGGGACCCGGGCCTGACGTCATCACATCGCGCCCGGGCCTCCGACGGTCATAGAGATGACTGGTGACCATCTGGTCACCAGTCATCTCTATGGCAAACATTCGGCGGACGGCGATCATCTCTCCGGGCCCCCGATAGGACGGGAGAGCCCGGAGAAGCACCGGATGGCGGCGGGAGGGGGGATGTCCCCTCCCGCCGCCTGTAAGAACGATCTAGCGGCAGAACCGCCGCTATGATCATTCGTACGGTGCGCAGGATCGCTGCCGCTAAAAAATTACGCCCAGGACGTCATATGACGTCCACCCGGGATAACAGGTCCCCGTTTTGGACGTCATATGACGGTGGGCGGGTATCAAGTGGTTAAAAGCAAGCTTACGTATCCACCCTTGCCTCCATGCTTTATTTTGTTGAGAACTCACTTTGAAAAACATCCCCTTAGCATTTTTAGCTGTGGCCATATTGAGTAAGGGCAGACACTCTGGGGGTTATTTACTAAAGTGCGGTCACTGTAGATCTGAGGGGAACATGCAAGGAAAAAAGGAAAATAAAAAACAACATTTTAGCTTGCACATAATTGAATGATAAAATCAGCAGAGCTTCCACTCATTTCAGATCTTCCCCTCAGATTTACAGTGATTGAGGGATTGTGAGGGTTTAGTTCCACTTTAACAAAAGACGCAGTAGACACAGTAGTCCTGTAGCGGCAATAATGGAAAAGCTGTGGCTTTTCCTTCTATAGACATCATCCCAAATGTAGCGCTCCCTTACTTTCAGTATGGGCGCTACACTAAAGTTAATGGGGAATGGGAGAGTTATTTTTGCTCCCATTCTTAATTGT
Source organism: Rana kukunoris (assembly GCA_029574335.1). Classification (NCBI taxonomy): domain Eukaryota; kingdom Metazoa; phylum Chordata; class Amphibia; order Anura; family Ranidae; genus Rana; species Rana kukunoris. The sequence continues at coordinate 77,982,421 of CM056052.1, forward strand.
GCAAAATTTGGGCTGCTGTCATTCAGAACTGTCCTGTGGGCTAGTCTGCGCTCCAGGGGTGATGTTCACACCCCTGGACAGCAGGTGGAGCTAGAGGGGTTCTGACGGAGCCACTTTTCCCCAGCAGCCAATTAGAGGAGTTTTCCCTCGCAGGGCATGCTGGGGGAGGGTATATCTGTGGCAGACGCCATTTTCTTTGGTTCTTCACGGGTTCCAGGTGCGGCACCCACCTTTAGGGTGTGCGCATTCAATGGGCCCCGGCGAGATGGCCTACCAGGCCGGGGCCACATGCTGCGCAGAGTTCCATGCGGATGCTGAAAGGGGCCCCAGTGATTTACTGGGTCCCCAGCTAAACTAAGAAGGATCCCAGGCTGTGTGCTGCTCATTGGGGGATCGGCTTGAGGAGAACACGGAGGCAGGTGATCCAAAAGGGCTGGAACGAACCATCGGGGATCCGGTGAGAGCGAGATTGACAGGAGGACCTCAAACTGTCAACCGGTGACTCTGACTGAACTTATTGGGAGGAATCGCTCAAGAATCCATTTAGCTCACTCAAGTACTAGGCCTGTGGCAGAGGCCCGAGCCAGGCCTGTGGCAGAGGTCTGTTCCTCCCAGCAATCTAAGTGACACTTCGGCTGCCAGGCTTGTGGCAGGAGTCTGTCCGGTGGCGCTTCACCCACTCTGGCTAGAGTGGCGACAAACTGTGCTATTGATGAAAGCAGGCTTGCTTTCCATAACTATCCTGGGCCTGATACTGCAAATGTTCTTCTTCTGCTTCATCAACCTTTTCTATCCCACTTCGTGTTGATGTTGGCCATGTTGGGCCTTGGAAATAAAGCATTTGAAAACTCCTTTGCTGACTGGACATTCGCTCACTACATGTACTCACTGCTATCGCCCCTAGAGAAGCCACCAAGGGTAACTTAATATGCCGATCACAAAAACAACCAGCGGCTACTGAATGGGGTAGCGCTACACAAATATTTTTTCAATATTTTTTATTGTTAGACATAGAATCATCTCATATAAGCATATTTACAATTCTCAGCTGGGTTAGGGCCAGAGAAAAAAAAGTACACATTCTTTGTGAAAAAATAAGCCATAGTTGACAGGTGATGTTTTGGATGTCCGTGGGGTTAAAACCTGCAGTGACAGAATCCTGTCACTGACCCTTTTTTTGACTAAATCTGTAAAACAAATAGATTTCTAGATATACCATCCAGATAGATAGATAGATAGATAGATAGATAGATAGATAGATAGATAGATAGATAGATAGATAGATAGATAGATAGATAGATAGATAGATAGATAGATAGATAGATAGATAGATAGGTAGATAGATAGATAGATAGATAGATAGATAGATAGATAGATAGATAGATAGATAGATAGATAGATAGATAGATAGATAGATAGATAGATAGATAGATAGATAGATAGATAGATAGATAGATAGTGCAAATAAATTATGTACATACATGCAGAAGAGGGGAATAAGGAGGGATATGATCAACATGTACAGGGGTCCATATAGTGAACTTGGTGTTGAGTTATTCACTTTACGGTCAACACAAAAGACAAGGGGGGCACTCTTTACATATAGAGGAAAAAAGATTTCATCTCCAAATATGAAAAGGTTTCTTCACAGTAAGAGCTGTGAAAATGTGAAACAGACTCCCTAAAGAGGTGGTTCTGGCCAGCTCAGTAGATTGCTTTAAGAAAGGTCTGGGTACTTTCCTAAATGTACATAATATAACTGGGTACTGACATTTATAGGTAAAGTCCGATTGCCTCTCGGGGGATCAGGAAGGAATTTTTTCCCCTGCTGTAGCAAATTGGTTCGTGCTCTGCTGGGGTTTTTGCTTTTCTCTGGATCAATTGTGGATATAGAATTGGGTATATTGGATTGTACGATATTTTTTATTCTATTTATTTATTTATTTTATTGAACTGGATGCACTTGTGTAAAGCAGGTGTAACTCAGCAACAGACGTACACAGGTCAGCTGGAGAGCAGCTGCAGCAGCACTGTTACAGACGAGCTGAGCAATCACACTTGCAGGACAACACATCCGTATGCCAACATGCCAGGGACAGCCACGGTCATAGCACTACTACTGTGTCCACAGGCACGTAGGAGGGCACGGGAGAGGATATACCGAACGCGCATGAACGTCTTTGGCATGGGGGAATCGGAGGTGTGTCGCATCTTCCGATTTAGCCCTGATGCCATCCTGGAATTAGCCACAGCCCTGCATGATGAAATCATCAGCCAGACACAAAGCTCACATGCAGTGCAGCCACTGGTCAAGGTACTGGCAACACTACATTTCCTTGCCAGTGGATCTTTCCAACGTACAAATGGAGTCGTGTCTGGGATGTCACAATCCACCATAAGCAGATGTGTGCACCAGGCTGTCCCCGCAATCCTCACACGCATGTCCCACTACATCATCAAACCGACCCATGAGCATCTGCGGCAGAAGGCAATGCAGGATTTCTACAGAATTGCCGGATTCCCACACACTACGCCCCCCCCCCAGTGCCACAGAGCACATATACCGCAATCGTAAGCAGTGGCATTCCATCAATGTACAGGTGATAGCCGATGCCCAATGCCTCAAACACCCAGGGGCCAGCCACGACAGCTACATATACCATCAAAGCACCATCCCAGCAGAATTCGAACAGAACGTGTACAGGGACAGCTGGCTGGTTGGTGAGTGACATGGGAGTCAGGCATGACTGTCCGACCCCATGATGCAGACATCATGAGGGGTACATGCACGGCTAACATCCTCCTGCCTTTTCCCTTCCAGGTGACTCGGCATATGCACTTGGGCCCCACCTCCTAACTTCATACAAACCAGAGGAGAGAGAAGATACAATGCACCCGTGCAGTGGTGGAGCACACATTTGGAATCCTGAAGTCACGTTTCCGATGCCTGGATAATTCTGGGGGGGCCCTGTTGTATTCCCCAAACTTTGTGTGTCAGATCATCGGTGCATGTTGTGTGCTGTACAACTATACCATGAGAAAAGGGCATGGAGATTGACATATGTGATGACCTGACCCCCGAACCACACAGTCCCCCCCCCCTGCCTGAGGCTCATCCGTCTGCTGAGGGAACAGTAGTCAGGAGTTGCATCGTGGAACACATCTTTACACGTTAAACACACACATTCATCATGGCACACGGACAATGCACGCATGCACACCACTGTGGTCCCTAGCTCACACACACCACATCTACCTCACATTGGTTTAGCCCAAGGCCACCACACGGGACTTGGGAGCAGCAAAGCCACACCAAGGCACCAATGATGTTGCTATCTATTCATACCACATTCACACGGTAGTGGGGATAACCTCCCCCCGACGACCCAGGGAACACGCCTTGCTGGCAGAAAAGTCACCCACACATTCACACACCAGTCACACTGTAGCCTGCACTACTGACCGTGTGCAGTTACTACAAAACAAAAATAAGGGATCAGGCCATTGGCCGACATGGCATGCCCTTACTGGAGGACGGCACATCCTTCAAAGCAAACAAAATAAAAAGCTCATACTCTGAGCAAACAAAATATAAAGCTCATACTCTGAGCAAACACAAAAAAAAGAGCACTCAATTGCCCTGTCGTGGGCCAGGCCTGGTGCCACGGCTCCGGCTCCTCAGTTGTGTGGAGGGAGCCTGGGGTCGGGGGGTGGGGCATCAAGAGGAGGATCATCCCCTGGTCTGTCACTGGCTGGCTGCCTGCCCTCCAATGCAAGGGTGATGTGGGTAAGGACCGAGTTTGTCTGAGCCTGCATCTGCAGCTGGCGGGTGGTGGTGTGCCACTGGTGGCGCCTGGTCTGCCTTCCCGACACCTCGATGGCAGCAGTGTTGGCCTGTATAGCCACTCCCAGGCTCCTCACCTCTGCCACGAGGCCTGCTGCTGTGCCCTGCAGCTCCCCAATGGCCAGGGTATGTCGCCCCAGGCTAGCCTGCATATTAGAGCCCTGGTCACAAGATGGTGAGGGACCCCCTGCCCCCATGTGCTGCCGCATGGCCTCCAGGGTCTGTGCTTGGTCGCCCATGCAGGTCACCATAGCAGCGCAGTTAGCGCTCACATCCTGAAGGCCATCAGAGATGCAGCTGCTCTGCTCAGCCTGCTGCGATAGGCACTGCTGCACAGCCGTTGTGCATGCAGCCTGGGCCGAGGAGGCCAGGCTTTCTGCCACACAGCGCGGGTCACAGGCAATAGCACCCATCTGGCGCGTCTGCCGGGCCTGCTCCCTCTGCAGCCCCTCTTGGAGGTCTCCGGGTACACCCCTGGTCTTCCATAGAGCCTTCCTGGGGGAAGGAGAGGCTTGTGCCCGCCTGGACGGGGTAGACCTGGACGGGGTAGACCTGGAGGGGGTAGACCTGATGGGCGGGTTCCAATAACCTCCATGGCCACAGGTGTACATTTTCCAAGAAGCAAATTAAATAACACGCTGTTAGTTTTTTCATCCCTCTTATATATTTTAAAACCATAAAAAAGTCACCTGCACAATACTATAGAAATAACACAAATGATCAGTAACAGCCTTTAAACTTGTTCATTTTTTTTTTTAACCATATAGATTTTATTTTTATTAAGTAATAGGAAAATACATAAACATTTATGTCACAGCAGCATCGGCAGGTATAACCGTAAGATCAGTAGGAGTTACAGAGCGGTATTACATATGAGATACAGGTATAAATTAAACATGTACCATATGATCAAGGCAATAGACCGAATGACCCAAGACATATCTTCCAAATGCAAACACTTCAGAGGGAAACAGGTCACAGAGTGGAAGGGAGGGAAGGCGTCAGGAAATACCTATTGATATGCATAAGGAGTTTCCAAGACCTGACGCTTACAACTAGCTATGGCACCTTGCCTGTCTATATATGCCCAGCAGCTACCGCTCAGGTTCCCCTCTATACAGGACATGGGTGGGCTAGAAAGCCGGAGACCATCCCGCCCTCCCAACCCCGTAAGCCGAGGGTGCAAAATAAGGGGGAAAGGGAAGAAAGAAAAACCGCCAGACGAGGGTGAGGGGGAAGAGAGAAAAAAAAAAAAGGGGAGGGAGGGGAGACCAGTGGGAAGAAGCGAGATGCAGAAATGCAAGCCTGAAAGGGCAGCAGAGTAAGCTCACTGCCCCCCTCGTCCACCAGACACTGGAAAACCGGGACCATGCGTCCGTTAGGTCAGAATTATTGATCAACGGTCAATGCACGAAACACCGCTGAATGACGAAATTCGAACCACCCGTTCCAGACACAAGTGAAAGCGAGAATCCTGTCTTGCGTAATGCTTATCAGCTCCTCTATCGCGGCCAAATGGTCAATGCGCGTCACCCATTCTTTGATAGAAGAGGGCACAGCAGATCTCCAGTAAACGGGGACACAAAGTCTAGCAGCATTGATCATGTGTATCGCTATTGAGTTACGAAACGTTTTCTTGGGAAGTTCAGAAAGATGAAGTAAATATTGTGCTGGTGAAACCTCCAGGGGAAGTTCAGACACTACTGTCGTCACCTCATGAACCTTCTGCCAATATGACAGGATCAATCGGCATTCCCACCAGATGTGGAGGAAAGAGCCCAATGCCTGTCCACATCTCCAGCACCTGTCCGACACCGAAGGGGCGAATTTGTGCACAACATCTGGTGTCCTATACCATCGAGTCCTGATCTTGTAACCGTTCTCCTGAACGTGCACACTTGGCGAACCCTTAAAGATAAGCCAGTTTATCCTCTCCCAGGCCTTCGGCTCAATCAACCTTCCCAACCGGGCCTCCCAGAAAGCTCTTTCAGTTTGCAGAGCCTCAAAGGGAGTCTGAAACAGAGACGCGTACAGTATCGAAACAACATGTCTCAGGGGCGAGGAACTCAAACAAAGTGATTCAAAATCAGTAGGTGACCTTGTGAAGCTTCCTCGTAACTTGGGGTTGTCGAGGAAGTGTCTCACCTGGAAGTAGGCGAATAGCGGGAATGTCTTAGTTGGGGATCTCATTTCCAGTTCTTTTTTAGACAGAAATCTATCACCCGAAAAAAAAATGTTTGGCCAACATCTCTGTATGTGGCCATTCATCCATCAAGTAGCGCCCGTCTCGCCCCGGCACAAAATCCGGGTTACCTCTAAGAGGAGTCAGTCCACACGCCGTCCCAGAGATCGCCTGCGTAGAGCAAGCTTTCAGAAAAACCGACAACGTCACCCCTATAAGTGGGTGAGCTTGAACATTAGACGGCCAGTGTCTGCAGGAAATCCAGGGTAGTTTCCCGAACTCAGATCCCACGATCTGACTTTCCAGTCGAACCCATCCTTTAGAGCGGGCGTGGACTCGCCAGTCCACCATTCGCGCTAAGTGTGTAGCCCGGTAGTATCTCTGCAGGTCCGGGAGGCCAATACCCCCCTCTATCCTTGGCAACACCAGTTTCGCCCAGCTAATTCTAGGGGCTTTGGATCCCCACAGAAATTTCCTGCATAGTCTTTTGTATGTTGCGAAAAAGGAAGGTGGTAAGGCAACCGGAATCGTCTGTAGTTTGTATAGGAGTCTGGGAAGCACCGTCATTTTCAAGATGGCGGCCCGTCCAAACCAAGAGATCGAGGGAGAGTCCCATTTCAGTAAATCCTGTTGTATGGACCTCAGCTCCGCGGAGAGGTTCTTCTCATATAAATCCGAGAAATTCACCGGAAGCCGAATGCCCAAATATGTGATGTCATCCGATTTCCACCGAAAGGGGAAGTGTTCTTGGCAGCGGGACACCAGTGCCGAAGGTAAGGAAACATTTAAGGCAAAGGACTTTGAATAATTGATTTTCAGGTGGGAAATAAGACGGAAGTGTTCAAATACCTGAAGTAGGTTTGGAAGGGATATCAAAGGGGCCGATAGGAAAAGCAAAATGTCGTCGGCGAAGGCAGCAAGCTTGAATTCGGTGTGATCTGTTTTAACACCCCGTATGTCCGGATGTTCCCAAATGCAGCGGAGGAGCGGTTCCAAAGTGAGGATGTACAGTATGGGGGAAAGGGGACATCCCTGTCTAGTGCCATTGTGGATGGAGAAGGCCTCCGACAGGTGGCCATTGACCCGTACTCGTGCTCTAGGGTTCGTGTACAGGGCACCTACCAGGGCCCTCAACCTGGACCCCAACCCCAGGGCCTCCAAAACCGAGCCCATGTAGTCCCAGGCCACCCGGTCAAAGGCCTTCTCCGCATCCAATGATAAAAAAAACCTTCACTTTTAGTAGAAGTGAGCCAGTGGTGTAAGTTTAGGGCCTTGATGGTGTTGTCCCTGGCCTCTCTGCCAGGGACAAACCCCACTTGGTCAAGGCCCACCCAAGCCGGGACATGTAGAGCTAATCGCATCACCAGAATCTTTGAAAAGATCTTCACGTCTACATTTAGGAGTGAAATCGGCCTGTAACTAGCTACTTCAGAGGGATCTTTACCCTCCTTAGGAATTACTGAGATATGCGCTTCCAAAAGGGTGTTAGAATTGTGAGATGGGTCCTCTAGCGAGTTGAAGGCCCTGAGGAAGCCTGGCGCCAACAGTTCTGGAAAACATTTGTAGTATTGTGCCGTCAGGCCGTCCGGACCTGGGCTCTTGCCTGGTTTGGTAGCCTTAAGGGCTTTCTCCCATTCTTCTGTTGTCAATGGAGAGTCTAAAATGTGCTGGTCTTCCACAGATACCGCCCGGGGGCAGTACCTCTGCAGAAAATCTTTCGTCAGGGACTCCCTGAGAGCCGGCGAACCTACCCCTCCCTCCCTTGCCTTAATATTATAAAGATCACTATAATAGACCTGGAATTGACGAGCAATATCCTCCGTCTTCGTAAGGATCCTGCCGTGCTTATCTTTCACCTGGTGGATAGTGGTGGCAAGAACACGTTTTTGCGTGTACCTCGCTAGAAGCCTGCCCGGCTTATTCCCTTGCTCAAAAAATACTTTCTGTGAGAATAGCATGCGTTTACGTGCTTTTTTATACAGTTCCTCCCTTAGGAGTGTCCTAGCTTCTGCAAGGTCCGCCGCCACCTGGGCCGCCCTGGATCCTTTATGTTGCGTCTCCAGTCTAGAGATCCTGTCTGTGAGCTCCTGGATAAGGGCAGCATGTTCCCTTTTCCTCCTCGCTGCGATGGACAACAAATGGCCTCTCACCACACACTTGTGTGCCTCCCAAATAGTCAGGGGCGACACATCAGGTGTGTTATTTAGCCGAAAGTACTCCTCAATTGCCTGTTTGATGGAAGCACAATCTGCAGCATCTGCAAGTAAAGAAGGATCTAGCCTCCAAACTTTCGTACGTGCTTCCCTCTGTGGGAACCGTAAAGTCAGCGTAACTGGGTGGTGGTCGGATAACACCATACTCTCTATGGTAGCGTCATGTAGGTATGAAAGATCATTGTGGGAAAGAAAAATGTAGTCCAGCCTCGAATACCGTTGGTGTGGCGGCGAAAAGAACGAGTAGTCTCGACCTCTGGGGTTCAAAGTGCGCCATGTATCATGGAGAGCCAGAGAGGCCAAGCCAAGTTTCGCTTGCCTCAGGGCCGAAAAGGGAAGGGACGAAGCCCCTGTAGAGGTATCGAGAGTCGGATTTAGGGCCATGTTGAGGTCCCCCCCGAGAATTAGGAGGCCCGATTTAAATGCAGTAAGTTTCAAAAGCGTCTCCTTCAAAAAGGAAACCTGTTTAGTGTTGGGGCAATACACATTAGCGAGAGTTATAGACCTGTTTTTCCACAATCCCTTGAGGAAGATGAATCTCCCTTCAGGGTCAACCAATTGATCAGTGAGGCAGAAAGCAAGTGACTTCGCGAGTAAAATCGCCACCCCTTTTGTCTTGGAACCAGCACAGGTGGAGTGGAAAACCTCAGTGTAGCGTTTATCAGTGAGGCGTTGAATGCTGTCCGATCTGAAATGCGTCCCTTGAAAAAAGACGATTTGAGCTTTTTGTCTATGTGCTTCAGCAAGAAAACTGGAACGTTTCTCTGGGAGATTAAGTCCCTTAGCATTAACCGAGAGAACCTTAAGCGATAGAGGAGCTAGAGAATGCACCACAGAAGCCATGGTTGCTCAACAGGTGCAATACCAACCAAATCCCCACGTGGACGAGGAGGGCTGCGAATTGGGAAGGCGCGAATAGAGGGGGGGGGGGGGAGAAAATAAAAATAAAAAAAATTAAATAAAAAATAAAAAATAAAAAATGGGGGGGGGGGGAGTTGGGGGATAAGAAAGAAATAGAAGGAAAGTAAAGCAAAGAGGAAAGAGTGGACAGGACTTGCTACAAGAAGGGGACCCAGAGACTGAGACCCTAGGGAGATATTCTACCCACCTCAAAGTGCCTATCCAAATCCCGGAAAGGAAACCCTACGTTAGGGTTATCCGGGTATAGTAAACCGGAGGTAACCTAAGCCCTGCTAAGCTACCTAAAAAATAGGAAAAATAAAAATACGTAAGAACACGAACAGAAAACCCAAAATTATACCGGAAGATACAGGGGGAGTACCAGCTTCTCCTGCGGCGGGGACGAGAGTCTGTACCCGAGAACTACCACCCACCCCGCCGTCCAGCCCCCTGACCCCAGGTAGCCGTAATCCAATAAAGGAACCCTCTATCAGGTACTAGGACAGGAGGAATGGCTCGCAAGAACACCCCTACCCGCAGGTAGCGGGTTCCCACAAACCCCCTCCCCCCGAGAATCAGCTTCTCCAGCAGCCACCCTAATATGGATTTCACCTCCCCTACACCTCGGCGTGTCAACGCCAGGAGGAGGTGAGTCTCATGCTGCTCTGTTTGTCAAACATATCCCCAAGCTGACCCGGCCCCAAAGGGAATCACCCCTATCCGAAGAGCTCGCTTACCCAATCTAGGATTGGCCCCTCCCTATCTTCCCGGGAGGGGGTTCTAGAGTCCCCGGAATCCAGAGGCCCCACCAAATATACATTAACAGTGAATCAAGATATACCCAGCATCAGTTAACTTAAGGGAAAAGACATTTCACAAAACATTAAATAACTGTCCCTGAGAGGGTAACACAACGGATGAGGAGCTATACTAATATCTCTATGCCAACAGTCAAATGCCCCCAAAAGGGATTCAGATAACTTGAATCCAACATGGGGAAAATCACAACCAACTGCAGTCAAATTTTGCATAGGTATATTGTAGCTTTGGGAATGTCCCTTGAAACCCCCGTGCTCCGCCCAAGGCGGAACCCCAGGGACCCCAGGGATCCCCAACACCCAACATCAGAAAAGCATTTCCAGGTAAAAGTACAGCGACACAAGCTTATCCCCACTGCATACTCCTCCAACCCCCCACCTCACACAATTCACTATATTACCAGCACAATTTGGATATGGTCACTATCCGTAATGGCAAGGGAAGGAGGAACGGGGGAGGGAGGCTGAAAGGGGGAAGGAGAAAAAAAGAAAAATAAGAGGGAGGGGGTGGGAGAGGAGAGAGAGATAGAGAGAGAGAGAGAGAAAGAGAGAGAGAGAGGGGGATCAGGGGAGGGAAGGGAACAGGACGGAGGAAATGAGAGGAGGGGGGAAGGAAGGTGAGGGGGAAGGAAGGTGAGGGGAAAGGGAACCCAGGGAACCCCCACATCCCATGTCAAAGGCTCATCACGGTATAACAACATAGTAATAGACCTCCACTCAAGTTCATCATGGGTACCTGTGGGGGAAGAGCACAATGAGCGTTCAAATAACAGAAAGCAAACAACAAACAAGGAACCCCCAGAGTGAGTGAAATGCATAAAGGTCCTCAGAAGATCGGTGTAGTATCAGAGGGGAGGTAGGTCAGGTAGCAAACTCCCATGTAGCTCATGTTCAAAGCACCAGGATACTAAGCCCCAACGTAGGAAGGGGTCGAGCGCGAGGGAGACAAAAGCCCGTCTCCATACCACGCTACAGTACGTTTAAGGAGAAGGGGAGAGCTGTTCCAACGCTCCGATAAAACTTGCGATGGGTTTACCACATAGTGCCCCAAAGCTCGGGGTGTGCTTGTCACAGTCTCCAGCGAAGGTCCGTTAGGCCCCATAAAGAACACTCCTGGCCACATAGCAAGGCCTAAAGTTTCAAGGATACATGGGAGTCATACAAGGGGCAGTCCTGGGGTTATCCAGTGTCCATCCAAGCTAGCAAGGTAGGAGTGTGGGTAATACTAACCAAAAAAAGGGGGAGAAATAAAAAGGAAAAAGAAAAAAAAAAAAGGGGGGGGGAACAGTCAGTCACAAGGAGATGCAGGGGTCAGCTTACCGCATCCTGTAAGAAGCTCTCAATGCTCCGTCCGCCGCCGCACTGAGGATGGCGACACTCGTGGGCTCTCCCCAGTTTCCATGTCCCCTCGGAACCTGGGGGGAGAGACATCGGATGACCTGCGTCGTCTTTGCCGGTTCTTCCGGGATCTTGGGGTGTCATCAAGCCGGGTGGGGATCCAGGGCTCAGGCTGGAAAAATGTGCTATACCAATCTGGTACATTGACTACCGGGATGCCAAGTGTATCGCAGAATTGCTGTAGGTCTGCCGGTGTTCTCAAAGCGGCCGTGCGATTACCCGCTGTAGCCTGCAAGCAGAAAGGGAATTTCCATTTGTACAAAATGCGCCTGTCCCGTAGAATCTGTAGAAGGGGTCTCAGGTCCCTTCGGTGCTGCAGTGTGATGGCAGATAGGTCCTGGTACAGCTGAATGCGTGCCCCCTCATATTCCAAGTTGGCGTGTGTGCGCGCCAGGCGCAATATGTCTTCCTTTTGGACAAAGCTAACCAGAGCGCATACTATATCCCTGGGGGGGTCTGTGTCTCTGCCTCTGGGCCTGAGCGCTCTGTGACAGCGCTCCATCTCTATGGGGGCATCAGGTGGTCTGCCCAGTACCATATTAAAGACAGCCCAGACAGCTTGTTGAATGTGTTGGGGTCCCTCCACGGACTCCGGGATACCCCTGACACGTAGGTTCCTCCTGCGTCCCCTATTGTCTAAGTCCTCTAAATGCCTGTGCATCTCCATGAGGTGGTGGGCATGGGAGTCAGAGGCCTGTTGAACTTGCTGGATAGCCGCCCCATGTAACATGGCAGCTGCTTCCACGTGCTCTACCCGGGTGGTGATCGTTTTGATCTCGCCCTTTAGGTCTGCGATAGCCATCAGCATGGCTGTTTTAATGTCCAGTGCGACTTGCTGCAGGTCCGCCATACAAAGCGGGCGCGGGGTACATGTATAGGGCGTACCTTGAGCCAGGCCTGAGGCGGCCGTGGAGGAGGCTGCGGGCGGCTCCAAACTCCAGTCCGCGGCTGGAGATGCGGCCTGCACGTCCGTCGGCTGTGTGCGGAACATCGCCGGGATGGTCTTGCTCAGCTGAGTAGAGGGATCGGGCTGCTTCCGGGTGGTTGCCTGGTTCTTACCCGCCATCGTGGCAGGTTAGATTTGAGGGATACCGCGAATTGAAGCGAATCTCAGGGTCTGGACGGCGGAGCTCTCTTGTTAGGCAGCCATCTCGCTCCGGATCCAGGCCACACTCCAACTTGTTCATTTTTAAGTTGTTCCAAAATGCAATTATGAAATCTAAGTCCACCCACAACAGATATATTAGTTTTATATGGACCCTGGGACATGAAACCACTGACAGGTTTCCTGCATCTATTAGAAACTCTAAGGCCGCGTACACACGAGGGGATATGTCTGCTGAAAACGGTCCGATGGACCGTTTCAGCAGACATCTCCGCTCGTGTGTATGGGCTAGCGGACAGATTTCTCCACCCGACAGATTTCAAAGCAAGCTTTGAAATCTATCCGGTGGGAATCTGTCCGCCCGACATGTCTGCTGGTTAGTACACTTACCAGCAGACATGTCGGCCCCCACCGCCGCCGCGCCGCTGCCGAATGGATTCGGCGCATGCGCGGAAGTGTTTTACTTCCTGGTGCGGTGACGTGGCGGTGACGTGGCGGCGTCAACGTCACCGCCGCGTCACCGCGCCGTCCGGCGGCGGGGAATTTGATCCGAAGGTGTGTACACGCCATCGGAACAAACTCCCGATCGGACATATCCGATGGAAATGGTCCGCGGACCGTTTTCATCGGATATGTCCAATCGTCTGTACGCCGCCTAAGGCCTCGTACACACGATCGGACATATCCGATGAAAACGGTCCGCGGACCATTTCCATCGGATATGTCCGATCGGGAGTTTGATCCGATGGCGTGAACACACCATCGGATCAAATTCCCCGCCGCCGGACGGCGCGGTGACGCGGCGGTGACGTTGACGCCGCCACGTCACCGCCACGTCACCGCACCAGGAAGTTAAACACTTCCGCGCATGCGCCGAATCCATTCGGCGGCGGCGCGGCGGCGGTGGGGGACGACATGTCTGCTGGTAAGTGTACTAACCAGCAGACATGTCGGGCGGACAGATTCCACCGGATGGATTTCAAAGCATGCTTTGAAATCTGTCGGGTGGAGAAATCTGTCCGCTAGCCCATACACACGAGCGGAGATGTCTGCTGAAACGGTCGATCGGATCGTTTTCAGCGGACATATCCCCTCGTGTGTACGAGGCCTAAGGCCTTGTACACACGATCGGACATATCCGATGAAAACGGTCCGCGGACCATTTTCATCGGATATGTCCGATCGGGAGTTTGATCCAATGGCGTGTACACACCATCGGATCAAATTCCCCGCCGCCGGACGGCGCGGTGACGCGGCGGTGACGCGGCGGTGACGTTGACGCCGCCACGTCACCGCACCAGGAAGTTAAACACTTCCGCGCATGCGCCGAATCCATTCGGCGGCGGCGGTGGGGGACGACATGTCTGCTGGTAAGTGTACTAACCAGCAGACATGTCGGGCGGACAGATTCCACCGGATGGATTTCAAAGCATGCTTTGAAATCTGTCGGGTGGAGAAATCTGTCCGCTAGCCCATACACACGAGCGGAGATGTCTGCTGAAACTGTCCATCGGACCGTTTTCAGCGGACATATCCCCTCGTGTGTACGAGGCCTAACTGTGAGATATATCTAGCATGCGTTTTACTTTGGCTTTGCAATGGAACTAGTGCAAAGGCATGGTAGGAGGCTTTTCTGGATTCTCAATATTATACAATACATAAACATTCTTGTAGTGGGTTTAGTAGGAACAGGAACCAGAATGAAAATAATGGATTGGTGTGCTCTCAGGTGATCAGCAATGCCATATTTTTCCCCAAATTGCAAGAAATATTAGATGTTTTTTTATGAAATGTTATCATCATAACAAAATGCATTATAGTCAATGGGGGTGAGTGAGTAAGTGAATAATTTGTATAGCGCTACAAATGCAAACTGATTCACCTCAAGGCGCTTGGTATCCATTTTCTTCCTTATCCTTCGGAAGAGGTGGGTCTTGAGTTTTTTCTCACACCTGAATAAAAATGATTTGAAGGGGTGTCTCAATACTTTTGGCTATATAATGTATATGGCAATTAAATGGATGAATGGTAAGATAGATAGTTAAATAGATAGATAGACATGCAGTATATGATAGATAGCTATGTATGGTAATGAATAGATAGATAGATAGATAGACAGACAGACAGACAGACAGACAGACAGACAGACAGACAGATAGATAGATAGATAGATAGATAGATAGATAGATAGATAGATAGATAGATAGATAGATAGATAGATAGATAGATAGATAGATAGATAGATAGATAGATAGATAGATAGATAGATAGATAGATAGATAGAGCAAAACTTTTGGTCCAGGGGCGACAAACTGCTACATTATATAACACTGCAAACAAACTCGGGTGAGCTGCAGCCCTTATCAGCCAACATGCCTTATCAAACAAACCCTCTAAAGGGATCAATATAGAAAATAATGAAAACTGTGCTTTGCAGACATGTAAAGGTGACTAAGTACTGTTGACGTATTGCTTGGTCTTACATTTCCTCATCTTCTCTCTCTCGCTGCCCTTGAGAATTGTGGAATGGTGGGTGTATCATTGTTTTCCTGTATTATGGTCATCTCTATGCAGCCAGGTTCCCCAATAGCCAATCTGGAAATGGATTTCTGCTGAAATGATTAAATATCACTTGGTAAGATGAGTAAGACAAAATATTTTCACTTTTTAAACTCTACAGTGACTTCATCATAGGCCAGGATCTTACTGTTTTATGGTAATAAAATCACTGTATTACCCTTAAAGTGAATCACTGACTTTTTATGAACTCAGAAACCCCTTAGATACCTGTTTTATTTTTTTCTGTCATCCACTATAATTCCAAGTAGGCAAGTCACCCTCGTTCAAGACACATGAATATAGAAGCACACATGGATTTGTGATCCTGGACTGGGCTTCCTTGGGACAAGACCTTCATATTTAAGGTTTTTATATAATCACTGCATTATAAGCCATCTTCTTTTTTTGAATCTTGTAACTGGAATGGTATTATAATACATGAAGTAGGTCCACCCAAAGCTCAACTTTTAGGATAGGTGGGACAGCGGTATATCGAGTCTCTGGCTATTTTTATCTTTTACTTTCTTCAGAGACTTGTACAGAAAAAATTAGGAACATTTATCAAAATAGTTATAGTTATACATTTTTTTTATTTCGTGAAACTTTACTGAAGAAGAAATTCTGAATATCATTTACTGAGCTGCGAAATGTGCCTGAAACAGAAACTACTCATTGTTTCTTTATTTAGATATTTAGGACAGTCATTTAAAAAGTATTTAGTGTACTTTGTAGTTGTGTGCATTTTCTTCATTTGATCGGGATTTGTGAACTATAACATCACATCTTTTATTTCACTTTTCTTTCTTTATTTCTCTGTCTATTTTTTCTTTCAGTGAATTTTTTTTTTAAATAATGAAGATAATATTTGGCACAAAAACAGGTCCAAGATAATTAAAAGCAGCTTCTGTTACCATTAGGAACCATGTAAAATGAAAAGGAAAAAAGTTGCGCTGCTAGTATTAATTTGTGTAGCTGCCAGCACAAACAGTGAAACAATCTGTGAGTGAACAATAAAAGAAAAAACAAGTGCGGCGCTAAAAAGGTATAACAAAGTGATAATCAATCAATTTGCATGAATCACACCCAAATGGGTGGGACTATATAGTGATGAATGAACAAATTACAGTACATAAATCATGAAGTAGTGCTAGGGATATTATACTCTTAATGTGCACATATCAAAGTGTTAAAGAGCATGTAGGAAGTCTTTCCAAAAAACAGTGTATAAACACCAGCAAAATTAATCTTCTTAGAAAGCAAGACAGTCCTGCATCATTGAGAATTCAAATGTGGGATGGGATTACACCAAACAATCCGCCTCCAAAAGCATGCAATGTAGCCAACATGGTGAATTAAGAGAATGGATACTCTTACCGCATGGAATGGACACCTATGCCAGCGGCACCGTGTCAGATGGGCATGTGAGAGCTCTTCAGATGGATAGCTCAATCAGAAATGATGTTGAAGAAATGATGGGTCCTTCCCAGGAATCCAGGGATCACAGATGATGGATGGCTCCAGGGATCGCAGGTGATGGATGGCTCCAGGGATCACAGGTGATGGATGGCTCCAAGCTGTTTAACGCATGAGATGGACACCTATGCCAGCGGCACCGTGTCAGATGGGCATATGAGAGCTCTTCAGATGGATAGCTCAATCAGAAATGATGGTGAAGAAATGATGGGTCCTTTCCCAGGAATCCAGGGATCACAGATGATGGATGGCTCTAGGGATCGCATGTGATGGATGTCTCCAGGGATCACAGGTGATGGATGGCTCCAAGCTGTTTAACTGGAAAAATTTGCATGTATGGCCATAGAAAGGATAAAAAAACTCCACATAGTGCAGTTTCTTCAAAAAAGGGAGAGACTTTATTAGGCTAATAAAATACAAGGAATTAAAAACAAAGAGAAATACCAGTACTATGGAAAGATCTGGCACACGTGATCACATGAATAAAAACGCGTGGTAGTTGGGTATGTAAAAAGAGCTATGTACCCGACATGTTTCGAGCTAAGGGCTCTTCAACTGGGGTCCTTAGCTCGAAACATGTCGGGTACATAGCTCTTTTTACATACCCAACTACCACGCTTTTTTATTCATGTGATCACGTGTGCCAGATCTTTCCATAGTACTGGTATTTCTCTTTGTTTTTAATTCCTTGTATTTTATTAGCCTAATAAAGGCTCTCCCTTTTTTGAACAAACTACACTATGTGGAGTTTTTTTATCCTTTCTATGGCCATACATGCAAATTGTTCCAGTTAAACAGCTTGGAGCCATCCATCACCTGTGATCCCTGGAGCCATCCATCACCTGCTATCCCTGGAGCCATCCATCATCTGTGATCCCTGGATTCCTGGGAAGGACCCATCATTTCTTCACCATCATTTCTGATTGAGCTATCCATCTGAAGAGCTCTCACATGCCCATCTGACACGGTGCCGCTGGCATAGGTGTCCATCTCATGCGTTAAACAGCTTGGAGCCATCCATCACCTGTGATCCCTGGAGCCATCCATCACCTGCGATCCCTGGAGCCATCCATCATCTGTGATCCCTGGATTCCTGGGAAGGACCCATCATTTCTTCACCATCATTTCTGATTGAGCTATCCATCTGAAGAGCTCTCACATGCCCATCTGACACGGTGCCGCTGGCATAGGTGTCCATCTCATGCGGTAAGAGTATCCATTCTCTTAATTCACCATGTTGGCTACATTGCATGCTTTTGGAGGCGGATTGTTTGGTGTAATCCCATCCCACATTTGAATTCTCAATGATGCAGGACTGTCTTGCTTTCTAAGAAGATTCATTTTGCTGGTGTTTATACACTGTTTTTTGGAAAGACTTCCTACATGCTCTTTAACACTTTGATATGTGCACATTAAGAGTATAATATCCCTAGCACTACTTCATGATTTATGTACTGTAATTTGTTCATTCATCACTATATAGGAACCATGTAAAGCCAAATCTAAAAAACACCAAACTTCACTTTCATTTTGCCATTTTGCCATTTTGCCATGACTCTGACATAACTATGGATGCACAAATAGGATCAGTAGCCAGCGGATCTCACCATCTTCTCCGCCTGCTACGAAGACTCATTCCCTTCATCCCGGAAGAGGATGCAGCAGTAGTAGTTGGAACAATTATCAACTCCAGGCTCAACTATGCAAACTCCCTCTACCTCGGACTCCCCAAAAAACAGATTACTCTTCTACAAGTCATCCAGAACACGGCAGCAAGACTGGTAATGGGGAAAAAACCCTGGGAATCAATCACCCCGTCCCTGAGGAACCTTCATTGGCTAACCGTAAAGGATTGGGTCATATTTAAGGCCCTCTGCCTCACTCACAAATGTATACTAGGAATTACCCCTCAATATTTATGTGAGGAAATAAAATACCACAACCCCAATCGCGTTCTTCGATCAACCAACCAAAATCTTCTTCAAATCCCCAAGTTCCGCTACAAATCTAAAGGAGAACGAAGATTAGCAGTCCAAGGACCTTGGCTGTGGAGCGCACTACCAACTAACGCCCGAATGGAAGAAAGTCATCAGGCCTTGAGGAAAAAAATCAAGACCCACCTCTTCCGAAGGATAAGGAAGAAAATGGATACCAAGCGCCTTGAGGCAAATCAGTCCAAGGACCTTGGCTGTGTAGTGCGCTACCAACTAACATCCGAAAGGAAGAAAGTCATCGGGCCTTCAGGAAAAAACTCAAGACCCACCTCTTCCGAAGGATAAGGAAGAAAATGGATACCAAGCGCCTTGAGGTGAATCAGTTTGCATTTGTAGCGCTATACAAATTATTCACTTACTCACTCACCCCCATTGACTATAATGCATTTTGTCATGATGATGACATTTCATAAAAAACA
Organism: Rana kukunoris; assembly: GCA_029574335.1. NCBI lineage: Eukaryota > Metazoa > Chordata > Amphibia > Anura > Ranidae > Rana > Rana kukunoris. The sequence continues at coordinate 78,001,326 of CM056052.1, forward strand.
TCTAATATTTGTTGCAATTTGGGGAAAAATAAGGCATCACTGATCACCTGAGAGAACACCAATCCATTATTTTCATTCTGGTTCCTGTTCCCACTAAAGCCACTACACAAATGTTTATGTATTGTATACTATTAAGAATCCAGAAAAGCCTCTTACAATGCCTTTGCACTAGTTCCATTGCCAAGCAAAAGTAAAACGCATGCTAGATATATCTCACAGTTAGAGTTCCTAATAGATGCAGGAAACCTGTCAGTGGTTTAATGTCCCAGGGTCCATATAAAACTAATATATCTGTTGTGGGTGGACTTAGATTTCAATAATTGCATTTTGGAACAACTTAAAAATGAACAAGTTTAAAGGCTGTTACTGATCATTTGTGTTATTTCTATAGTATTGTGCAGGTGACTTTTTTATGGTTTTAAAATATATAAGAGGGATGAAAAAACTAACAGCGTGTTATTTAATTTGCTTCTTGGAAAATGTACGAGCGGTGTAATGAAAATTCCTCAGAGATGGTTCCTGGTTCCCGTCAATTTTCTTTTCTCCTTGTCCTCCTTGGTTCTTGTGGCAAGACTCAACTGTGATCCTTAGAAGTCAATTGTGAGACCTCTGCACATTCTCATGTCTCAGTTACATGTGTTTCATTTGCTACTCGTTGGAAAGACAGTGAAAAAACACAGAGAGAAGCAAAAGTTTATGGTCAATTTCTCTGAAGATTTTAATGGGATTATTTGACTCTTGAGCCATTATTGTAGAGCAGAAATCTTACATTATGAGGGATTCTGTTCTTGAATGGGTTGAAATTGAACAACCAGCTGTCCACATAAAGGTTAATTACTTTATAATAACACCTGAATTCCTTTTTGGAGTAAATTTATTTGAAATTCAAATTTTGTTTAAGACAGAAAGGAATTATTTTATGGGGCTCTGTGGAGTTTTTCTTTTTTTTACTGTAGGCTTAAAGCACACCTCCACTCTTTCTAGGAAAAAAGGCTCACAGGGAAAAGCACTGACATAATCAATCAATCCACCTTGTAAAAAGTTTGTTTTACCTATTTTCATAAAGTGTATTGGCCCATCTGGCCATAGTACATTGATGGACAGATGGGAGCAGTGCGATGTGGGTGGACACACCCATACACCCCAGCATTTGCCACTTGTGCATGGTCCCAGGGACCTGTTGGCGGCCCTGGTATCATGTGATTGCTGTAGTCAATCAGCAATCATGTGGACACTAGTAAACAATATGTAATTTCCTGACATTATTGTTTACTACTGTGTGATCTCTGTGAGTACAACGCCATTTACAGTAGCCCTGTATCAAGTGATAGCTGTAGTCTATCACAGCTATCACAGTATTTCTCAATGGCTGCAGGAATGTAGCTAAAGAGAGTGAGATATTATTTGCCTAAAAAAAAAAACATTGATCACCCAACAAGAGTACTACAGAGTCACTATGGTGACACTGTACTGCTTGGGTGACAGTACGTAAATTAAAAGAAAATCTGTAAATAAAAAAGCAAAACAATTGTGTAACAGAATGGCTGTGACACCCAGAGACTTTTGAGGGATGCGGGGTGCTCCTGTGCCGGCGACACCAATGACTCTTATGTCTAGGGTCACCTTATGTCCAATAGGGGCATAGGGTGACTGAGAAATTATATCATACATTACATAAGATGGGACATTACTGATAAGTCAGTATTGCAGGATATATTGGAATATTACAGTTTGGTTAATGTTGACCCACAACCAGTCAATAGTGACTTATTCCTCTGTGTAACAGGCTGTTGAAATGCTAATTAAGGTTACCTGATTGAATACTTTGTTGTGTCTATTGTACTAATGGTCAGGTGTCTAACTTTGTGGTGTTAATTGAGTGTGTTAGCACGTCAATTATGTTTCAGCTTGTCGTGAAGTCAGAACGTCTGTCTAAGATGTGGATTGAGGGGAACTCATTGTGTAATGCTGTTTTGTGTGAATTCTATTGATAATAGATGTTACTTGTCAGCTGTAGTAATTAACTCCTCCGAATGTCATTAACTAAAAGAATGTGATTGAAGCCCAACTGTGTGATGAGGGGGGTGGAGAGTTTCATTGTTCCTTTGATAACTGTAACATGGCTGTACTGTATATAAAGCTGAGAGCTACCCATTAAAAGCGTTCATACATTTGAAACCAGAGAGAACGGAGCTTGTCTCGTCTTAATTCTGGGGAATGGATCGTGTCTACATGGATTGTCGGACTGTCGGATAAGCTGTCGTGGGTTGATGGAATGGGAGATCATAAATGGTGGTGACCGTTACAAATTGTTATATTTTTTTAACTCACTGTCACTGTCACTCAAAGTGTCCCTAATCACCACCACACTCGTTACAATGTCCCTGATTAGTGGCACACCAGTCACAGTGTCCTTGATCACCGCCACACCTGTTAAAGTGCCCCTTATCAGTGCCACACCAGTTGCGGCATACGTGATCACCACCACACTAGTTATGGTTTCTGTGATCACGGCCACAACAGTTACAGTCAGGGCCACCATTGAGGGGGGGTAGCCCATACACTTGTAGGGGTCCGGGTGTCAAGAGGGGCTTGGATACCTGGCAAGGATGGGAGAATGGCACTGTATAGCTGCACTGGCTTTCTCTACACATTTACTACAAAAGAGGAGTCAGCAGCTGCTGATGCTCTGTGTGATTGAGCTCATTACTGCCACCTCTGTTTTTTTCCTGCATGTACACTCCTTGTGTGTGCTGCCTGTACTATATTCTGGACTGTGCGTTGCTCCAGGAAGACATCCTTTACAAGTAAGGGATGTGTGTACAGGTGAAGGGAGGGGGCTGTGTACATGGGGGTGGAGCTTTGTGTGTGTGTTTACAGATGTGAGTGGGGGGGCTGACATGTATACAGTTGTAAGGGGGTGTGTACAGATGTGGGGGGGGGCTAGTTGTGTACTGGTGTGGTAAGGGTGGGTGTGTACAGGTATGAGGGAGGCTGAGTGTGTACAGGTGTGTGGAGAGCTAAGTGTGTACATGTGTAAGGGGGGTTGAGATGCCGAGAGTGGTTTGCTGTTGCGACTAAGCGCAGTCCGCCCCCTGGAGGTGGTACAGAGGGTGGATGGCACCAAGAGGCAAGGGCTACCAGCAGGCAGGGTAGAGCTTGCGTGGAAGTCCTGTACAACTGGAGCAGGGACCAATGGGTATCAGGGTCCAGCGGAAGAAGACAGGTAGAAAGTCCAGAGCAGGCTGAGGCTCAAACACAGGTAAGCAGACAATACAGGTCACAGACTAGGGATCAAGGCACTGGAGACAAGAGGCAAAACTGGGTCACAAGCATAAGGTCAAAGCACAGGAGACTGAAGGTGAATCCGGGTCACAGGCCGAGGGTCAAACACAGGAGGCAGGAACAAAGTCCATAAAACAAGCCAAGGTTGGTTCCAGGAGAAGATCAGAGTAGGTCAGGGTCAATCCGGGTCACAACAGGTAATCAATCAGGAATCAGGAACTCAGGTACAGGAAGCTGAAGACAAACCAGCAATTTCCTTTGAGCATCTGCTCAGCTTTATAGGCAATGTGGAAGTCATGTGGTGCATGTCATGTGACAGCCAGTCTGCAGCTGACTGGGAAATCCTTACCCATCCATGGGCGGTTCATGGACTACTACTTTTCCACGTCCTTCCGGGACTACTTTAAAGTGAATACATGGGGATGTAAATAAAATAAAAGTGGGTGCACTGAAGGACTCATGGGATGGCCAGGGGCGGATTCCATAGGACAGCAGTGGGCGGGCACTTAGGAATGTTGGTAGATGAATAGAGGCTTTGGGAATGTTGGTGGTCAGGCCTGGGGGTCCCAGGCCTAAAGCTGTGTAATGGCTGCCTGGGTTCTGGTGTTCCTGATCACTACCACACCAGTTATGGTGTCCGCTAGGGATGAGCCGAACACCCCTGGGTTCGGTTCGCATCAGAACCTGCGAACAGACCAAACGTTTGTGTGAATCTTAGAACCCTGTTAAAGTCTATGGGACTCGAAGGTTTGAAATCTAAAGTACTCATTTTAAAGGCTAATATGCAAGTTATTGTCCTAAAAAGTGTTTGGGGACCCGGGTCCTACCCCAGGGGAGTGTTTGGGGACCTGGGTCCTGTCCCAGGGGACATGTATCAATGCAAAAAACGTTTTAAAAAATGTCCCGTTTTTTCAGGAGCAGTGATTTTACTAATGCTTAGGGGGTGTATAGTATGCCTGTAAAGTAGCGCTTGTTTCCTGTGCTTAGAACTATTCCTGCACAAAATGTAATTTCTGAAGGAAAAAAGTCATTTAAAATCACTTGTGGCTATAATAAATTGTCGCATACCAGCAATACAGAGAAAAGTTTGATATGTAGTCAGGAAACTAGGGCCCAGATTCACAGAGTGCAAGGCGCACATTACAACGCCGTAGTGCAAATGCCGTACGCCACGCCAACGTAGCGCGGTGAGACAAGCATTGCATTCAGCAAGCCAGTGCTCCCAACGATGCGCCAGCGTGGCGTAGGTTTTGAGGGTGCAAGCCAGCGTAGGTGGAAGTGGGCGTGATCCCATGCAAATGATGGTCCGAACATGGTGCAGTGTTTTACGCCTGGCGTATACCGAACTGCGCATGTGCCGTGAGGTTGCCGTGACGTGGACGCATGCACAGCACCCTTATGCGCCTGCTCACAACAATGCCAGCACAACTGCCTAAGCTACGCCGGATAACCACATACGCCGTGAACTTAACGTACGCCCAGCCAGACACACGTCCAACGCACAATATGCCGGCGTGTGTTCCCTGGTGCAGACCTTTGCATGTCTGTTGCTGGGTTGCACCTCATCTATGGGGATTAGCTTCATGCCGGACGTACAACTTACGCGCACCTCGCATTGCATGCATCGGGCACATGCACGTTCGTGAATCGCTGTATTTCCCTCATTTGCATGTTTGAATGCCTAATCAATGGGAGCAGCAACATGCGTCCAGCCCATATGTGCATCCATGCTACGCCGGTGTGTGCAAGCTACGTTGGAGTAGGGTGGCCAGTTTTTAGGTGTATGTTTGTTTGTGGGTCTGGCGCACACATACGCCAGCGCACATTTGCACTTACGTCGGCATAATGTGCTATACGTTGGCATAAGTGCTTTGTGAATCTGGGCCTAGATGTGTAATTTATGCCCCTGAAATGCCTGAAGCTGCTCCTTGGATTTTAGGCCCCTCGATGCCCCAAGTTGTGAAAGTCCCACACCTGTCATAGTGGGATGTGTTTTGGGGTGTAACTGTAAGTATCCTCATGCTGTGTGCTAGAAATACCTTGTTAAAATGACAACTTTGTGAAAAAAATATATTTTATTTCTTAATTTTCCAAAAGATGGTGACAAAAAAATTACAACTTTAAAAACTCACCAAGCCTCTTACTAAATACCTTGGACTGTCTACTTTCTCAAAATGTGTCATTTAGGGGGTATTTGTACTGTCTTGGCATTTTAGGGCATCAAGTAATGAGATAGGCAGTCAGCACATTAGGTCTACTATATACTGTATATACTGATTTGGGCTATTTTACCCAAAGAAATGTAGTAGAATCTATGTTGGCCTAAATGTATCAAGAAAAAGCTTTTTTTTCACTCATATAGCAAAGAAATAAAAAACCCAGTGGTGAAGTACCACCAAAACGAAAGCCTGATTTGTTTCCAAAATATGATAAACATTTGTTTTTGGGTACGGTGTGCATGATGAGTAAAAAGTATGACAGTGCTGAAATCTGAAAAATTTCCCAGACTGGAAGGAAGTGAAAAGAGAAGTTCTGATTCGCTGCTGAGGAGGAGGGAGGAGACGGAAGCCACCAAGCAGGGGAAGGAGAAGCTGCTTGTGATGCCCACGGAGGAGAGCACCTGTGATGCCTGCCATGGATGGAGTAAGTGCACCGACCAGCTGACCAACCCAACCATGCGGCTGCGGGTCCATTGTTTGCCACCCCACCTAAAAAAAAAAAATATCACCAGCCTCCACTGGTCTGGAGACATTGAATTTTATGTCTAAATAACTGTTGTAGTGCACAATTAGGGTGTAGGTCCAGGGGAGGTAGAAAGTCCTTCTCTGTTTGACAGGAGGTTTTCTTGTGGTAAGAGATTACCTTGTGAGAAAAAGGGATGTAAGTTGTTCCAATCCCTCTCTTCACTCTATCCAGAACTAAAAAAAAGTTTTGCTTTTAGTTATACTTTAACCCAAAATAATCGAGTGGGGTACTTGAAAGTATTGTATCTATTGTATCCACAAAAAAATCTCCAACATGTTTGTTGCTACTGAGGAACTGTAGACAAATCTGTGTATGTACTATAGAGCCAAGGCTGATCCTGCCCAGATACTGTCATGCTGTGGGTGTGTGGGATCTGCAGAGGGAGGCAAATGGAGAAATGGTAAGTGAGAGGGAGGGAGGATAAGTGGAGGAATCACAGGGGAGGGCTGATCCATCCCACACCAAGACAGGAAGACCAGATCATCGTCCTGTAGCTTACTATGTGTCTTCCTGCCCCCCCCCCCACATAGTATACTAGCAGGTCGGGACTCTGGGTGATGTCATGAGGGAGGGACTAATGAGAGAACCTCAAATACCCATTGGCTGAGGGGGCAGCAGAAGGCGGTGCAGCCTAAATCTTACAAGCTGCACAGCCTCCTTCTGCTTGCTCAGCCAATGGGTGCACAAGGAGCACTGTCTATCACAGGCCTTAAATCTGCGTCCCACGGTTTTCCTGTTTTGGAGTTGGATAGATCGGCTCTGAATGGAGTCCCTCAGCAGCCTGCAATGACTGAGGTAAGGGAGGGTTTTGCCCAAGTAGTAATACAATAAAAACTGGGGAGCTGATAGAAGTGCCCGTTCCTGTGAAGTCTATGCTCCTTATCAATAATTTTGACCTCTTTAATAAGTCATTGTAATGTCACCCATATTCTTGCCCTTTTAACAGGGTGAATGTAACCTGTGCAGCATTAGTGTCATCCTGTTTAAAAGGACAGGAATATGGATGGCCTTACAATGACTTATTAAAGGGGGCAAAATTATTGATAATAATCCTCCTGAATCCTTTCTTTATTTTTTAAGCTGAGTGGCAGTTTATTATGGGGCTAATGAGCCACAACAGCAAGCCAAGTGTTTGACTTATGGTTGTGGCTTGGTGCCATTGACCTGAATGGCCAAATTTCACATTGACCTGACATGGACCTGACACAAATCTTTGCAGCTGTGGCACTTGTAGAGGGGCTCCAGCTGTATTCTACACTTAGGTTAGGAAGACAAGAGCAAGTAAAATCACAGCTGCTGGAATTGCCTGTTTTTACCACCCTCTGACCGCTAATGAGAATAAAGTCTTAAAGAGGCAAAAATTATCTGTCTGAAAGAACTGAAGCTCTGTACACACGATCAGATATCTGATGGAATCTAATCCGATCCATTAGATTCGTAGCAAGCTGCTTACTGTAGGGGCACTCAACAGGAGGTAGGGAGCCAGGAGCACTGAAGAGGAGGATCTGGGCTACTCTATGCAAATCCACTGCACAGGGCAGGTAAGTATATTACTTTACAATCACTTTAAATACCACCAACCGACTTCTTCAATATGCCTTCCATACTGACTCCAGCGCATTTCACCAAAACAGCAAAATTTCACTCATCTGACTTTTGCCAAAACTTTGGGAACATGCTTTGCTCATCTCTTTTAATCAAGGAGGCAGACAAAGAGAAATCAAAGAGTTAGTATAACATACCATACATGCCAGTTTCAATAGTGGCCTCATTAGAACTTTGTCCATGTAATCTCTCGTGAGCTGGTGTACTTTATATGCCAGGGTTTCTTCAAAGCCCCATCCGAAACAAAGCGGAGGTTCAACATTAAAGCAAAAACATCCGAGCAGGACAAAAATGTAAATCCAGGTATTACAATAAATAGCTGAAATATATGATCACATCAGGCCGATGACAGGTCCACCTTATCCTAACCTTCCAATATAAATCCCGGTAAATGATTTCACAATAGCAGATGGAACACAGAGTCTTGTTACAGTGATACAATCAGATCCATGTCCTGTCCTCCTGCTTATCTGTGTTTTGGCATTAACTCTCAGTATGTCTCTAGTGTCTCAAAAGCAATTGTACTTGATTCCTATGGTATATACATCACAGCGATGCATGTCTGCAACATAAATTTATATTAATGTTTAATTTGGAATAGAGGAAGCATTCTTGTGATCTCAAGGACTGTCTCACCTCTGCAAAAATATGTATTTTTTTTTTTTTAAATGGGATGTTGTTCTTTTTTTTTTAATCAAAATAATTTTAAAAATGAAAGATATAGAACCCAGAACAGGATGTACTGATTATACAAAGATTTACCGGACATTTTCTGGAGAAAACTTTTAGTTTCTGGCAACTTTTTCCTTTATTTATTTTGAACAGCCTCCAGTGCTGTAAAGCATATGGACAGTAGTTTGGTTCTGGACAGCTAACTCCGACACAGAATTTTTGAATGAAACTTTCCTCCCTTGAACTCGTGTATTAAACTCCTGCTTTACCTTTTTTTTGTTATTTTAGAAATCCGAAATGACTTTCTTGAGTAAAATAATTCTGTCATTACATGGATATAAACATAAGGCACATGTTTGGCTTGTACAGCGAAAAGCAAAAAATATTTATGGTTGCTTGGAAGAACAAGGCCATCTATAGCTAAATGCATGTACATCGACCATAAACTTGATGTACGGTAAGGCCAGCCAAGACAGGCTGTTCTGAAAGTAGCAAGATAGGTGAGAAAAGCAGAAGGGGGCATATAAATTAAGGCTGAAATAGATATAGAAATCAGGAAGGAAGCCAAGGTAGTTTATGGAAGATTTGCTGCATAAGTTATTGGCGCCTGAGAAGACAAAAACGCAAGAGCTTTAGCAAAAGTTAAGTCAGGTCAATAGAAGGAGTATGAGAGAGAATGTGATGCAGCAATGGTAATGGTCTTAAAGCTCTGAGATAAGAATATCCATTTGGATGGTTTTTACACTTTTTTTGTAGCTGTGATTCCAGCACAAGCACAGTTTTAGGATTCAGATAAGAGTAGTAGAAGAATGTTCTGCAGAAAATGTTGAATGCTTTCAGCACATGTACATAAGCCAAGGCTGGATTTGCAACTAAGGAGTCTGTAGACAAACATCCCTAAGTGCTTTAAGCTCTGCTTAGTCTTCTAGCCAAACTCTTCCATGAATATTTAGAGAATCGTACTCAAGAAAAAAAATTCTGTTTCAAGTTTCCCACGCCAGGAGAGTTGTCATAGCTTCTTAGAGTAAAAAAGACGGCAATAGGTATCATAGCATTAATGCCTCTTGGCTACTGTTACCTTGAGTACTTCACTAACAGTTTTCTGCGTAATGACCCATTTTATTCAGACAACCTTTTGGCCTTAATGGTTTTGGAATGGTTAGAAAATGCTTGGGATTTGTGCTTCAGTGCCCCAGTTCACATTTTTGTTTGTTGGCTCTTCATAAGTTAAACAATGACGTGTAAAGTGTAGCCACTGTGGCTGCACACTTTTGAGGTTTTAAATTCACCTGAACAATTTCAGTTTAGGGCTCTTTTATTCCAAAAATAGCAACCTACAGCTCTGGCTGTATTGACACAGACCCAAAATATAGCGATGTTACAAAGAACAATGTAAGATCCAGTAGCTACGGTATGTTTAATACACTGTCCTGTAAATTAATTTATGCTATTTTTGAAAAAAAAGAGTTTGAATTTAAGTCCTCTGTGCAAATTTCTCATGAATTTACTGGATTGTGCCCTGTCTGTCTACGGGCCCAGACCAATGCACAAGATGTATTTGGATTAAAGGGGTCCAATATCCATGTTAAAGACTCCTGATATAATATGGGCACCGCAAAGCAAAACAAAATATTGTTTTGGAGAATTCAGAGATACTGGAGCATGCCAAGGTGGGTGGGAACACCAAAATTGTGTTAAGTTAAAAAAAGACACTATGGTAGACAGATCTTGCTGCTGTAGTTTTCAGGAAGCTAGGTGCTGACTCAGCCTACCTACCCATATCTAAATTATTACTTTTTTGTGCATTAAACATTTTATCGTATGAATTCTTCCTTAGTTCTCAGAACTGTGCACTGTCTGACCAGGTCTAAAATAGGCTCTCTCTTGCAACAACTAGAATGACTGCTTTTCAGTTTGGATAATTCTTCTGGAAGCTCTTATTTTGCCAAAGGGATCATATATATATATATATATATATATATATATATATATATATATATATATATGGTCATTATCTAGTGCAAAAGACATATGCTTTTTTATGGGTTGTCTGAGCTTAATCTCAGACCACATCCATGTACCCCTTTTATAAGCAACATGCTTAAGTACAAAAACTAGGTAATTGAATTATGTATGTATGTGCAATGCTTGTAAACCAGCCTTTGGTATGCATTTTGAATGCATCAATTGCTCATAAAACACAAAATCATGACATATTAGTTTGTACTTTGGCTAAGATTTTCACCTCACAACACATTGCAAGGGTCTCCATTTATGGCAAGTTGGCATTGGCAACTAACATTTTACAGAAATTACTCTTTTATGAGTTATCTATATTTCAGACTAAATCCAGGTAACCCTTTGATGCATCACTAAGTATCTGCAATCCATATTTCCTGCAATCTCAAGGGTTTGGGTATAAAGCGGGTGGTTTATTGCGTTTGAAGCTTAAATACAGGTCAGCTCAATGGTATAATATGGATGAAAGTTCTGAGGCTGCATTTGCCCTCCGTTGCATTACATGTATTTAAATGCAGTGAGTCTTATTGTGATGTATTTTCATTGCAGGTAAAGCTGGTTGATGTTTTAACAGTGCTGTGTTCAAATGCAAAAAGGCAACATTTAACATAAAACAACATTCAACATAAAACACTAGTTTACACAGGCCCTTAGATTGGATTGCTTTCCAGTTTTCTGAGAGCCCATGCATTGATGAAAAATGCTTGTTAAGACTTACTTAATTTTTGAAGTTCGGTTGAACTGAATACCAGTCAATAAGAGTATATGGGCCTCTGATGGATTTAATTATTTAAAGAATAACTCCCCTCCCCCTTCACCTCCTAGCTCATTCCCTTCTCTCCCCCATCCCCCCTTTCCTCCTTCCCTTCGACCCCCTTACTCCCTCCCCCTTTTCTCCTCACCCCCCCTGATTTCCCCCCTTTCTCTCCACTCCCCCTCTTTTTCCCTCCCCTCCCTCTTTTCTCCTTTCTCCCTCTTCCCCCTTCTCGTCCCCCTTCTCTTCCCCTTTTCATGTATTCTTTTTTTTGCTTAAGTATTTACTCCTTTTCACCTAGGCAGAGTTACAGTACAGTTAGCTATATACTGTATCTGCTATACACTTTTTATTTTTAGTTGATAAGTGGTATAATGGCCTACGCGCATGTTGTATGCCCTCTGTATCTGCTGTGGGGGAGACTCTCTGACACCTCTGCTTGGTCGCCTTCTAATGCTGGTCCTCATGGGTAAGCATTTTTGTGACTATCCCCCCCATACTATCATTATCATCATTTGCGCATTTTCAGTTATTCTACTGTCATTATGCTTTTGTTACAGATGGTATTTTAACATTATTCCTCTTGAAATCGCCTGTTAAACATGTAGAGGAGCCTTTGTACATTGAGAATTTATTACACTTTCCACTCCCAGCATATTCCTGAAAGTATTACGTCATCAGTATAACTTGTTTTTATATGATCAACAATATATGTTTTGAACATAAGACTGTTGCTTTTATGTTTGTATCTGGATACTTGATTTTGTATCAATAAAAATGTATTTTTTATATTATGATTTTGTGAATGTATGGGTACCGAGAAGTCTATTTCCTTCATCTGAGGACTTATTGGGAATTGTCTCCTGTCTTTCCCAATAGAATACTGATCAACATAAAAACGAGGACTAACTTTGTGTGAAATGGTCCCACTAAAAATACTGATTATCCTTATGTCAATATGAATTACTTGTGGGGAAAAATGCAGCAACAAGTGGTGATAACATCTAATCACGAGCCCATATTTCTGGTTGTCCCTGAGTGAAATCTGCTGGCTTTTTAGCCTCTCACATTGTGAACTTAATATCACTTTAACTGAAGATCAATTATTTTATAACAAAGAACAATAAAATTGGGTATTTGGCCCTTAAAGCCTTTAACAGTCTGTGCTTAATGTGCAGCCGTGGAGTTTGTTTACATTGAGTGGGTTCACAAGTAGAAAAGGCGCAATTATGCCTCTGTAATGGGGAGAAAAACTACAAGTAAATTTGGCAGTTGCAATAATTGCTTTAAAGTATTTCAAACATAGAATAATAAAACCAGTGGTGTTCCCAAGCTTTTTACTCAACATTACCAACACTAAAAGCACAGGAAAATTAAGCAGTGTAGATGCAATCACATACCAGCTTGGAAATTCACAACTTTGGAAAAAATAAAGCCTAAAACAGAAGAAATGTGTGAATATACAGGAAAGTGATGTACAATATGCAATCTATCCAATTTTCATACAGAATACATATTTTGAAAGAAAACGTGATTTAGGGGAAGAGTATCATGAAAGTATATTCACCAATTAAAGTTAGGTATATAGCAGCGCCATCAAACTATACAGTGTCAAACAATACATCTATAGCTATTGTACCAGTGTTCAGAAATAAATAACAGTATAAAAAAAAGAGCTAGCACAAAAATAAAAATAAAATGAAAAAACACCCTGTGTTAAATGTGACACAAATATTACAAAAAGTCAATTTAATATTTCAACAAAGATCCATGTTGCTGTGAAAATCTTTACTCATCACATGCAGTCATGCTACCACTTCCCCAAAAGGTATGCACTCACCAGATTGATAGGACTCACATTCTCATGCTCGCCAACATACACTTATAACCATAAGGTTAATCGCTTCAAACCATGGCAGTCTCCAGGGTATGTTTTACCAGCCCAGAATGGAAACCCATAAAGGAGAAGACAACGGAGATTTCCGATAGTGTAGTATATTAAAAACACCATTATTAAAAACACATGTCTCATATCAGACTTACATGTTAAACAATATAAAGGAGCCTTGAAATGCAATCACCAATGAGAGGCACCCAGTAGTCAGGAAGAAAACCAAGTTACATCTCACCCGACTGTTGGTTTCTCGCTCCTGGATTGTCATTTCTGGTTGGGCGTAATGAACCATACAGTCATGTACTGACGCGTTTTACTTCATCCAGAAATGGGAGTTCCGAAACGTATTGCTCTGACATTACAGCTATGGGCCAGATTCAGGTAGAGTTGCGCTGGAGTAATTCGATATGCGCCACGGAACTGTGAAGATGCGCCGTCGTTTCTATGTGGCCGTACCCACCAAACTAGATGCGACAGAAAACGGGCCATTTCCGATCGGCTTAACTTGCCGACGCCAGAGTCTCGTCAGCGCATAATTTCGTTTGGCGCATCAGTCGCGCCTATTGATTTCCCCTGCAAATATGCAAATGAGGGAGATTTCCCGATTCACGAACGGATTAGCACCATACGCTGGCTACATGCGCCGCTCGTATCTCGTCCGTCCGGCGCAAAGTTATTTCTACAAAAAGCTGCTTTATCTTTACTCCAGACGGCCTCAGGTCAGCAGGAGAGCAGCTACAGCAGCAGCGTTACCGACGAAACTAGCAAGCTGAACAACCACACTTGCAAGGACAACACCTCTGTGTGCCAACATGCCAGGGACAGTCGCGGTCCTAGCACTAGTACTGGGTTCCCCCGGAACGGAGTAGGCGGGCACGTGAAAGGATATACCGCACGCGCATGAGCCTCCAAAAATAAAAGAAAAAGAAAAATTATCTGGGATGCCGGGGGCTCCTCAGCTGCCTGGCAGGAGTGGGTGGGGGTGGGGGGGCATCTGGAGGTGGCTGATCCCCGGGTGGGCCACTCCTGGCAGGTGTGGCCTGCCTGCCCTCCAAGGCCACGGCAATCCGGCCAAGGTAAGAACTGGTCTGGGCCTGCACCCTGAGCTGCTGGGCCTGCATCCTGAGCTGCCGGGTGACCTGATAATGCTGGGCCCGCCGACTCAGCCTCCCCTGGTCCCGGATGGCAGCACTGTTTTTAAACAAGAGGGGAAGGAAAAAGGAGACGGGATAGTCGGCCCACCAGGGGCCTAAAGGGGTTACTTTAAGCAGCACAAAATGATCTGAAAGATGATAATGATACACCATATAATTATTCATTTATTAATAGTATCAAAATTTAAAAGATGTTTAAGCACACTAGTATAAAAATTGAACTGACCGTGTGATAATCAAACAAATATTGATTACCATATATACAAAAAGAAAAACACATAACATTTAAACAAAACAGGAACACACATAGACATAGACAAAAAACATGGTCCGGACACTTTTGTATTCAGCCTGCACGAATGGCAACACATAAATCTATAGTGATGCGACTAACCATATAGTGATGGCAGGCGGGATCAGTAGTATCCACTACCATTAGCCGCAATTGACCAATCGGTGTTAGCGATATGTGGAGGCTGGATACAAGCTCGTTATGAGGTGGGGGGGAGGGAAGGGGAAAGGAAAAATAATTTTGCGTAAAGTGTTTTTTCGATCGCTATATACAAAGACTGATATAACTTCAGATTTCTTGAAAGATATTAGTCCCGACGATCAAAAAATTTTGGACATACTGAACTCTCTATTAGACGAAAACACCCCACCGGACGTGGAACCACTGACTTTAATCAGACGGGCCAACCTCAGAATCAGGTCTTTAAAAATGCCTCCAATATCAAAAAATCGATGGATACACATGTTTCTTGACATGGTACAGGCAGACCTTGAAAAAATTGATTGGTCCCATAAAATGACAGATAATCTGACCATAGACGAACGTCGAGCCTTAAAAGACCTTCAGACAAATAAAAGTATAGTCATTAAAAACAGTGATAAAGGTGGTAATGTAGTCCTTTTGAAACAAGAACAATATGAACGTGAGGCTAAACGCCTATTGAATGACCAAGGTACTTATAAAAAACTTGATCATAATCCTTTTCCCACACTGGTTAACACTTTGAATCAAAAGTTGAGACTTGCCAGAGACGAAGGCCTCCTTACTGTAAGGGAATATAACTATTTAGAAATCCAAGACTATAATACCCCCACTTTTTATATCATCCCAAAAATTCATAAGAACTTGAATGAACCCCCTGGAAGACCAATTGTCTCGGCCTGTTATGGCCCACTTGAGCGAATAGGTAAATATTTAGACCTCCTACTTAAGGAGATGGTAGTGGACCTCAAGTCATTTGTCCAGGACACACAACATGTCCTGGCGAAATTGAATGACTTGGACATTAAGGGACAAACTGATGACATACTGCTTGTTGGTATCGAGTCCTTGTACACATCGATACCACATGAAGTGGGTCTTGAAGCAGTGGAAAAATTCCTTGAACTAACATACCCGGCATCGGGACCCCAAAATGAATTTCTAGTGGAGATATTACATCTCGCACTTCATAATAACTTTTTTCAATTCTTAAACGTCTATTACCACCAAATAAGGGGTACCTCGATGGGGGCGGCCTGGGCACCCGCCTATGCTTGCCTCCACCTTGGCCTCTGGGAGGAGGAGGATGTATATACATCCTCGATGTACCGCCGCCATGTCATCACGTGGTGGCGGTACATCGATGATGTCCTGATGCTCTGGCGGGGCTCAACTGATTTATTACACCAATTCATGCAGGAACTAAATACCAATCAACGAAATATCCACCTGACATACACTTTTGACACAGAAAAACTGTCCTTTTTAGACTTGCAAATTTCCATGAGACAACGGCAACTACACACATGTACATTCCGTAAAGACACTTCAGCCAATAATTTACTCTATGCGACAAGCCATCACCCCTATTGGTTGAAGAACGGCATTCCGGTTGGCCAGTTCCTCCGCATTAAGAGGAATTGTTCCAGCCCGGAGGACTACAAACGTGAAAGTCAGGAACTATATACTCGCTTTCGGGAACGTGGCTATTCTCATGGTATAATCAAAAAGGCTAAAAAGAGGGCAGCGATTCGGGATCGAATCGACCTCCTTACTAAAAAAAGGACGGTAAAACTTGCTCAAGAATCACCAGAACCAATTAGGATTATCACCGCATATGGGTCACAATGGGACAATGTCCGAAAAGTACTTGAGAAACATTGGAGCATATTACGCAATGCTCCAGTCTTGACAGACATAGTCGGTGATTCTCCTAAATTGGTAGCACGCCGAGCTAAGAGTATAGGTGATTTACTAATAAGATCTGAATTCACTAAGGAACCAGAAACAACATGGCTGTCCAACTATCCAAGAACACTTGGAATGTTTCCTTGTAACCGTTGTCAAGTTTGCCCATATGTGGACAGGACATCCACCTTCACTGATGCGTACGGACAGGGCTCCTATGAAATAAGAAGCTTAATAAACTGCTCGACAACCCGTGTAATTTACGTCATTACTTGCCCCTGCCCAAAAATGTACGTGGGCAAAACCAAACGAGCTTTAAAGGTACGGTTGGGTGAACATCTAAGAGAAATTAATGACAAGGAAAAAGAACCTGAGAAACCCCTTGCAAAACATTTTGCATTACATCACAACAGAAGCTCAAAAGGACTAACGGTTAAAGGCATCTATGCACTTAGGTTGCCCAACAGACGTGGCGACTTTGATCGCGTCCTCCTTCAGAAGGAAAAATGGTGGGTATACCACCTCAAATCTCTAGTACCGGTGGGACTTAACACAGAATTAAACTTACAGGCCTTTTTGGTTCCTTAAAATAAAAGTAAAATTCCTCAGTTTTTAATCTACTAGTCTGACATATAATCCAAATATTAACATCATGGATATAATGTTTACCTTCACTTAACCTCATCTAGATCACTGCTTAAAAAGACCAATTTATTTTCAGCAAAAAAAGCTATATTGAATTTAATCACACTGGCGCCTGTAAAATCGCCAGTCTTACAATCGCCATATATGTGTCCATTCTATATGCTAGTTTTTTGTTTGTTTGTGCCTTTTTGTAGTTGTTCTCTAATTTTTTCTATCCCCTTCCCCCCCCCCTTTCCCTATTTCCTAGTAACTTGTCCCCCCTTTTTTTCTTCTAGCATATGTGAACAGAATAGATCCCTATAGTTGACTCGTCTGAAACGGCATGGGATAGCTCTTTATATATTGGGGGATATTGTGTGTTTCATACTTACAAAATCTCTTTCTCCCCCATGCTATAACCCATGCTTCTAACCAGACGATCCAACTACCAATAACAAAACTGCTGACCTTATATGCTCTATACTCAAACCAAAAAGAAAATCCTTAAATGATAACAGGTCTACCAGCAATGACCCGACATTTACTATTTACCTTCTTTCCTATTGGTGATAACCGGCAGCTGTGACGCGTATAAGCAAGCGCCCACACTGTCGATTCATACGTCCGAGACGAAGCTACGCCAATGAGCCAGGCGAAACGCGTTGACGTCATCACCTAACGTGATTCCGTGACACCAGCAGCTCGTGTGGAGGACGGAGGGATAGCGGCAGCAGACGCCAAAATTTAAAAACGACTGCAGCGAGGAATATGCAGGATGGTCAAAACTACTCACAATCCTTGAAGGATGTTTGATGTCGATCATACCCGCGCGCTGAACCAGTCCCTTGTTCTATACTGGACTTTATAGTGGAAATTCATGTCATACCAGACAGCATTACAACGGGGTAACTGAACAGCGCGCACAATCTGACCAGCTGTGAATAAAGATCTGCATTCCATACGACGGCTACCAAGGTGGTAACGTATATCTATCTAAAGGTGTTTCATTTTCTATTTGATACTACGCAGAGAGCCTCAAACGGAATTTAGCTCTCATTTATTAATAAACACCAAGGCTTGTCATGTGCTGATTACATGGTCCCATGTGAATGACTATGGACTTTAGCTTAGATGTCTAAATTAATCTAAACATATTTAACAACGTGAGTCCAGTATTAACCATCATCTAAAAATCCTATTGTGATACGTATCCCATTACCAGGACATTCAGGACTGTTCAATCACCAACTTGCTTGTTACTACCTGGACTATGTCAGTACTTAAATATATACCAAGTCATTTATGCAAGTAAACATCCAAATCATATACACCTTGGTTAACGAACAGTGGATCCACTATTACGACCAAGGCATATCCCTCCCATTATTTTTCCTTTCCCCTTCCCTCCCCCCCACCTCATAACGAGCTTGTATCCAGCCTCCACATATCGCTAACACCGATTGGTCAATTGCGGCTAATGGTAGTGGATACTACTGATCCCGCCTGCCATCACTATATGGTTAGTCGCATCACTATAGATTTATGTGTTGCCATTCGTGCAGGCTGAATACAAAAGTGTCCGGACCATGTTTTTTGTCTATGTCTATGTGTGTTCCTGTTTTGTTTAAATGTTATGTGTTTTTCTTTTTGTATATATGGTAATCAATATTTGTTTGATTATCACACGGTCAGTTCAATTTTTATACTATTGTGCTTAAACATCTTTTAAATTTTGATACTATTAATAAATGAATAATTATATGGTGTATCATTATCATCTTTCAGATCATTTTGTGCTGCTTAAAGTAACCCCTTTAGGCCCCTGGTGGGCCGACTATCCCGTCTCCTTTTTCCTTCCCCTCTTGTTTAAATACTAGATTTTTGGTTACAGCTGCACTACCTAGTCAGGTATTAGATCTATATAGGCGGTGGCTACTCCACGCCTGTTTATTAGTGGAATAACTTGCGCATTCCTTCTTCCCCAGTTCCTTGTTTTCTAAATGGCAGCACTGTTTGCCTGGACGGCTGCAGTGAGGTCCCTTAGCTCACCCTGCACCTCCCCCAGACTGGTTACCACTGCAGCGCAGTTGCAGCTCACATCCTGCACTGCCGAAGACATCTGGGCCACGGAGCACAGGCTGTCAGCCACTCTGTCTAGGTGCCCAGCAATCTCCCCCATTTGCTGGGTCTGTCTGGCGTGATCCTTTGCCACCTGGTCCTGGACCAGATCAGACACCCCCCTGGTCTTATGGGTGGCCTTCCTGGGGCCAGTAGATGTTTGTCCCCGGGGGGATGGAGTCGCCCTTGAGGGGCTTCCTATAATGGGGGAGGGGATCTGAGAGGGTCCAGCAGAAGAGGAGGATTCCTCTAACAATAAAACAAAGTCCTGCTCTGCCCCAACAGGCTCCTCCTCAACGACCTCTGCATGTGTGGTGTGGCCACTCTCCTCCTCCACCTCGGTGTCTTCACCACCCAGGGGCACAGGCACTGGGTGCCGATGGGGGGATGGGGTGGACTGGCCGCCGACAGATGATGGCCCAGCTCCATCATCTGTGGATGACACAAAGCAGACACATGTTGGTGGTCCCACACACTTGGCACATGTACCCTCCCCCCCCACATGCAAAACACCAAATAGGGGATAAAAAACACTTACCTGTCCTGGAGCCTTCCTCCACAGATTCAAAGCCTGGTACCCCCTCCAACTGCTCCCTGTCCAGGCAGCGGGCGACCACCTCCTCCTCTGTGGTCAGGCTGACCGGACATGGTGGACCACCACCTGTGCCCCTCTCATGGCTCCTAATGGTGGCCACCTTGCCACGGACCTTGCGCCGCAGATCATTTTTTTTTTTTAATATCCCCAGCAGTCCGGGTGGAATACCCCAACACATTGACCCTGGCAGCAATGGTCTCCAGGATGCCCTGCTTCCTCTCCCGGCTGGTCTTCCTACTTTTTTTGCCGTGGAGAAAATCATTAAACGTCTCCATAGCCGAGATGACCACAGAGACCTCCTGGGCATTAAAGTTGAGGTTCCTCCTCTCTTTAGGGGTAGCGGGAGCAGCCATGACAGTGCAAAAGTATCTTCCCTGGGGTGGGGGGAAACGGATATACTTTTGTGCCGGAATGGCGTTTCCGCCTGCGCTTTTAAGCGCCCAACGGAAGGTATTGTGCTGACGTTTCCCGTGAAGTGGTGCCGACGGAAGTTGTGAGCATGCGCACAAGGGGCGAGTGGAGCCGCACTCACTGCGCATGCTCCGTGGATGATGCGCTGAACGTAAGCCTCTGCGCTGGGCTCCGCCCATCATTTACATGTGATCACACCCACTTCCACTTGCGTCGGGTTACGCCAGCGCATTATCGTTACTATGGCGCAAGTTTACGCGCAACTGCTATGTGAATAACAGTACTTGCGCTGAAAGGGTCGTCAGAGTAACGTAAATGAGAAGCGTTACTCCAGAGCAAAGATGCTCTGATCTACCTGAATCTGGCCCTATGAGTCTATTTTGGCTTGCTGCTTTGCTTGGCTATTTTGATTAGCATTTTCTTGCTTAGTAAGCAATCCTGTTTTTTTTTTTTTAACTTATTTGTTTTGGTTTTGTTGTATGGATTGCATGGGTTGTTACCGACATGTGGTGAAAATTTCATATCAATAGCACTTTTAGAAATATATTTACCTAGAAAAACGGTTACACATTCAGTACTTATTCTGTAACATGGAACTGCATTTTACTAAATAGGGCTAGGGATCACATTTTCTCTGCACACACATGTACATCATTGCACTTAAGGAATCCCACAATACAGTTGTACCATATTGAAAAATTGCCTATGATTTACTGAAAATTTGGAAGGAATAAACTTCTCTTGTTACTTCTGCTCAAGACCCTTGAATGTCTCTACTGCTTTGGAAATAAAACTACTTTTAAGGGTTTGGGTACCCCTGCGGTAAGTATAGGAAAAAACCTGTGCTTAGTGAAAAAATAGCTTAAAAAAGTAATGAATTGGACAGCTGCACTCATGATAGTTTACACATTAATAATAACAAATATAAAATAAAACTTGTGTTGCACTGCCACTTATAAATAGTAAACAATCTACTCAGTGAGACATAAAGTGTATTGATGCTAAAATACAGTTCATAGCAATTTATACAAATGCCTCCATTACTGCATTCATGCAATGTAAAGTGCAAATAATACTAATATATGAAAAAAGTAGTCCAGAAAAAGTCCATATGGTGATATAGAGTGTGCCAAAATGCCAAAATGACTCCTTTAGTCCTGCAGTGATGAGGATGAGCCGAACACCCCTTGGTTCAGTTCGCACCAGAACACGCAAATACCGTTAAAGTCTATGGGACAAGAACATGAAGAGTCAAAAGCGCTAATTTTAAAGGCTTATATGCATGGTATTGTCATAAAAAGTGTCCTGCCTCAGGGGACATGTATCAATGCAAAACAAGTTTTAAAAACCTCAGTTTTTTCAGAAGCAGTGATTTTAATAATGCTAAAAGTTAAACAATAAAAGTGAAATATTCCTTTAAATTTCATACCCAGGGGGGTGTCTATAGTATGCCTGTAAATTGATGCATTTTTCTTATTTTTCGAACAGTCCCACAGCAAAATTAAATTTCGAAAGGAAAAAGGTAATTTAAAACTACTCATGGCTGTAATGAATTGTCGGGCCTTGGCAATACAGATAAAAGTAATTGAAAAAAAAACGCATGGGTTCCCCCAGTCCATTACCAGGCCCTTTGGGTCTGGTATGAATATTAAGAGGAACCCCGAACCAAAATGTAAAAAAAAAAATGTGTGGGGGTCCCCTCAAATTCCATACCAGGCCCTTCAGGTCTGGTATGTATATTAACCACTTGCCTACTGTGCACCTACACCCCCTTCCTGCCCAGACAAAATGTAAGCTTCCAGCACTGCGTCGCTTTAACTGACAATTGCGCGGTCGTGCGACGTGGCTCCCAAACAAAATTGGTGTCCTTTTTTTCCCACAAATAGAGCTTTCTTTTGGTGGTATTTGATCACCTCTGCGGTTTTTATTTTTTGCGCTATAAACAAAAATAGAGCGTACATTTTGGAAAAAAATGCAATATTTTTTACTTTTTGCTATAATAAATAACCCAAAAAATATATAAAAAAATATATTTTTTTCCTCAGTTTAGGCCGATACGTATTCTTTTACATATTTTTGTTAAAAAAAAAATGCAATAAGCGTTTATCGATTGGTTTGCGCAAAATTTATAGTGTTTACAAAATAGGGGATAGTTTATGGCTTTTTTTTTTTTTTTTACTATTAATGGCGGCGATCTGCGATTTTTTTATTGGGACTGCGACGTTATGGCGGACACTTCGGACACTTTTCTGACATTTTTGGGACCATTTACATTTATACAGTGAACAATGCTATAAATATGCATTGATTACTGTATAAATGTGACTGGCAGTGAAGGGGTTAACCACTAGGGGGCAGGGAAGGGGTTAAATGTGTGTCCTATGAGTGTTCTAACTGTAGGGGGAGGGGGGTGACTGGGGGAGGTGACCGATTGTGTCCCTATGTACAAGGGACACAGCATCAGTCTCCTCTCCCTGACAGGACGTGGATCTCTGTGTTTACATACAGAGTTCCACGTCCCCGCTCAGTTTCTGGGCAATCGCGTGTGCCCGGCGGCGATCGTTGCCGCCGGGCACTCACACCGCGATCCCAGCAGAGCGGCGGCATGATGTCAGGACAATGGAGTCCTCCGCCCGCCGTCATTTGACAGTGGGCGGTGGACAAGTGGTTAAAGGGAACCCTGTGCCAAATGTTAAAAAAAGGGGTAGGTTTCCCCCTTTAAAACCCATACCAGACCCCTCAGGTCTGGTATGGATTTTAAGGGGAACCCTGTGCCAGAATTAAAAAATGGTTCATGGGTCCCCCAAAAATCCATACCAGACCCCTATCCAAACATGCAATCTGGCAGGCCACAGGAAAAGAGGGGGAACGAGAGAGTGCCCCCCTTCTGAACCATACCAGGCCACATGCCCTTAACATGGGAGGATGGGTGCTTTGGCGCAGGGGGGCTCTACCCCAAAGCAAATAAAAAAATAAACATTTCCAGTGATGTAAATCCATCTCGCCTCGCCAGACTGAAAAAAAAAAGCTGCATCAGCTCTGCCTCCATGGGCTTCTCTCACGGCTGTCATGGCGGCAGAAGCATAACTCGGTGGGAGCCGCCCATGGAGGCTGAGCTGTTGCGGCTTTTTATTTTTCTCGGTCCGGCGGGGCAAGATGGATTTACATCGCTGGAAATTTTTACCCCTTACCAATTCATATAGGGGGGGATCTGGGGTTCCCTTGTTAAAAGGGGCTTCCAGATTCTGATAAGCCCCCTGCCTGCAGACCCCCACAACTGCCGAGCAAGGGTTGTGGGGATAAGGCCCTTGTCCCCATCAACATGGGGACAAGGTGCTTTAGAGTGGGGGGTGCATGTGCATGAGGGCATGTGGCCTGGTATGATTCAGGTGGGGTGGCACTCTCTCGTCAGGTTGCATGCTCGGATAAGGGTCTGGTATGGATTTTTGGGGGAACCCCATGCCATTTTTTTTTTTTTTTGCGCAGGGTACCCCTTAATATCTATACCAGACCTGAAAAACAGCAGTGAAGTCATAAAAAGCTTGTAACTAGAGAACCTAGGCAGGGCTGACTACACTGCTTGGAATATCAGTGCTGTGTTGTCAGCCAAAAACTGGAAGTTGACAACTCACTTGATTTTTGCCAATAACTGGTACTTTCTGTACTAATATCAATGTATTGCAGAGATGTTGTAAATGTTTTTTTTTTTTTTTGCTCACAAATACCATCTAACTGTATTTTATTTATCTGGAAAAAATAAGCTGAAAAAGACAAATCACCAATTTAAATGATTGGATCAGTCTGTCTGATTACATTGGCCACTGTCATATCACCCTTTGCTCTCAAATCCCATCCTCTTACTGCTAATAATAAAATATTTTCCTTACACATAATTGGATAATGGAATTCAACAAAGCTTCAATTTATTCCTTAAGCTTAGTGAAAATCCCCTTGCAAATTGAACAGTCTAATTGCCTTTGCTAAATCAACCCCTCTGTACCTTAGTTCCAAATGAGGCAGTACTAAGACCTGACTACAGTGGTATGGGTTTATATCATTTGCTGTAGTTCCTTACAGTTCTTCCAGGGTCTCTAGTAGCAGAGTGTAGCTACAGTGTTGTGAGGCAAGGTGAAAACTATGTACCTAGGAGGAGCTACCTGTAACACATTTATCACCTTGCCTTATGGAAGTAGTAGTCTTTGAAAGGATATATATTTGTAAAAACTATGAAACAGTATGTATTAGACATGTGCACACTGAAATATTTTGTTTCGGAATTTCATTTTCGTACATTTATTTTGTTACTCCCGAAATTCCTTTTTATTTATTTTGTTTCATTAAAAAATGCATTAGTCCGAAAATCTGAATAAATTCAAATCTGTCATTGAAGGCTTATGGTGTCTGTCGAATGTTCTAAGAAGATTCAACGGAGCAGCTAAACTGTACGTCAAAACTTACATTTCTGGTCGAATGTTCCCCCTACAAGCTATAGTAGAATTCTAATGTTGTATGACTAGTAATAATTATATTTATAAATTATTATTACTAGTCAACCAACATTCAAATTCTTCTATAGCCTATGGGCGGAGCATTTGACCGGAAATGTACGATTGCGGCGTCGTACAGTTTAGCTGCATGTCGAATCTTCTGAGCCTTCAATGACAGATTCAACGTTGGTATGTTTTTCGCTGAATCTTCGTCGTTCATGTCGAATCGTCTACCCCAATACTGTCTCTATAATGTCAAATCTTTTCTCTCTATGTCGAATCTTTCCTCTCTATGTAGAATAATCTTGCACTAATAGAGTTAAGTTTAATAGACACAGATTACTATTGTCAGCGCCATTTCGACATCTATCTATATCGAACTGTTGTAGCAACGAAAATAAAGCATTTTTTTATGTCGGATCTTTCGGATTTCGGATTATGCAAGTTTGTTTTCGTTTGTTAAAACGATAACGAAAATACCCAAAATTTGGACAAAAATGCATTCGGACGAAAACAAATGCACATGTCTAGTATGTATAAACCAGTAGGTTAAACCTTTTTGAAGGCACCAAAACTATATAAAAAGAATCCCCAGCTCCCCAGCTCCCCTTACCTTATTTGTCTGCTTCTATTTCTGTCTTACTTTCCATTTTTCACACCTCCTACTGTGCATGTCGTACAGCTGAGGCGCTTACAACAAGTAAACTGTTACATCCTGTTACTAATCAGCCTTACAGGACTTGATATTTGACGATGGTTTTGCTGTTTTTCAAGATTTAAAAAGTAAACAAACAAAATGAGAGGAGTAAAAAAAAATTCAAAGGGACGGTGGTGAGGAAAACTCCCCCCCGCTGGCTATTTATTGGGTTCTATTTTCCACATAAATCACAGTCAAAGTTAAAGTTCAGATGTAATAAAAAGCTAATTAAGTTGGTGTCAAAAGCAAGGCATGACAAATTTATACAAATGGAAGGAAAACAAGATCGGATGGTGCACACGTCTAATTGGGGGCCTTGAAGTGCTTGGAAAGTGCTCCGTATTACTGAGGTTAAGAGTCAAGATGCTTGGTGATTTCAAGCTGACAACTTTACAGACTTGGGATAAATGTATGAGTGTGGCCACTTCTCTTTCGATGCGAAAATTTGGAGGCCAGATAATGTGTTATTATATACCAGCAGGTCTTGGTTCTTTTTTTTTTCTCTTTTTTTTTTATTAATTATGCATTCATCGTGGAGAAATGTTTCCTATCTCTCCTCAACAAAGACTGGCTTGTCTCAGGCTAGGGTAATAGAACACTGCATAATGTGAAATGTCAGTAGTTAAAATAACCACTTAAAGAAAACTTACTTAAAGCCGGCATTTATAGCTACCGCTCCAATTAGCATATTTGTGCACACAAAGTGTTATTGGTGGCAGGGATGTCTATCAAGAAAAATACGATATAAAACAAGCATGCTAAAAAGCGCAGCATTGTTGAAATATGGAAAAGCATTCATCTTTTTTTTCCAGAATGAACAGAGTGGTACAGTCGTTTTGACCGTAATAAAATTGGTTCAATTGTTTTGGGTGAGGCCGTTTCAATGCCAACAAATTTGTCACATCTAAAATGTAATTTATCACACAAGAAAAACAAATTTATTATAACTCAATGCTAAACGTATGTTCCTTTAACCTCAGCCTAACCCTAAACCTCAAATTAACCACCAAACCTATCCCTAAAAGGAAATCAATCATGATAAAACATATCTGGTATATTATCACTGGCCTGCTGAAAATATTAGCTCTTTCTCTGTCATACTCAAGGTTTGGTTTTATCACCCTCTGATTAGGAACAAGTAACAAAAAGAAGCAATTTTGAGGTTAGGAATGACAGCCCCATATTTCATTCTTGACAGGGGTTATCTAGCTTAGATGTACACTATCGCTGCGTACACACAATAGGTTAGTCTGATGAAAACGGTCTAATGGACCATTTTCATCAGACCAAACCGATCATGTGTGGCCCCTATAGGTTATTTATCCATAGGTTAAAAAAAATGGAACTTGTTTTAAAATTATCTGATGGATAAAAAACCTATAGAAAAAAGTGATCGTCTGTGGGTACGTCCATCGGTTAAAAATCCACGCATGCTCAAAATCAAGTCAACGCATGCTCAGAAGCATTGAACTTCATTTTTTTCAGCACGTCGTTGTGTTTTATGTCACCGTATTCTGACACGATTGTTTTTTTAACTGATGGTGTGTAGGCATGACTGATCATCAGTCAGTTAAATCGGATAACTGATGGAAAAATCCATCAGACCGTTTTAATCAGACTAACCTATTGTGTGTACAGGGCATAAGAAAACAGGTGATGAAAGACCATCAGCTCAGAATTGGCAGAAACCAGCGTGAACTGGTAGACCCATCTGCAGTTTGGAGAAGTCTGGACAGAAGTGATCCTCATAAAGTAAAATGCTAAAAAAATACAACAGGTGCTCTGGACTAATGAACCCCAATATTAAATAACTGGCTATTACATGAGGCAGTTTGTTCACAAAGTCCCTAGGAGCAGTACACAAAATAGTGTCTACAGGTAATGGTGAAGCATAGTTGAGTACCTTGCGGATTTGGAGCTGCATTTCTCCAAATGGAGTTGGAGACTCGGTGAGAAGTATTGGTCTCCTCAAGGCTGAAAAGTACAGCACTTATTTTTCATACAATACCATCATAGATTTATGATTGGTCTCAAATTCATTCTACAACAGCACAATGATCCCACACATATAGCTAAAAAACACCAAAGTCACAAGGAAAAACAAGGAGTCCTAGAAGAATAGTATCGGTCACACAAAGCCCTGATCTCAATATCATTGAGTCTGTCTGGGATAACATGAAGAGCCAGAAGCAACCGAGTCAGTCCACAGAACATCCCACCTGCCAAGTTCTCTAAAAATGTGTGCAAATGTACTTAAAGGGGTTGTAAATTACATATTTTTTTCCCTAAATAGCTTCCTTTACCTTAGTGCAGTCCTCCTTCACTTACCTCATCCTTCCATTTTGCTTTTAAATGTCCTTATTTCTTCTGAGAAATCCTCACTTCCTGTTCTTCTGCCTGTAACACCACACAGTAATGCAAGGCTTTCTCCCTGGTGTGGAGAAAGCCTCTTGAGGGGTGAGGGGGCGAGCAGGAGTGTCAGGACGCCCACTAGCACACAGCTCCTTTCTCTATCTGCAAAGTAGAGAGGGTCCTGACCCTCCTGCTCGCCCCCTGCCCCCTGTATGTAAAAAATACACACCCCCCAAGTGGTCTGCCCTGTACACTACAGTCATTTTGCTTTCTCCACACCAGGGAGATTGCCTTGCATAACGGTTTTGTAGTTGAGCAAATTTCAGTGATTTTGAGACAGAAGAACAGGAAGTGAGAATTTCTCAGAAGAAATAAGCACCTAAAATCTTAAAGACATACCGCCAGGGAGGTTAAAAGCAAAATCGATAGATGAGGTAAGTGAAGGAGGACTACACTAAGGTAAAGGAAGCAGTTTAGGTAAACAATGTTTTACCTTTACAACCCTTTTAAGAAAATGTATGTTGTTTTAAAGGGAAAGGAGACACACAGCAAATATTAATTTAATTTTGTTTTCAGTTTATTCATGTTTGTAGCTTAATTAGTTGAAAAATAAAAACATCCATTTTGTAGATCGAAACAAGCAGCATGCACTTACAAAGCAATAACTTGTTTAGAGCACAGGCAAGCAATTACCAACAAATATAATACAGAAAAAAATTGCGCTTGTCACAAATAGATAATCAATTAGTGCCGGTATTATCAGTCACTAAAAATAACAATAAAAATAAAAAGAAATGGGGAGGCAGCAGCTCTTGTGCCGGGACACAGAAGGAAATGCAACAAGAAAAACAAAGATTTAGAGCTGCGCCTTGTCATCCGGACCCAGTGTAAACAAAAGAGTCCATATATCAATCATGTGGAGATAAACAGTCTTTCAGACAAAAAGGTGTAGTGATGAACCTTGACTCCAAAAACTTTCTGCTGATCTTAATTCAGGATGGACGTATAGTAATCACCACTGTGCTCAAACTTGGTTTTTCAATGTGGCCCACCACCAGAAGTATAAGCAGCTTACCAGAGGAATGGCTATAATCAGCAGTCGGCTGTGACCCAGCCGCGGCCTTTGAGGGAACCAGGACGAATCCCAAATCCTAGGGCAGTGCCTACACCGGGGCTCCACTCAGCAACTCCACCAGTTAGATCATATGTGAATGATAAATAGAGGCAGACATAGCGTAATCCCGCTGGGACATTTATTAAAATGATAAAAACCAGAATACTCACATGGGAGATGAGTTAAACAGGCATATAAAACACAATGTTGCCGGTCGGCAAACAAACAGGAAAGGACCCTCCTCCAAAGCGTGATGACGTCACCGCACGTCTTCCCAGACGCGTTTCGTCATAGGACGTTGACAACGTCCTATGACGAAACGCGCCTGGGAAGACGTGCGGTGACGTCATCACGCTTTGGAGGAGGGTCCTTTCCTGTTTGTTTGCCGGCCGGCAACATTGTGTTTTATATGCCTGTTTAACTCATCTCCCATGTGAGTATTCTGGTTTTTATCATTTTAATAAATGTCCCAGCGGGATTACGCTATGTCTGCCTCTATTTATTAATTACCAACAAATGTCAGACCACAATGCAGCAGCAACAACTATTATCCACTAACAAGTCTTGCCAAGAAAAGAGACAGTGTGCAGGTGTACTAAAACTGAGTGGGAAGAAAAAATAGCAGCAACTCATCCAGAAATTGTATGTATTAAAAAGGGGCCCAGTTGGCAGCAAAGAACCTCCACTGGCATGTCTCAAGGCTTTGCCCCTTCATCAGGGTGAAGGAGGAGTAGGTATCAAAAATTAACTAGAAGAGG
Organism: Rana kukunoris; assembly: GCA_029574335.1. Lineage (NCBI taxonomy): Eukaryota > Metazoa > Chordata > Amphibia > Anura > Ranidae > Rana > Rana kukunoris. The sequence continues at coordinate 78,030,792 of CM056052.1, forward strand.
GTTGGTCTTCATGCCAAACTTGTCATCTCTGCCATCTCACATGTATGCGAGAGACTCTGATCAAGTTGTCACTTAGTGTATGCATTTTATACTCAATGGCCCAGATTCACAGAGCAATTACGCCTGTCTAACTGGTGTTAGACAGGAGTAATTTAAAATTTTGCGCGCCGTATCACTAGTTTGAATCCTCAAACCATGATACGGCGGCTTCGGGCTTCAATCCGAGAGGCTTACGTCTTCGTAAGCCTTCGGATCTACGCTGCGATATTTTTGCGGCCGCTGGGAGGAGTTTGCGTCGTTTTCATGCGTCGGGATGCAAATTAGTTTTTACGGCGATCCACGAAGATACGAGCGGTCTTCGCAATCGCTTACGTCTATTTTTTTTACGTACTGTTAGACCAGCTTTTTGCTGGTCTAACAGTGCGTAGCCCATGTTAAGTATGGCCGTCGTTCCCGCGTCGAATTTAATTATTATTATTTTTTTTTTACGTAAGTCGTTCGGGAATAGAAATGTCCGTAAACGACGCTACTCAAACAACGAATGACGTAACGACGTGATTTCGCGCAATGCACGACGGGAAATTTGCGAACGGAGCATGCGCAGTTCGATAGCCGCGGGAATGCGCCTATTTTAAATGATTCACGCCCCCTACTCGCGTAGATGGATTGCGACGGGAGAAATACACTACACCGCTGTCGTTTACTGGACAAAATCTACCTGGATTCCACGTAGAGCCAGGTAAAAAACGGCGGCGTAGTGTATTTCTGATACGCTACGATAATCGAATTCTCTCTGAATCTGGCCCAATATCTTTTCAAGAAAACATGTTTATTTGTACTATACAGCACGCTCTGCTTTGTTCTCTTTTAACTCTAGAACAAATATATTTGGGTACATACAAAGTGTAATGCCTTCAGTAGGCTACTAGTTTTAGCTAAATTTTGTTTCTGGTCTTGTAATCGAGGAGAGCAGGTATTGTTTGGTAGAGTCTGTTTTAGGTTCTGCTGATGCAGGCTCAGCTACTTTCTGTTGTATTCCACTGAATTCTGGGATATAGTGGGTGGGAGAGGCATATTCATGCCCCCTCAGCTGATCCTTGTTTCAGGGGATTGAGTGACCAGCAAGGGGCTTAGAGGGGTATAAATAGGCTGGGGCCTAGAACAGCTTTCTTTTGTTCCTGGGGAGCAAGACTCAGCCCGAGGGCTGAGGCATTCTTGGGAGATCAATTGCAGCATGCAAGAATCCTTTTTGGGGTCCCAGCTCCTACTTGGGCTGGGGATCTCTGGCCTAGCCTCCTGAGCACATGCAGAAAGCTCATATGAGTATCCAAGACACAGGTGATGAAGTACAGAATCTGACTGATACTGCAGGTGGCAGCACAGTATTCAAGACACAGTGAGCGCCAGCCTTGTTGAACTTAAAAGGGTTGTAAATGTTTTTTTTTAACCTCCCTGGCGGTATGATTCTTTCAGATTTTAGGTGCTGAAAGTGGTACCATTATTTGCAAGGAAATTTGGTGTTTTATACTGTAGGCCTGTAATTCTTAGGAATAACTCACTTAAATCTGACCAAACAAGAGTCTAATAGGCATCCCGGGTATGAATTTTTTTTAAAAACAAAATTATAAATTATAATATAATAAATAATTATAAATAATTATAACAAATAATAATATAATTATAATAAAAATTATTCGCTGTTTTCTAGCTGATCTAAAACCATTTTTGTCATAAAGGGACAATCTACAGTTTGCAGGGAGAAAGAACCGTTTTCATTATATAAAAGTACATGTAGGGCACTGGGCAGACCACTAGGGACAAGGGGTGTGTGTATTTTTTACATACAGTACTGTAATCTATAAGATTACAGTATACTGTATGTAATGTGTTTGTTTACTTTTTTGAATATGGCGCCGTTCTCCGCCCCCGTGCGTCGTAACGTCGCAGGGAACGAAGCTCGGCGGCACACGAGGACACGGTGTGAATTGAGCGAGCATCCGTTTGCTCAAACATTGTGAATGCATCGCTGGATCCAGGAACAAGGTAAGTAAACCATGCCTGTGGATTCAGCGAGGCGAGCCCGAGTCTGACTCGGGGTTACCGATTGCAGCATGAAAATCTAACCCCGAGTCAGACTCGGGAATACCGCCAGGGAGGTTAAAAAAAATAACAAACATGTTATACTTACCTCCTCTGTGCAATGGTTTTGCACAGAGTGGCCTCGATTCTCCTCATCCCCCAGTGGCGCTCCTGGCTCCACCCCTCATCGAGTGCTCCCTTGGAGAACCACATTTCAAGGAGACACCTGGGAGGATGCGCTCTCAAGTCCTGCTGCTGCATCCATTGACACAGACAGCAGGACTCTGCCCCATCCCCAGCTCCAGTGTCACAGGATTTGATTGACAGCAGCAGGAGCCAATGGCTATGCTGCTATCAATCTATCCAATGAGGACCTGAGACAGTGGCTGGAGCTGCTGTGCTTGTCCCTGTTAATAGAACGATAGTGTTCAGGTAAGTAAAAGGGGGGCTCTGGGGGGCTGTTGCATGACAGAACCTTTTTCACCTTAATGCATAGAAAGGACAGCTTGGCTCACCTTGCCAAACCTCTTTTCGAGGTTTGTCGAGGTGTCCTCTGGCCTTTCCAGCCATTTCCGAGGCTCTCCGGTGCCCCCCCACCATGGCCACATGTGGTATTGCATGCCATTGAAGTCAATGCGGAACAAATTATTTTTGTTTTCATTGACTTCAATGGGGAAACTCGCTTTGATATGCGAGTACTTTAGATTACGAGCATTCTCCTGGAATTGATTATGTTCGTAATCCGAGGTTATGTTGTATCCCATAGCCTCACCCTATCCTAGTTTTCTCAGCATTTAAAAAAAAAAATAACATATGCGGCCTGTTTACTGACTCAAGTGGCTGTGAACTACCATGTGCCTATCATGGAATGGAACCTGGGACCAAATATCCAGACCAAATTTGGGTATGCATTACACAAGCTTCTAAGGAGGAGCAGATTTGCCTACTAACCAGATGAATGCAAGACATTTGAAGAATCTTTTCACATTTCTAGAAATATTTAAAACATATGCCAAGATGAATTTGGGTACTAGCTTTACATGGGCCTATCGGAATATATTCCAGTGTTAGGATGAAGTTACCAGTACTTTTAAGTCAGCTGAGTCAATAACTTATAAGCACTTTGGTGTTTCAGCATTGGCCTCCTTGCTTCTAGAATTCTCTCTGATACAGTTCCATAAGCTATTTTAGAGGTAATATTGAGTAATGGGAAATCCATAACAGTGTATGACTTGTGAGAAGAACATCTGAAACCACACATTACTTGATGTAGAAGTAATTCCAAAGAGAAACTTTAGATGTGAATATTATAAGGTGTTTGTCACAAAGGAGCATATTTAAGAAATCTTTTTTTGTAATATTCTCGCGATCATGCCTGTATGACTGTATGACTGCAGACGAGGCCTGAGGTGTTGCAGCAATTTGGTGTTTGTTGAAAATGCTGAATTTGGGGATTGCTTGCAAAAAATAAAAGATGGCAATTCTGTTTTCTACTTGCCCATGCCAGTACAAAGTGCTTTTAGGTCTAAACTTACTGACACTGTACCAAAATGTAAACTTCAGACTAGTTCAAGCAGAAACTAGAAAAATATATAATTTTCGGATGGAAATTAGTAAACCTACATCAGATGCCAAATGTTATTCAACTGTATAAAGAACGCATTGGATGAGTGAAATTTGTTTCATTTAGACGTGCATTTCACAGTTTGTTCTATGTTTTTGGTTTGCAGCTCAGACTAGCTACAAGAGGACATGCTTTGTATGTTTTAATGCATAAGCAAGCCTATTTATTATAAAAGTGCAGCATGCAATAAGTTTGTTCAGAGTACAATAGTGTATGTAAAACCCAAACTTTCTTCATTAAACAGAGTAGGGAATGAGTAATACACTTTTTATTTGTTCTTTGTCCCTTTGAGGAGATTTAACCACAAACACAAAAGTCAGGGGTGATCTCTTCAAGGCAATAGTATATTCTGTCTTAGACAGTAATCACCAGAACTGGTTTGCCCATTAAAATATTTTCTCTCATTGCTTTTTCTTATCATAACTCAAAAACGTGGGTTTTTCCACCAATCTCTGTACCAGAGAAGAGGTCACCAGGACCATGAGGATGAATCTTTACAGCAAGGACATGGGCAATTAAAATGTGACCCAGGTTATGACCCTTCTCTGTTCTTTGAGTATTTGCACTTGGCATATCATCATTGCATTTAACCCTCGGTATGTTAAATCAAGCTGTTTCTTAACCAATCTGCAATTTGTATTTTGACACCCCTCACCAAACCAATGCCAAGGGAATTGTAATCTATATTCTACAGACTCCTAGTTCCAAGAACATGTTGTCCATCATAGCATTTGCTCCACACTAACAAATGGGAGCCATACTGATTGGTTCTCTATCATGTGATCACTGTTACAGCCAATCATGGTGATCGCTTGGATTTATTCAACCACTTCAGCTACAGAAAGTTTTTTTTTTAAAACTATATTTTTTTTACTTTCTGCTATAAAACATATCCAATAAAAAAAATATATCAATTGGTTTGCACAAAAGTAATAGCTTCTACAGACTATGAGATAGATTTTTGACAGCGATCAGTGATTTTTTAGCAGGACTGTGACATTGTGATGGATAAATCAAACACCTAACTGACACTATTGGCACTTTTTGGGGACCAGTGACACTAATACAGAGATCAGTGCTAAAAGAAATGCACTGTCATTGTACTAATGAAATTGACAGGGAAGGGGTTAATATCAGGGAAACTCAAAGGGTTAACTTGGTTCCCTGGGAGTGCTTTCTCACTGTGTGGAGGATGGTTTAACCGAAGGAAGACAGAGAGCGGTGTTCCTGGCACTTCCTGCATAGCAGAAACACAAGATCTCTGTCTTTCTTACTAGCAGTACAAAAACACCAGATCTCTGACTTTCTTACTAGCAGTACAGTGATTTGCCTTGTTTACATAGGCAGACCGCATTTATGCCTCTCTCTGAATGATCTCCGGGTTTCTGGCAGACATCTGGTCTGTCGGACCCACTGATTGGCTCCCACTGTGTCCAATAACAATGCGTGCTCCAGCAGTGTGCCCCAAAATCGAAGAAAACAATCACATACGGGTAAGTGATTTTTCTCTAAAGGGTTGCCTTGCTGCAGTATATGTATGTGGGGCGGTCCTTAAGTGGTTAAATAAAACAAACCTGCTGACCCAGCCATCAAATAAAAAAAGGGAAAATAAACATTATAAATAGAACATAATCATACATCACACTAGAATATTATGTACTGCTGGAATCTAAAATTCTAAGTAAAGTCATTCTCTTGTGTTGGTAGGGGGCCCACACCTATATAGAATCGTCAGTGGCAAAAAAACCTTGCTGGATGGGTTCTCAGATGGTCGTATGCAGAAAAAACACAATAGGGGAATTCTACATAGCATAAAACTCTAATTTTTTTTACATAGTTAAGAAACAAAATTGAAAAACCATCACATTTTATGATGCCTGGCATCCGGTGTGTTTTTTTGCTGTAGAGCAGTGGTTCTCAACCTGGGGTCGGGACCCCCTTGGGGGTCAAATGATGATTTGCCAGGGGTCACCAAATCCTGGGCTGTTCCTAAAGCCCACACTGTTCTCCCAGGAAGGGAGGTGATAAGAGAGGGAGGAACAAAGAAAACGGAGAGAAAGGGAAAAAAGAGAGAGCAAGAAAGACAGAGGGAGGGATGGGGGGAAAAAACAAGGAATTGGGATAGAGTGAGATGAAAGAGAAAGAAAGGAGAACAAAGAGAATGTACTAAAATGTACTATAAGGGGTTTTAATACTGTACAAGTGGAAGGCACTCAAGGAGCGCTAAATGTCCACGGGTTAGGGGCGCAAATTACTTGTCTTGCCTTGGGTGCTGACAACCCACTTTATGAAAATAATTTTACTTTTGGGGTCGCCACAACTTGGAAAATTTTATCAAGGGGTCACGACACTAGAAGGTTGAGGACCACTGCTGTAGAGGATCCTGTATAGCGTTGGATCCCCTACCAAGACAAAAGATTCCAATAAAAACCAGACCTTGTGATTAACCATTTGAGAGAGTCTAGAACATCACCCAAGGGTGGATTCCCCACAGGTGCAAGTGACCATACTAGAAATAGTTGATCCACATCTGGGGTGAGTGCACATCAATGTGGGGTACCTGAACTGAGCACTAGTGAAGCACTTGTCTATTTTGAAGATTTAAGCACAGGCACCTTATCACCTTATGGGACTTGTATACCTATTTGTGTGGCTTTACTTTGAATTTTAGATTTCACCAGTACATGATATTCTAGCACAATGTATGATTATGTTCACTATTGAGTTTTGCAGTATTCAATTACGAGATCTGTGTAGAATCTTAAACATTATAAACCATTACATGTTAATTTTATTCTCAAAAACCTTTTCGTCCATGGGTAAAACAGGGGATTTATTATAAAAGCATACCCCAAAAATTCTTATATGTCTTATATGCAGAGCTTTTTTTCTCAGAAAATAGGTGCAGGAACTCAACCACGACCCGTTCAGATTTCACAAACAGTAGAAGGGTCTTAAAGGGGCATTAAATACCAGAATTGCATTACATACAGTGTGCAGAGTTCAGGGGGTTACAAAGCAGTCACTTGTAAACACAGAAACCAGACTTCTGTGTTCACAAGTGATTGTGGTGAGCGGGCACCAAAGGGTCTGAGCCAAAGGTGGTGGAACTGAGTTCCACCAAGTTCCCCCAGAAAAAAAGCCCTGCTTATATGTCCTTAACAAAATGTGAATTTTTTTTTTTTCAGTTATAGAGTTATAGTCAAGGTAACGGACTATATTGACTATACTAAAGTTGGTCATGGCATCTAGTCTTTAGTGGCCTCACTTTAAAGAGACTGACACTTTTGCCCTTTAGGGCTAACTCACCATTACTTTGCCCTATTACTTTGCTCCACTTTTCTCCTTTAGGCCAGGCTCACCTGCTGCCCGGTCTTCTATTGGAGCTGGTAGTCAAACCCTTTGTAAGCTCTGTGTTGTTGTTGGTGTTGTAGCTTGCCCAAGATTTGTAATGTCCCTTTTTCATGACCGTGGTAAGACATGGAGATTGGCTGCAATGGCACAAGGACTAATTTTGAGGATGTGGTCACATGCCCAAACCTTCAAGCACTGGTATTTCACCAGGGCCCCAAATGAAGCTATGGAGTAATGGAGGAGTGTGGTAAAGGTGAGTATAAGTGGGTCAGGTGGGTTAAGCTTTCAAGTGACTGGCCAAAAGGGACAGATTAACGTTAAATAACAACAAATATGGTATAACATTTAAATGGTATAAAGTAAATCCTGCACTTTAAATATGTAAAATGCTGAAATTCTGTAAGCGATCTGGCCGCATTCCTCTGGCACTTTGGAACAACAAACTTATCCGTACTTGTCATTGCACATCAGCGGGCACTGTGCAAGTTGTTCTAGTGTAATTATTTATATGGCAAAGGGAAGTTCCATAACCTGCAGGAATAATTATTTGTGTTTACAGTTACAGATCCATCGTAATAAAACCCATCTCTATCACATACTTCATTGTAATGTAACCTCATCTACGGGACTGCGGCTTATGTTCTAGAAGAAAGCTGGGCACTGCCCAATGTCACTGTTGTATTATTTGAAAGGCTTCACATAAATTTTAACATTACACACATCATAAAGTTTTATGACCTTTTCATGCTCTTCATTCTCTCTCAAAAGATTGCTGCTGCCCCTAAATAAATAATAGACTGCATATTAACACTAACCTTTTAAAGGGACCTTTAAAGGGAAAAAAATATACATAATTTAAGTTTTATTTCACTGGGACTGTTCCACTATAATTGTGCAAAAACAGTTTTGAAGTTAAGTCAAGGGTTATTTTTAGTGCGTTATACAGTACTGTATTTGTTAATTATGGTCAGGTCTGAAAAAATATATATAAAACAATATATTGTTAAGTCAGGTAGGCTGCTTTGTACATGTTTGCAAGCTTAATGGTAATTGTTTAAAAAAAAGAGAGAGTTTGGTCAGCGGGACTTTAAATGAGGCCAATCACCATGCGGAGTAAGCATGTAGGATATACAGTATTGCTTAATTGGGTTCCAACACAAAAGGGGGGAGTTAGTTTGGGACTTAGAATGAGAGATGTATAGCAAAAAGCAGTCTCGGCTAAGAGCATTTTATTATGCCTTGTGATATCACGTAAAACATACTGAATGACAAAAATTGCATCCACAAAATCGCATAAACATGCTACAAATTTCATATGCATATTAACACCATGGTACTTGGCATATCGTGGAGTAAGGACAAGTCCTGCATAACATGAACCACTGAAGGGGCTTGATGGTATAATGAGAATCTAGGAGTAAAACAGTATAAAAAACATAAAATCATCTGTATGAACATCATGCATCTATTTATGACCGATGCGTTTCGTTGGGGTATACCAACTCTTCAGGGGCGAATGCAATGGTGATCTATAAAGAGACATAACCATATGGTATAATTTTGTAGTAGAATAATATAAATAATGTATAAAGGACAAGATAGATAACCCTATAAATACTCACGTTAACTGTATAGATGTGAGCACAGGACCAGAGCCGTTGAAGTTGTCTGGCATGGGAGCTGAGGTAGAGACTCGTGGACAAACAGGGAGCACTGTGGATCACAGGGACCACATCATTTTTTTTCTCAATGGTAACTATTTTGCCAATACAAGCTCATGGAGCTTAATAGCTCTTATCCCGTGTACACACGATCATTTTTCGGCATGAAAATAAACGTTGTTTTTCAGCATGTCCAAAAAACTAAGTTTTTCCAACTTCATCATTAAAAACGACGTTGCCCACACACCATCGTTTTAAAAAAATGATGAACAAAGTGCGGTGACGTACAACACGTACGACGGCACTCTAAAGGGGAAGTTCTCGTAAAAGACGATTCACGCTTTTTTGTCTGTTACAGCGTGATGAATGGGCTTACTCCATTATGAACGGTAGTTTTACCAGAATGAGCGCTCTCGTCTCATAACTTGCTTCTGAGCATGCGCGGGTTTAAAACGTAATTTTAGCCCACACACGATGATTTTTTACAACCCGAAAAACGACATTTTTTTTCCGTTTTTCAGAACATGAAAAACGATGTGAAGCCCACACACGATCATTTTAAATGACGTTTTTAAAAACATCTTTTTTTTCATGCCGAAAAATGATCGTGTGTATGTGGCATTAGTATATTTTTTTTCCTTGCTGCTCTCTAAAGCTACTTATTGGGGTTTCAAATAGAAGGAGACAGTCAGAAATGGAGATCCTACTGCTATTTTCTTGTTTTATAAAGACCATAATGCTGTTTAAAACCACCACCATTATACACCCCGGGCCAGATTCACGTACTGGCCGCGTCGGCGTAGCGTATGCCATTTACACTACGATGCCGCAACTTAAATGAGCAAGTGCCGTATTCTCAAAGCACTTGCTCCGTAAGTTGCGGTGGCGTAGTGTAAATGGCCCGGCGTATCCCCGCGTAAATGAAAGGGGGCGGCTTGTATTTAAATTAAGACGACGCTGTCCCGACGCCATACTTAACATGGCATACGACGGAACTTCGAAAAACGTACCCCTCATATAGCAGGGGTAAGTTTACGCTTACGGAAACTACGTAAACAATGACGAGGCGGCGCAAAAATGTTCGGGAATCGGCGTATCAGGCTCATTTGCATAGGCAAATGAGAAAACGACGTAAAAGCCACCTAGCGGCTGGCATAACATTACACTTAAGATCCGACGGTGTAAGTGACTTATGCCAGTCGGATCTTAGTGTAAAACCAGCGTATCTTGTTTTGTGAATACAAAGAAATGATACGCCGGCGGGATTTTCAAATTACGCCGGTGTATCTGCAGATACACCGGCGTAATTCTTTTGTGAATCTGGCCCCCCATGTATTGTGTTTTTTGAAAAATAAAAGATTAGTTCAATAAAAAATTGAATACAAACATTTATAGCGTCATGAAAAGCCAGTGATGAAATTGTGAACCAGAATAATAAAGTTATATATTCAGTAAGAAATTGTAAAATATATTTTGAATGCAACTAATGTAAGTAATTTAAGTAAGATTAGATTTTGGTACCTTCTTGGTATGATTACAGAAGGTACCAACATCTAATCTTACTTACATTACTTACATTAGTTGCATTCAAAATATATTTAACCATTTCTTAATGAATATATAACTTTATTATTTGGTGTTTTTTAAATTTGTTTGGGCAGCCTAAATCTAGAACAAACCCAGGAAATTCTAAAAATATATTTAAAAAATTCAAAGCAAAAGTACCATTCAGTAAACTTTAAGGGCTCATTTCCACTGGCGTTTTTACAGACACTTTTCTGAGCGTTTTTTGCTCATGCCCACCATGACGTTTTTGAGCTGTAGATGGCTGAGACGTTTTTAAGCTGCAAAAAAAAAACGCGGGACCAGTGCGTTCTGAAGCTCCAGCAATAGAGCTGTAAAAACGCCAGACATTAAAAAATGCTCAAAAACGCTGCCGCGGTGTTTTTAAAGCTCCAGCTTTAAAAATATATATATATATATTTTTTTTAAATAAACATGGACAGGCGTTTTTAACCACTTAAGCCCCGGACCAATATGCTGCTAAATGCCCAGAGGCGTTTTTACAATTCGGCACTGCGTCGCTTTAACAGACAATTGCACGGTCGTGCGTCGTGGCTTCCAAACAAAATCGGCGTCCTTTTTTCCCCACAAATAGAGCTTTCTTTTGGTGGTATTTGATAACCTCTGCGGTTTTTATTTGTTGCGCTATAAACAAAAATAGAGCGACAATTTTGAGAAAAATGCAATATTTTTTACTTTTTGCTATAATAAATATCCCCCAAAAACATATATACATTTTTTTTCCCTCAGTTTAGGCCGATACGTATTCTTCTACCTATTTTTGGTAAAAAAAAATCGCAATAAGCGTTTATCGATTGGTTTGCGCAAAATTTCTAGGGCCAGATTCATATACAATTACATTGGCGCAGAGTATCAGAGATACACTACGCCGCCGTATTTTACCAGGCTATACGCCGAATTCTGGTAGATTTTGTCCCTTACGGTATGGCGGCGTAGTGTATTTCTCGCCGCATAATCAAAATACGCGATTAGGGGGCGTGAAGCATTTAAAAAATTAAAATAAATTTACGTCCATCTGCCTTAACGTGCCCTTGTGTAGACGTATATCTACATGCGGCGGGTGTTAAGGGGTTAAGCTGGAAAAAAAAACTCAGAAAAGTGGCTAAATCTTTACCTTCACCTGTTACCACCAATCTTGACCACACCACTGCATCCTCTTAATAGCATTCCTACTGGTGCTTTCATGCAATAAGCAACTCCAATGGCTGGAAGAAGGGCGGGGCAAACCTGACTTTTACAGGAAAGTCAAGATTTGTGCATAACTTCAGCTGATTTTTTCTGCTATGCAGTTTTTACCAAAGGCAACCTGTGATTATTCATTTTTTAATCATAGGCTCAATTTGACAAGTTTACTTTAACATCAAGTCTGAGTTGACAACGGTGAGTGCACACATTGTGGGGTATGATTGAGATGTAAATATTGCTTGTGAAGCCTAGTTGTTATAGCCAGCTGATCTTTCCCTTAAGCAATTAAACAAGGATGGAAATTAACGGGCCAGAATGTGCTCAAAAAAACAAACAGTGGCTTCTAATGTGTATCTGTAATTCTAACACTGTCTGGCTTGACTGTGAAATATCTGTTTTAGGTGAAATTAGAAAACTTATTTCCTCTTCCAGAAGTCAACTAGATATTTTCAGAGAAAATAAAACTTCTGGAGTGTTTTATCCAAAATTATTTTTAGACCTTAATCTATCTATCTATCTATCTATCTATCTATCTATCTATCTATCTATCTATCTATCTATCTATCTATCTATCTATCTATCTATCTATCTATCTATCTATCTATCTATCTATCTATCTATCTATCTATCTATCTGTCTATCTATCTATCTGTCTATCTATCTATCTACATACAGTATCTATGCAGTGCAGAAGTTTTACACCCAATATGAAGTTTTAATTTCTGTCTGTGCCCCCATTAGAGAGATTCACAGTGCTTTTTGTACTGGAGACTAGGTGGTGCGCCAAACGTACCTGGGTTTGGTTCAAGGCAGGTTTATAGAACATGACTAAAGCTCAGATGGCAAATCCGAACCCCACAGAGGTCAATGGAAGCAAAATCTTAAGATCAGTAATGATCATTTTCTAGGCTAATAGATAAAGAACTGTCAAACAAATGGCATAGGTGGGCTAGGCACTGCTCTGGGGGACACTTTTTTTTAATATTCTATTTGGAGGGGAGCAGCCATTAATAATGCCATAAAATCAACATTAAAAATGCAAAATTCCATAGTTTCAAAAGGCCTAGAGGAAACGCTGAATCTGCCTGTGAAGTGGAACATCAGTATGACATAAACAACTTACTGCACCAAAACTGACATTTACAATGAAAAAAAATATTTAAATTGCTGGCAAATGGCAGCTTCAACCACTTTAAAACATTGGGGGTGTTGTGGCGCTTACTAATAATAGACCATAATAAATAATCACAGGAACAGGAAATGTGATTATAGTCATGTTTTGACATTATTCTTAACATTAATTTTATCGAGATTGATTTACCAATTTTTTTTGTTTTATATTTTATAATGTACTATTGCACTTTTTTCCTGCCAGCGGTATTCACCGTTGCCAGCCTCTTTTTTGCACTAGTCATTTACACATTTGTTGTTTTGCACATTGATTATTCTACAGCATTTTATTTATTTGTTATTTGTTTTCATTGATTATTTATTATGGTCTATTATTAGTAAGCGCCACAACATCCCCAATTGTGTATGTGATTTTTAGTGTGTGAACACTTTATTGGTTGTGGCAGCTGCTTATTATTATTATTTTCATTTATTCCCTTATTTTGCGCATTAGTTTCCCCCACTCTATAGCTTCAACCACTTTATTTCTGTTTGTAAACAGACAATTGAGGATCTCCTTCATCCCAGATGATACCAACATCCCAGTCGAGGGTCTGCTACTGATGTTGATGGGGGACCCCAACGCAATTGGTAATGGGTCACCCCTAAAAATGCACAGCAGACCCTTATCCTTGATAAGGGTCTGGTATGAATATATGGGGACCCCACACCAAAAAAATGATATAATATAAAATTCATACCAGTCTGAATGAATGAATGAATGAAAACTTATATAGCGCGGCACATGCGAACTGAATCGCCTCTGGGCGCTTGTTGTTCCTGTCTCCTTTGATATCAAAAGAGAAAAGACTTGACCTTTTTCCTAAATGCTAGGTGGTTCTCCTCCAACCGAATGCTGGTTGGTAAAGCGTTCCGTAGTCTGGGACCTTGGATCGCGAATCTTCTTTCTCCTTTGGACTTGAAGTTGGCTTTCGGAACCTGGAGTAGGTTCTGATTAGTGGATCGCAAAACGCGATTGGGGTTATGAGCTTTTATTATTTCGCATAAATAAAGGGGGGCATTCCCATGGACACATCTATGCGTAAGACAGAGAGCTTTAAAAGCAATTCTGTCTTTAACTGGCAGCCAATGAAGGGCTCTCAGTGAAGGTGAGATGGTTTCCCAGGGTTTTTTCCCAGTCACAAGTCTGGCGGCCGTATTCTGAACGACTTGCAGACGGGCGATTTGGTACTTGGGGAGTCTGAGGTAAAGGGCATTTGCATAATCCAGCCTGGAGTTTACAATTGCTCCCACCACGACCGCTAAATCTTCTTTAGGGATGAACGGAGTGAGTCTGCGTAGTAGGCGCAGCAGATGGTGAGATCCGCTGACTACTGACCCTATTTGTGCGTCCATTGTCATAAAGGAGTCAAAAATGACCCCTAGGCTTTTGACTTTGGCGCTAGGGGTGATGAGTTTGCCCAAAATAGGCGGGGGGGTCCACGCTGTTGAAAGTTGATTCCTGCGCTTGGCGTGAAACAGGAGAAGTTCTGTTTTCGCTCCATTGAGTTTAAGATAACTCTTTGTCATCCAGTCCTCTATCAAAGAGAGACATGTCTCTAGATTGAGGTGGTGATCCTTTCTGTTGCAGATGCGGAAATACAGTTGCGTGTCATCTGCATATGAGTGGTAGAGCAGTTTTTGGCTGCTGATAATCTCAAAAAGTGGACGAAGATATATGTTAAACAGCACTGGTGACAGAGGCGATCCTTGAGGGACTCCGCATGTTACTGTGCGTTTCTCAGACGTAAAAGGTCATAACGTCACTGTTTGCGATCGGTTTTCCAGAAAAGAGGAAAACCAAGATAAATCGCCTTCTGTGACTCTGGCTACTTCAGCAAGCCGAGTCAGTAACAGTTTGTGGTCTAAAGTGTCGAAAGCTGCACTTAGGTCCAACAGAACTAGAAGACACGATTCTCCTTCGTCTGCGGCCTTGAGAACATCGTCCCATACTTTCAGCAATGCTGTTTCCGTCCCGTGACCCTTCAGGTCTGGTATGGATTTTAAGGGGAACTCCACCCCAAATTTTAAAAACAAAAATGCCGTGGACCCCCACACATTTTTTTTTTTTTATCAATGACTTTTCTCTGTATTGCCGGGAGCCGAAAATTCATTATAGCCGCGAGTGATTTTAAATGATTTTTTTCCTTCAGAAATGACACTTTGTGCAGGGACAGTTCTAAGCATTGGAAACAAGCACTACTTTACAGGCATACTATACACCCCCCCAGGTAAGAAATTTAAAGGAATATTTCACTTTTATTGTTTCACTTAAAGGAATTATTAAAATCACTGCTGCCAAAAATACTGCAGTTTTTAAAACTTTGTTTTGCATTGATACATGTCCCCTGGGGCAGGATCCGGGTCCCCAAACACTTTTTATTACAATAACTTGCATATTAGCCTTTAAAATTAGCACTTTAGATTTCAAATGTTCGAGTCCCATAGACTTTAACAGGGTTCTAAAGTTCACACAAACTTTTGGTCTGTTCGCAGGTTCTGGTGTGAACACCCCAAATAGTTCGCTGTTCGGCGAACAGGCAATGTTGGAGTCGAACATGAGTTCTACTAGAACTCGAAGCTCATCCCTAGTACTTATATAACGCTGTCAATTTACACAGTGCTTTACATATACATTGTACATTACCATCAGTCCCTACACTGAAGGAGCTTACAATCTAAGGTCCCTAACTTACATTCATACATACTAGGGCCAATTTAGACCCGATCCAATTAACCTACCAGCATGTCTTTGGAGTGTGGGAGGAAACCAGAGGAAACCCACGCAGGCACAGGGAGAACTTTTCAAACTCCAGGCAGGTAGTGCCATTGTCGGGATTCGACGCAGCAACCCTTTTTGCACCTAGGCCAATTTACGAACCACTACGCCACTGTGCCATGATACTGTTATGACTTCAAAGATGTCCATAGCTTGATTTTACTTTACATATGGACAGCTAGGAACAGAACACCTAAAAGAAAACCATAGAGGTTTTATTATATTGCAAATTACAAATTCATACGCTGGATACACCTGGTGATATTTTTGCTGTGGTTTTGTCCTCATGGAATAGAGCCACAAGTACTGACAATGTTATTCTGACACATCATGACGATTTCTCCGCAATGATTACAGGTTCAATAATGCAGAGAATGCTTTTTCAAATTTTGTTTAATTAGGTTCAAAGATCCAGTGCCATACCCATTTGGTTCCCATACTCCCAGTTAAGAAGCCCTGTTTTAGAGAACTCCTAAACAGGCGTCATTAGAGTCCTTAGCAGTAAGCGGAAAGAAATAAGTAGTATATAAACTGCATCAAAACATAAGTAGTCACAAAAGGGAAAGCGTTACTGCAATTAAGAACAGAACAATTATATGGTCCATTGCTAGAGGTATTCATTTAGCCTGTAAAAGAAAATATTCCATCCACATTTTTATTCTTTTATAAGATTGCCAACACAACATCCATTTTCAACACAATCCCTCCACACCGGACTAACAATCAGATTTTCTTTCTTGCATCACTTACGCCGATGTTTCCCATCATTAAAAGTTATGATGTTTATCCAAGAACTGCAGTGAACTCATAAACCTATATTAATTTCCCAATAGGGTACTGAAAATCAACTTTATAGCGCTAGGCATAACATAGGTTTCTGAGTTAGCAACAAACTTTCCCTTACATAATGCCTCCCTAATATTACCCCAGCCAATGATTTCACGGCAGTTACAAGCTACAGCAACACAACAATGAAAAACTTGAGGTACAGTAAATCAAAAAGAAAAACAAAATTACATTTGGAGTGAGTAGTAAAGTGAAACATTGAAAGAGAGCTTTGGATTCTGTAATGTAGAGTGGAATGAGACCAACTGTTTGGATCACATAGAACATTTACTCACAAGATTTTGTTCAACTCCTAGAAAGGAAAGCACTATACTGTAGTAACCAATTCATACAACTATAAAGACCAATTAAACTTTTAGTTTAAATCAGCTAAATCTATTCCAGGTGCAACAAAACGAAAGTTCATTTTCTTTTAAAAGCAGCCACAGCCTGCTCCCTGCCAGCTCACTGCAGAGAAGGGCGCTTACTCTCTATGTGGAAGCAGTGGTCTTTCTGCAGAGGTCTGACATGTCCCAAGCTGAGTCAGAGCTAAAGCATTCCAATCAGCTTTCTGATTGCAGAACTATAGGTCTGAGTAAGCAGAGAGACCACTGCTTTCACACAGAAAGTAAGGCCCTTCCTTGTAGCACGCTGGCAGGGAACTGGATTTTTTATTAAGGATTAAAATAAAAACTTTAAAGAAAAACAAATTTAACTTTATTTTACTTTATTTTTTCATTACGTAGCAGTCATTCACATGTAATATATATGTTATTTGACTAATTTGCTTAGCTAGTGCAGCTTTTAAAACCAAACAAATTGTAGTTAAAAAAATAAAAATAATCTGTATGTATTCCTAACTCAAAAAATCCCTTCTATTGTTCTCACACTTTTTTTGTTTTTTGCTGCTGCTGTGATCTGACTTTCTGTTTATGGGTGGCTATGTTTGTTCTCCATGGTCCCACTGTATGTACTGTAGGAACCATACCTATTGTATATGTCATAGCTTTTTTTACAATTTTTGTCACAATAATATTAATGAACATGCTACTTCTCTATTGTACCAAGAGTACTGTTCAGGGAAATAGGCATCACGGCCCAGATTCACAGAGCAATTACGCCTGTCTAACTGGTGTTAGACAGGAGTAATTTTAAATTTTGCGTGCCGTATCACTAGTTTGAATCCTCAAACCATGATACGGCTTCGGCTCGATCGAGAGGCTTACGCTTCGTAAGCCTTCGGATCTACGCTGCGATATTTTTGCGGCCGCTGGGAGGAGTCCGCGTCGTTTTCATGCGTCGGGATATGCAAATGAGTTTTTACGGCGATCCACGAAGATACGAGCGGTCTTCGCAATCGCTTTCGTCTATTTTTTTCTACGTACTGTTAGACCAGCTTTTTGCTGGTCTAACGGTGCGTAGCCCATGTTAAGTATGGCCGTCGTTCCCGCGTCGAATTTATATTATTTTTTTTTTTTTTTTACGTAACTCGTTCGGGAATAGGAATGTCCGTAAACGACGCTACTCAAGAAAAAATGACGTAACAACGTGATTTCGCGCAATGCACGGCGGGAAATTTCTGAACGGAGCATGCGCAGTTCGATCGCCGCGGGAACGCGCCTATTTTAAATGCTTCACGCCCCCTACTCGCGTAGATGGCTTGCGCCGGGAGAAATACACTACGCCGCCATCGTTTACTGGACAAAATCTACCGGGATTCCACGTAGAGCCAGGTAAAATACGGCGGCGTAGTGTATTTCTGATACTCTACGCGAATCTAATTGTATCTGAATCTGGGCCCACATTTTTAAGTTCTGCACAATAGAGAAACACCAATTCAGTTTATGGAAGGCCACTATATACAGATATTCAAGGCTGCATTTAATTTAACATGTATCTAGGACAAGGATTTCTAAAATTTCCAAGCAAAGGGCCAGTTTACTGTATTTAAGACTTAAGGGAGGCTGGACTGTGGCCCGTGGGAGTAGAATATGCCCTGGTGGGAATAGATAAAGTCTCAGACTTAGCAGTCAGTGGGAGAAAGAAAATTACATAGAGCCTCTGGTCAGTAGGAGGGGGAATAGTGCCTTATGATTAGTATTAGTGGGAAGAAAAGTGCCCCATTGTTTATATCTGTGGGAGGAATTATCATTCCGGCGTAGCGCACCACTTTTCCGTTAGACTTGCGCAATCTAGCCGCGTAATCCGGCGATTCACGTAGCTTTTACGCAAGAGTTTGCGCAAGCGTAAGGTTTTTTCCTGAGGCGTAAGGAGGAGTAATACAAATTGGGAGGGACGTGGGCGTGTTACATTGAAATGAGCCGTGACCCCATGCAAATGAAGGGCCGGCCGACTCGCGCATGCGCGCATGAAGGAAACCATGTCAGCTCCGTTGTGCGCATGCTCACAACTCGGGAGCGGCGCAATCAGTGAAATTGGAAATGGACTAGGGCAATGTTGTGAATTACGCAGACAGCATAAATAGACACACACAAACGCCCTTCCATTGCAAAAGTACATCCCTTTGTGTCCCTTCCCATTGAATCAAGTGCTTTTGCTCTGTTGTTCGTTAGAGTGTGTTTTGTACAGTAGTTGTGAGATTAGTGTTCTGTGTGATATAGTGCTTGTTGGTAGTTTTGTGAAAGTGTGTTTTGATAAGTGTTTTTTGACTGTTTGTTTGATTGATAGATTTCTGAGCGTTTGTTTTCTTGCTTTATTTTTTCATCTGATTTTTTTGTGTCTGTTTCTTGCTGAGTGCTAGTGTGATTTTTGGCTGTTCTTTTTCTCTTTGTGTGTGTTCTTGTCTGATTGGTTGTGCTTGTATTTGTGACAGATTTTTGGTGACTGCTAGTGAGTTTGTTTGGAAGTATGACTGAGAGAAAAAGAAAGCTCAATTTTACTGTGGGGGAAAAAAGAATTCTTGCCCGGGCCATTACCGACTATGGGCGTTTTCTCCACGGCCCGCAGAGTGCCACCACCACCCCGGCCAGGAGGAGGGAGATATTGGATATGATCACGGAGCAGGTCAATTCATCGGGGGAGGGGGAGACACGGACCCGCTCTGGGATTGAAAAGAAAATAAATGACCTCCGGCGTGAGGTGAAAAAAAAACTGGCCGCAATAAATGCCCATGCCAGGGGCACAGGAGGGGGCCCACCATGCCGGGTTAGATTTACAGCGACGGAGCGTGTGGTGGCCCTGACCTTTCACCGGCATGAAGTGGAGGGCCTGCCAGGCTTTGACACAAGTCCGGTCCCCGCGGTGCCAGGTAAGGTTTTTATTTCTCTCAGGTGTGTAGCATGTGTGGGGGAGGGGGTGAAAGGGAATATGTGGCAAGTGTGTGGATCCTCCAACCTGTGAATGGTTTGTGTCATCCACAGATGTGCAGGAGGGTGCAGGGCCATCTGGCCTGACCGCTCCAACGCCAGGACAGCAGCCTAATGAGGCCCCCCCAACAAGGCCAGAGTCCGCGGAGGAGGAACAAGGGGAGGAGGAGGATCATGCGGAGGACGATCATGAGGAGGAGGATAATCATGAGGAGGAGGAGTCCATGGCAGGCACTGGACAATTGGTTTCTGTGGACTCTTCCCCTCTGGCTGCAAGAAGCCTGCCCTCCCTAAGGGTGTGCCCCCCCCCTCCTCCCCCAACATGGCTCCCCTCACAAGGGCCTCCCCTTCTCCCCGGCCACAACCATCAGCTGGAGCCAGGAGGTCATCCCAGAGCACCAGGGGGGCGCCCAATCTCCTGCCCGCCTGTCTGAGAAGGAACCTGGCCACCCAGACCCGCCTTCTGAGACAGCTCTGCCAGACTATGGGGCGGGTGGATCAGAGCCTGTCCTCCATTAACGATAGCCTGGGTAACCTGGACTCCCACTCCCGGGCCTCCACAACCTGCCTAAATGACCTGCAAACTACAGCAGCAGGCGTTGGGCAGGATGTGAGGGCCCTTACCCAGGCTATCCAGGGCAACACGGCAACACTTGGTGCTGCCCTGGACAGAATAGCCGTGGCCTTGGAGGGCAGGCCGCCAGGTGGGCAGATCTCAGGGGCTGCTCCTCCTTCCCCGGCTTTTCCCCTCCCCCATGCGTCTCCCCTGAGGGTCCGGGGCCGTGGCCGGGGGCGCCCCAGGCGTGGCTCAGGCAGAGGGCATTAATTTTTTTTCCCCCTTTTGTTTGTTTTGAAAGCATTTTTATTTTTGTTCTCTGCTTATTTATTTTTTTCGATGCATTTTTTGTTTCTATGCATTTTTTTTTTCCCTGACATTTTTGGCATATTTTGGGTTGTGAATGATGTTTGAATGTGGGGGTGACATTCCTGCTGGAAAAGGGGTGTCATCCTCAATTTTGGTGGAGAAGGGTTCCCCAGGACCAGGGAGAAGTGATCTCCAGGTCCGTGTGAATGGTGTATGAATGTACAGTGACATAATTGGAGCCTTGACGTGGCGTTACTGCTCACCAGTCTAGCATGGTGGACTGGTGCCAATCCAATTTGATGAGGATGTGGGGTGTGTGTGCTAGGGACCATAGTGGTGTGCATGCATGCATTCTCATTGTGCCATGATTCATGTGTGTGTTTAACGTGCAAAGATGCCCAATATGAGCTGTCTCCTGACTGCTCTTCCCTCAGAAGACGGGGTATCCTCGGTTAGGGGTTGATTGTCTGGTTGGGGGGTTAGGTCATCACGTTCCTCTATCTGCAGGCCCTTCCTCACTGCGAGATTGTGCAGCATGCAACATGCAACGATGATATGGCACACGAAGTTTGGGGAATACAACAGTGTACCCCCAGACTTATCCAGGCATCGGAAACGTGACTTCAGGAGGCCAAAGGTGCGCTCCACCACTGCACGGGTTTTGATGTGTGCTTCATTGTATCGTTCCTCTCCTGGGGTTTGGGGGTTCCGGATAGGAGTCATGAGATGGGGTCCCAGGGCATATGCAGAGTCACCTGTAAAGGAAAAGACAGGAGAATGTTAGTCATGCATGTGCCACTTCTGTTGTGCATCACGGGAGGGGATAGTCATGCCTGACTCCCATGTCACTCACCAACCAGCCAGGTGTTCCCATACACGTTCTGTTCGAATTCCGTTCGGATGTGGCATTGATTGTAGATGTAGCTGTCATGGGTGGATCCGGGGTGTTTGGCACGAACGTGCCATATGAGGCCTTGGGCATCGACTATCACCTGTACGTTGATGGAGTGCCAATTCTTCCGATTGCGGTACATGTGCTCGGTCTCATGGGGGGGCTGGAGTGCCACATGTGTGCAATCTATGGCCCCGATGGTGCGTGGGAATCTGGCAATTCGGTAGAAATCTGCCATTGCCTTCAGCCGCAGCTCCTCAGTGGTGGGTTTTATGATTTGGTTGGCCAAGCGTGTGAGGATTGCAGGGACAACCTGGTGCACACATCTGCTCATGGAGGATTGTGACATCCCAGCCACCACTCCACTTGTACGCTGAAAAGAGCCACTGGCAAGGAAATGGAGTGTTGCCAGTACCTTGACCAGTGGCTGCACTGCATGTGAGCGTTGTGTTGGGCTGGTGATGTCCTCCTGCAAGGTTGTGGTTAATTCCAGGATGGCATGAGGGGGGAATCTGAAGATGCGAAAGACCTCTGAATCATTCATGCCAAACAGGTGTATGCGGGTGCGGTATACCCTCTCCCGTGCCATCCTCCGTGCCCTCCTCCTTCTTTGGTCATCTATATTCACTAGTGCAGCTATGAGCGACGATGCCCCTAGCATGTTGGCAGTCAAATTGTAGTGCAACACGTGTGTGTGGTCTGCTCCTCAGTAACGGTGTTGCTTTCTGTGAGATGTAGACGTTTTTTCAAAAGTTAGACCAGCTTTTAGGTGCTCTAACTTTAGACAGGACATTTTGCACTTGCGCACATCGCGTAGCCTGCGCAGCAACTGCGTTTTTTTGTGGATCCCCGTAAGTCCCTCATTAGCATATTTGACTAGCAAATCAATGGTGTGTCTAGCGCAGTTTTGCGCGAAGGGAAGCGCATGTCTAACTCAATTACGCCGGACAAAAAAACGTAGATTTCTGGTGTATATTGTTTTGTGAATCGCGTCCAACTATACGCACGCGCACATTTAGACTTACGCACGCGCAACAGCAGTTGCGCACGCGTAATCGCTCTGTGAATCTGGGCCTTAGTGTCTGTGGAAGAAATAGAGCCCAATCAATGGTGTCAATGTGTCAGTGGAAGGAATAGTGCCCAAACATTGGTGTCAATGTGTCAGTGGAAGAAATAGTGCTCCATCGTTGGTGTCAATGGGAGCGATAGTGTCCCACTATTGATGCCGGTGGAAGGAATGGTGCCTCATCATTGGTGTCAGTGGAAGGCATAGTGCTTCATATCAGTGGGAGGAACAATGCCTCAAGAGCCAGAGACAGGCAAGCAAAAGGGTCTGCATTCCAGCCCATGGGCCACAGTTTGGTGATCACTGGTCTAGAAAACTGTGGTTGGATTTTAAAGTAGATCTAAATCCCAACTGAATGACATTCAGTTTACTAGAGCACTGTGTATCATAAATTGTTTTTGTTTTTTTCACAAAATACTGTATAATGTAATACTTATCTCCTTTGATCTACTTTTTTTTTATTTGCATTACCGCTCAGCTTCTGTAGCCTCTTTCATCTATTTCCTGTAAACATTCACTAGCTCCAGATTCAACTTCACATCAATGCCTTGGACATCATCATTAGGTTTAGATAACTTTTTACCAAATACAGAAAAATCATTGCTTTCCATGGACTTTTAAAAGACTTTACAGACAACCATAGTCAATAAACATAATTACAAACTGTCTATATACTTCTAGCTGATTGGCACTTGGCAAGACAGAGCACTATACATGAACGGCCAGCTGAATTGTGAAATCTAATTGGTGAAAACTAAACATAATAAGTAAGACAATAAAAAAATATACCTCTGCGGTCTTAAAAAACAGTTCCTGATGTCAGCATGCTCATAGCACACTCCATACACAGGAACAGTCCACCACTAGACCATTGGGAGTGTGCTTTTCCATAGGATTGGAGGATCAGATGAGTATGAACTTTGTGCTCACCCCCACTGGATGGGGAAAAAATTGTCCAGAGTTGGGCTTTAAGAAAATGGCATGAAACCTAATGCTCCATTACTGTTCCTACCCTACAAGTTCAATTTTCTATTCTGGAGCCTGGCTGAACTCTATTATCACTAGAGTAGGGATAAGTAGGTAGTTTACTGTCCCAAAGGTAGTCACCACACTCTATGCGTGAGGTAAATGCCCAGATGCTCATCCACAAAAAAATCATACAAATCCAAAACAGGTATTAGTGGAACTCATGGATCTTGCAGTAGAGATAAATCAAAGCGACATTGTTTTATTGTCAATGCTTTGATGGAGCTTGTCTTGAGAAAGATGGACTGAGCTCCATGAAAATGTGGACACTAAAAAGTTGTTGCTTTGATTTATCGTCGCTGCAAGACCCATGAGTGCCTCTATACCTGTTTTGGATTTGTAAGTATTTTACTGTCGTAGAAGCAATAAAACAACATATGTCTGGGTTTACATAATTTGGTGATGGTCTCCATTCAATTCCTCTGAGTATTCCTTTATACTAAATGTTTAATAAGCCTTTCTATCCTAACAAGAACAGCTTACATGGTATATCAGGCATCGTGCCATTAAGAAAACAGTGAAAAAGCCTCTAATATTTTGCCTGTTCCGCCTATGATGAAATATTATCCCTATCTCTGTCAAACTTTAATTTCAGCGTGATGAGGGGTTGTATAATTGCCTTATGAATAGTGATAGAACCTCTGATATTCAACAGCCACACAAAATAATAACAGGATTTAATGACACACTTAAATGTAGAGCACTGCTGGTTGGGCTTAAGACCACAAATCCTCTTAATCTCTTAAAAGTTCACCCTTAATCTCCGAAAGGCTCTCTGCAGTGTGTAGCGCCACTGCAATTATTGAAATCTGGAAAAGAGATATCCCATCTTCAAAGACCTGGACATACACGTGCAGTTCACAAATCAATGGGAACAACTTCAATTTATTTTTAGTAGGAAAATGCTGAACTGGGTACAAATAATCCATGTCCAAAAACTCAAGCCTAAACTTTTTCAGAATGAGATTTTTTTATTTATTTTTTAAAGCATCTGCATTGCAGTCCAACTGCACATGGTTAATGATTTTTGAAAGATATAAAAGTCCATCAAGTTTATCCTCAACCCCCTGTTGACCTTTTCTACAGGAAACAACTTTATTAAAACAACTTACAAATGTGCTACATGCTCCTCATATCTAGACTTATTTATTGACTAGGCATTCGTCTATGGTACACATTAGCAATGAGTGATGTCATGAAAGGGGACAGGGTTTTTTTCTGAGCAAGTACAGATACTAGTTTAGGGGACTGGCTGCATACAACGTGCCTGCATATAATTGCAAATGTGCTAATGACAGTAAATCAGTATTAATCAATCAGTATTAATAATCAGTATTTAAAGAGAAACTGCACTGCATCTAAACACCACAAACTGAAAACACAAATTAATACATTATTTTATTTCTTCCATTTGTTTTTAATAGAGTTAAAGACAAAGGCCCAGATTCACAGAGCGATTACGCCTGCGCATCAGGAGATGCGCGGCGTAAGTCGAAATGTGCGCATGCGTTTCGATGCACGGCATCCCCAGAACGAGATACGCAAAAAATCTACTTTTTTTGGTCCGGCGTAATTTCGTTAGACAGGCGCGTCCGTCCGAGCAAAACTGCGCTACACAGACCATTGATTTGCTAGTCAAATATGCTAATGAGGGACTTACGGGGATCCAGAAAAGAACGTTGGGGCAGCGCCAGCTACGCAGTGTGCGCAACAGCAAAATGTCCTGTCTAAAATTAGAGCATATAAAAGCTGGTCTAAAAAGAGAAAAAAAGTCTACTTGTTAGACTTATTAGAAAGCAACACTGTTAGTGAGGAGCTCAGCAGTCACACGTGTTGCACAACAATCTGTATGCCAACATGCCAGGGGCATCGTCGCACATAGCTATACTACTGACTTTAGATGAACAAAGAAGGATGAGGGCACGGAGGATGGCACGGAGGATGGCACGGGAGAGGATATACCGCACCCGCATAGACCTGTTTGGCATGAGTGATTCTGAGGTGTATCGCATCTTCAGATTCACCCCTCATGTCATCCTGGAATTAACCACAACCCTGCACGAGGACATCACCAGCCCAACACAACGCTCACATGCAGTGCAGCCACTGGTCAAGGCAACACTCCATTTCCTTGCCAGTGGCTCTTTTCAGCGTACAAGTGGAGTGGTGGCTGGGATGTCACAATCCTCCATGAGCAGATGTGTGCACCAGGTTGTTCCTGCAATCCTCAGACCCATGGCCAACCAAATCATCAAACCCACCACTGAGGAGCTGCGGCTGAAGGCAATGACAGATTTCTACAGAATTGCCAGATTCCCACGCACCGTGGGGGCCATTGATTGCACACATGTGGCACTCCAGCCCCCCCAGGAGACAGAGCACATGTACTGCAATCGGAAGCATTGGCATTCCATCAACGTACAGGTGATAGTCGATGCCCAAGGCCTCATATGGCACATCCGTGCCAAACACCCAGGGTCTAGCCATGACAGCTACATATACAATCAATGCCACATCTGAATGGAATTTGATCAGAACGTGTATGGGGACACCTGGCTGGTTGGTGAGTGACATGGGAGTCAGGCATGACTATCCCCTCCCATGATGCACACATCACACGGGGCACATGCATGACTAACATCCTCCTGTCTTTTCCCTTACAGGTGACTCTGCATATCCACTGGGACCCCATCTCATGACTCCTATCCGGAACCCCCAAACCCCAGGAGAGGAAAGATACAATCAAGCACATGCCCAAACACGAGCAGTGGTGGAGCGCACCTTTGGCCTCCTGAAGTCACGTTTCCGATGCCTGGATAAGTCTGGGGGTACCCTCTTGTATTCCCCAAACTTCGTGTGCCAGATCATCGGTGCATGTTGCATGCTGCACAACTTCGCAGAAAGAAAGGGCCTGCAGATTGACCTACGTGATGACCTGACCCCTAAACCAGACAATCCCCCCCTAACCGAGGGTCCCCCGTCTTCTGAGGGAAGAGCAGCCAGGAGACAGCTCACATTGGGCATCTTTGCACGTTAAACACACACATTAATCATGGCACAATGAGAATGCATGCATGCACACCACTGTGGTCCCTAGCACACACACCCCACATCCACATCAAATTGGATTGGCACCAGTCCACCATGCAGGACTTGTGAGCAGCAACGCCACGCCAAGGCTCCAATTATGTCACTGTACATTCATACACCATTCACACGGACCTGGGGATCACTTCTCCCTGGTCCTGGGGAACCCTTCTCCACCAAAATTGAGGGTGACACCCCTTTTCCGGCAGGAATGTCACCCCCACATTCAAACAGCATTCACAACCCAAAAAAAAAAAAATTACCAGCAAAAAAAAAAAAAAGGGGGAAAAAAAAAATGATTGCCCTTTACGTGAGCCACGCCTGGGGCGCCCCCGGCCACGGCCCCGGCTCCTCAGGGGAGACTCATGGGGGAGGGGCAAAACCGGGGAAGGAGGAGCAGCCCCTGATCTCTGCCCACCTGGCGGCCTGCCCTCCAAGGCCACGGCTATTCTGTCCAGGGCAGCACCAAGTGTTGCCGTGTTGGCCTGGATAGCCTGGGTGAGGGCCCTCACATCCTGCCCAACGCCTGCAGGTCGCTTAGGCAGGTTGTGAAAGCCCGGGAGTGGGAGTCCAGGTTCCCCAGCGTATCCTTGATGGAGGACAGGCTCTACTCCATCCACACCAATGTCTGGCTGACCTGTCCCAGATGGCGGGTCTGGAGGGCCTGGTCCCTTCTCAGAGTGGCGGGCAGGAGATCGGCCAACCCCCTGGTGTTCTGGGACGAAATCCTGCCTCCAGCTGATGCTTGTGGCCGGGGAGAAGGGGAGGCCCTTGGGAGGGGAGCCATGTTGGGGGAGGAGGGGAGGCTCCCCCTTAGGGAGGGCTGCCTGCTGCCAGCCAGAGGGGAAGAGTCCTCAAAAACCAAACGTCCGGTGCCTGACATGGACTCCTCCTCCTCATGATTCTCCTCCTCCTCTTGAACCTCCTCCGCGGACTCCGGCCTTGTTGGGGGGCCTCATTAGACTGCTGTCCTGGTGATGGTGCGGTCAGGCCAGATGGCCCTGCACCTTCCTGCACATCTGTGGATGACACAAAACATTCACAGGTTGGAGGATGCACACACTTGCCACATATTCCCTTTCACCCCCTCCCCCACACATGCTACACACCTTATATTAAAAAAAATACTTACCTGGCACCACGGGCTCCGGACTTGAGTCAAAGCCGGGCAGGCCCTCAACTTCATGCCGATGAAAGGTCAGGGCCACCGCATGCTCCTCCGCTGTCAGCCTAATACGGCATGGTGGGCCCCCTCCTGTGCCCCTGGCATGGGCATGCATTTTGGACAGCTTCTGTTTGACCAGACGCCGGAAGTCATTAATTTTTTTGTCAATCCCAGACCTGGTCCATGTCTCCCCCTCCCCCGCTAAACTGACCTGCTCAGTGATGAGTTCCAAAATCTCCCTCCTCCTGGTCGGGTTGGTGTTGGCATTGTCTGGGCCGTGGAGGAAACGCCCATAATCGCTAATGGCCCGGGCAAGAATTCTTTTTTCCCCCACAGTAAAATTGAGCTTTCGCTTTCTCTCTGTCATACTTCCAAAAAAACTCACTCCCAGTCAACAAAAATCACTCACAAAAGCAAGCACAACCAATCAAGCAAGAACACACACAAAGAGGAAACTAACACCCAAAAAAATCACACAAGCACTCAGCAAGAAACAGTCACAAAAACAAACAAACAGAAATATATCAAACAAACAGTCTCTCAAACACTAATCAAAAAACACTTTCAAAGATCTACTAACAAACACTTGATCACACAGAACACTAATCTGACAACTACAAAACACAACGCAACGAACAACAGGACAAAAGCACTTGGTTAAATGGGAAGGGACAAAGGGATGTACTTTTGCAATGCAAGTGCATTTGTGTCTGTCTATTTATGCTGTTTGCGTAGTTCACAACGTTGCCCTAGTCCATTTCGAATTTCACTGATTGCGCCGCTCCCGAGTTGTGAGCATGCGCACAGCGGAGCTGACCATGGTCTCCTTCAAGCGCGCATGCGTGAGCCGGCCGGCCCTTCATTTGCATGGGGTCACGGCTCATTTCAATGTAACACGCCCATGTCCTTCCCAATTTGCGCAAAAGCTACGAGAATAGGGTGATTACGCGGCAAAATTGCGCAAGTCTAACGTAAAGGCGGTGCGCTACGCCGGTCCAATAATGCGCAGATGTACGTGAATCTGGGCCAAAATGTACAAACTTGGTACAAGCAGTGTAAAAAGAAAAAAATAAAGGGTACAACATCTACAGGGTACACAGAGACAAGGGTCCACAGCTGACAAATATTGAATGTCAAAGTACAAAGTGAGAAAAGGCACATTTATTTCAGTGTTCCAGTTAGTCCACATTTGCCATTGTTTCTCAAAGATCCTCCTATTGCTTTGTTTATTACCATTTTTAATTTTTAAAATAAATGCATCCATCCATTTATGTGCCCATGCATGCTTTATTTATTTATTTCTAATATCCTGGGGTATATTATATAATTTTTCTAGGCCAGGACATAACTGAAGAAATGTGACTTAAAAAGTTTAAAACAAGTGAATAGGATATACTTTCCTATCTATTTACTATTGCTAACAGCGTTAAAATTGTCAATGTTAATCGAGAGAGTGAAGTTCTGCTTTGCATGAGAGGAAAAGATACTATATCTTGGATAACAAATACAAAACATGATAGATCCATATCCAGGATCTATTGATGGATAACCCAACACTAAGGCCTCGTACACACGATCGGACATATCCGATGAAAACGGTCCGCGGACCATTTCCATCGGATATGTCCGATCGGGAGTTTGATCCGATGGCGTGTACACACCATCGGATCAAATTCCCCACCGCCGGACGGCGCGGTGATGTGGCGGTGACGCGGCGGTGACGTTGACGCCGCCACGTCACCGCACCAGGAAGTTAAACACTTCCGCGCATGCGGCGGTGGGGGACGACATGTCTGCTGGTAAGTGTACTAACCAGCAGACATGTCGGGCGGACAGATTCCCACCGGATAGATTTCAAAGCATGCTTTGAAATCTGTCGGGTGGAGAAATCTGTCCGCTAGCCCATACACACGAGCGGAGATGTCTGCTGAAACGGTCCATCGGACCATTTTCAGCGGACATATCCCCTCGTGTGTACGAGGCCTAAGACTAGATGTTTTTGGTAACTTCTCAGTAATGACATTTTGATATATTCTGCTATTCCATCTCCACTTATTAAAGTGCTGCTGGAACATTGATCTCTCACTAGCAGGGTCACTGGATGACTTTCGTGAAGGTGTTGTGAGGAGTGTCTCAAGTGAAAAGGAGCACATAAATGTTGCTCCATACTTTATTGGTAATTAGTAAAATAATACAGTCAACACATTTTGGAGGATCGCCCACCATTTTGTTTAACGTTTGTGTTAATTACTTGGAAGACAATTTTTTGGATAAAATAGAAGTGTGGGTTTTGAAAAAAATAGATAGGTGGTCTGAAGCTGCATCTGTCCCCCATCTGGCCACCATTGATTGCTCAGTTCTTGGTTTTGGTGAACAGTGACTGTCAGTTACTGTCCCTCTGTTCTGCCCCTCCAGCCCTCACTGGAGTGCTGGGATGTGAAAGAGTGAGTGAAAAATGTATAAATCGCAACACTTGCGAACTGAATCGCCTCTGGGCGCTGTTTCCATTTGCTTGGGTAAGGAAACCCTTTACCTCAGAAGAGATGAGTTTTAATCATTCTCCTGAAGGCCAAGTGGTCCGACTCCAGTCGGATGGTGGTTGGTAGTGCATTCCACAGTCGAGATCCTTGGACAGCAAATCTTCGATCTCCTTTGGATTTGTATCTGGCCTTGGGTATTTCCAGTAGGTTTTGATTTGTCGATCGCAGAATGCGATTTGAGTTATGGGCTTTTATTTTTTCGCATAGATATTGGGGAGCGTTTCCTTGAATACACTTGTGTGTTAGGCAGAGTGCCTTAAAAGTGATTCTGTCTTTCACTGGTAACCAGTGAAGGGATCTAAGCAAAAGGGAGATTGACTCCCATGGTTTTTTGCCAGTCACTAATCGAGCAGCCGTATTTTAAACGACTTGCAGACGAGTGATTTGGTATTTGGGAAGTCCTAAATAGAGGGCATTTGCATAGTCGAGTCTGGAATTGATGATTGTTCCCACCACGACTGAAATGTCCTTTTTAGGGATAAAGGGAGTAAGTCGGCGTAGTAGGCGCAGCAGATGATGGGATCCGCTGACTACTGAACCTATTTGTGCATCCATTGTCATGTAGGAGTCGAAGATGACTCCGAGACTTTTGACTTTGGTGCTAGGGGTGATGATTTGGCCCAGAATGGGCGGAGGTGTCCAAGTTGGGGTGGAGTGACTTTTTCGGTTCGCGTGAAACAGGAGAAGCTCTGTTTTTGAACCATTGAGTTTAAGATAACTGGATGTCATCCAGTTATCTATTAGAGTAAGGGATCTCTCTAATCCAAGAGAATGAAGAGATAGGAGTGGCTGGCTCAGGTTCTCAGTAGCACGCTGTCAGCTGCAGGTTAGGAATCTGGGTGGATCCTTCCAGAGTCTGGACCGGCTGAGTGATGTCAGCCAATAGAAGGGTTTAGCCCTGGGAGTTTAGCCCTTGTGCATCCAATTCTGGCGATCTTAATGTACCCAGGAGGCACAGGTGCAGTGTCCTGCCCACTGCCTGCAACCTTTCAAAATCTATGAAAGACTGAAAGATGCTGTGGCTGGATGAGGCTGGATACTTAAAGGGGTGTTCCAGCCAAAAAATGTGTTTATTAAAAGTCAGCAGCTACAAAAAGTGTAGCTGCTGGCTTTTAATAAACACTCACTTACCTGCTCCTGCGTTCCAGCGATGCTCCGACCGGGGCTCCGCTCCTCTCCCCCCCTCCCCAGCCAGCGTCTCCATCCCGACTGTGGGCACCCAGCCGTGACAGCCTTCGGCTTCATGGCCGGGCACCCACTGCGCATGCCCGAGCCGCACTGTGCATGCGAGCCGCTGATTGGAGAGGCGATCGCATGGGACCTGTCAGTGTCCCATGTGATCGCCTACAGGGAGGGGCTGGTGTAGGCGATTAAGGCTTAATCACCTAACCAGCCCCTCGGCGGAAGCAGGAAGTGGGACAGGAAGTCCCACTCCTACTGAAGCCCCCACTCCCCCCCAAAAAAAATTACATGCCAAATGTGGCATGTAAGGGGGTGAGGAGTGGAACAAGAGGAAGTTCCAAATTTGGGTGGAACTCCTCTTTAACCAAGTGTGCCTATTTAGGGCCACATATGTTTATTAAGGTTTAACAGAAAGCAGGTATTTTGCAGAGATTCAGCCCCATCCAGTTGCAGCTTTTTTCAGCTTGCCATGAACTCCTCAGTGTTGTATGTTATATATTTATATGAATTGCACTGTACTGTATATGCTTCTCACCACAGCACTCTGTACCTGACATCCTGAGCACTACACTGTGTATGTTATATACTCCTATGGCATTTGCAAACAAGTTCAAGCACACTCCGCACAGCACATTGACCATTGAAAGTAGCATGTTGCAGTGACTAACGATGGCACGTATGTCACTAGCCCTTCTTTAAGTTTATAAGGTCATTTTATTGATCACCTCTGTCAAACAAGCAATGTTTCAGAGCCATTGCATGTGCCCCTTTATCAGCCAACATTGGCTGATGCCTTCAACACTGTTGTCTGATAAACTAAAATGATGCTTGTTGGACAGATGTCAAAGTAGAGCTGGTGACATACCCAGTGCTGTATATACTTCCAACCCCTGCACACCAGTTGTTTTAATGAAGTTATGTATTAGACATGTGCGTTCCCGTTCTTAACAAATGGATTTTTGTACAAATTTGTTAGTATTCGTACATTCGAATCGATTCGAACATCCGAAAATCTGAAAGAACCAAAATACGAAAATTACGAAAAAGGAAAATAACAAACAAGAGAAAATACGAACATATGAGTGAACAGTCTTACTACAGTACGAAACACCGAAACAGCAAAAGAACAAAAATTACATCTATAACGAACGATCTGCATTCCGTATTTTCAATCTTTTGTCTGTTTGTATTTTTATTCATACGTTCGTATTTTCATTCGTACGTTCGTATTTTCAATTGTGTGTTTTGAATGGGCACTGGGCAGGGTAGTTAGTGAGTAGTAGTAGTTAGTGAGTGATGTATCTTACTTAATATCTTAGCCAATCAGCTTATCTCGGACTTCAAACAAACTTGTCCTTGGATTTTTGTCTGAAGGGAGTTGGCCGGACTTTTGAAACCGAAAAAGTTTGTCCGATGGATCGTACACACGGTCGGATTTTTTGGAAAATGCTCATTTTGAAGTTTGTTGGCAAAAAGTCAGACCCTGTGTATGGGGCTTAAGAGAAAGTCTAGCTTAATATGGATTAGCCGAGTGTTAAAAATGAAACTAAAATACGAGATTGCGAATGACCGCACCGTGATGTATTTATGAAAGTACAAAATTACGAATCCATTAAACGAAAATTATTATCTAACAAAACTACGAATTTAGAATCAACGAAAATAAATTAGACAGAATTACAAATCATTCATTTTAAACGAAAATAAAACTGTTACGAAATACGAACGGGTCCGAATAGGAAAACTTGTGTCTTACAAAATTACGAATCTTTACGAATCTACGGAAAAAGACTAAATGAAACAAAAAGAAACAAAATTTGTTGTAGTGCACATGTCTATTATGTATGCTGTATGCAAAAAAAGCATACATAACTGAAGCGTTTCAGTTTTCAAAGACTATGCTAAGCCAAAAACTTATTTCTAGTTTGGTTAGAATGGGGAATATTTAAAACTACTTCTGAATTGTTGGTGATATCTCAGGCTTCATTATCCACACTTCTGGTTCTGCTGATAGCATATTTGCCAGGCAGGAAGTCAGGGAATGGATACAAAAACAAAAATCTGACAGGTTTCATGCTTTCCCCTACTCTCCGTAAAAAATAAATAGTTATTTATGTTGTGTTGCTGAATTTCCCTCCCTGTGCCTACCTGCATGTCCCACACTCCAAAGACATGCTAGTAGGTAAATTGGCCCTTGTATGTGTACTGTTTGAATGTGACGGACCTTAGATTGTAAGGTTTGATGGTGTGACTTTGAAATGTATGATGCTAGTAAATGATTATAGTGTCAAAACTGTTTGTAACATTGATGCCTGTAATAAAATCCTCACGTTCAGTTGGGAAGTTTTCTAACTTGCATACATAATAGACTACATTTAGGTTTTCTACCAATGGTTTTCTTTGCTACAAGCTCTTTCTTCCAAGCTCTCCTCTCAATCAAAGTCTTATAATTACCATGCAGTGAGCACTTGACAGCCACTGAAAGAATGGATTGCAGCATTTATAAGGTGTGACAATTTAATTTCTGGAATTCCCGCAGTCTAGCAGTATGGTGGTGAGCCGCACAGCCGTTTGCACATAAGCGTGTTCTCATATGTTCTAACTTGCACTCCCCTGGCTGGGTCGCAGACATAGATTTGATGACATTCAGGACATCCAGCACTCTGTGACAAAGATACTGCTCAGCATTATGGAAAATGAATGCCAGGAATATTTCTGGCAGTGACACAGTCGTCTAGAAAAATGCGTTGCTTAAAGGGGTTGTAAAGGTAAAAAATGTTTTCCTAAATAGCTTCTTTTATCTCAGTGTAGTCCTCCTTCACTTACCTCATCCTTCCATTTTGCTTTTAAATGTCCTTATTTCGTCTGAGAAATCCTCACTTGCTGTTCTTCTGTCTGTAATGACACACCGTAATGCAAGGCTTTCTCCCTGGTGTGGAGTGTCAAGCTCGCCCCCTCCCCTGGAATACAAGAGAGTCAGGACGCCCACTAAAGCCCTGTACACACGATTGGCCCATCCGATGAGAACGGTCCGACGGACCATTTTCATTGGTTCACCGATGAAGCTGACTGATGGACTGATGTGCCTACACACCATTGGTTCATGAACCGATCGTGTCAGAATGTAGGGAAAAATAAATGGACAGCCGCACTCCAATGGATGAAAAAACTTAAAAATAGCGCCTGTTTATTCCAGTCAAAAAATATAACTAAAACAGCAAAAACAGCAAACAGTGGGGTAACAAAAGCTGACACCTTTCACATCGACAACCGATGCTTAGTCATAGCTAAACATAATGATAAAAGAAATCTCATTTATAGAAAGAAAAAAGTCCCAGAAACCATCTGATGATTCATTAATGAGTCTCCTGGTGGGGACTGGCTAATGCCGGTAATCGTGCACACCTGTTGAAAGAATGCAACAAGGAAAAAAAAAAGTCCATCATGACTAGATGGAAACATAATACTAGCAGCAAACCTAGTTTCAACCCCTAAGAAAATATATATAGTGGATGTGTGTTGAGAACATATGTGTTACAATGTAAAGAAACCTTGGCCCAGATTCACATACAATTAGATTCGCGTAGAGTATCAGAAATACACTACGCCGCCGTATTTTACCGGTAGATTTTGTCCAGTAAACTACGGCGGCGTAGTGTATTTCTCCCGGCGCAAGCCATCTACGCGAGTAGGGGGCGTGAAGCATTTAAAATAGGCGCGTTCCCGCGGCAATCGAACTGTGCATGCTCCGTTCAGAAATGTCCCGCCGTGCATTGTGCGAAATCACGTCGTTACGTCATTCGTTGTTTGAGTAGCGTCGTTTACGGACATTCCTATTCCCGAACGAGTTACGTAAAAAAAAAATTAATTTGACGCGGGAACGACGGCCATACTTAACATGGGCTACGCACCGTTAGACCAGCAAATAGCTGGTCTAACAGTACGTAGCAAAAAAATGACGTAAGCGATTGCGAAGACCACTCGTATCTTCGTGGATCGCCGTAAAAAGTCATTTGCATATCCCGACGCTGAAAACGACGCGGACTCCTCCCAGCGGCCGCAAAAATATCGCAGCGTAGATCCGAAGGCTTACAAAGACGTAAGCCTCTCGGATCGAAGCCCGAAGCCGCCGTATCATGGTTTGAGGATTCAAACTAGTGATACGGCGCGCAAAATTTGAAATTACTCCTGTCTAACACCAGTTAGACAGGCGTAATTGCTCTGTGAATCTGGGCCCTTATTTTTATCCCAATGGAAATATGACATTATATATTCTACAACACTGATAAACAAGTGTAAATGTGTGTGGGATAAGAAGATATAATGAAAATAAATAAAAACCCAGCCAAAGCGTGTGAATTATGTTACGCTGGACGTGTAAATAATTATTAAAATGAATAACCCATAAAAAATGGTGTTTTAGCGTGTGGCATGCTGCAAAAGGGGAAGAGGGGGAAAAGGAGAGGATTGGTAGTTGCTGGTTGAACCGATGTAAATGTGTAGCGTTCCACATCGTATGAGATGGAAACAGTATTGAAAGATCAAGTGACCAAAGTATATGCGTTAGGTGTGCTCAAAACAGCATAAAAGCACGAGAGCACAAAATGGGGTAAAAGTTACTGAGTTAAAAAGAAATGTGTACTACCCTTGCCCCGTAAGGAGATTAAATGTCTTCAGTGTTTAATCCAAATCCCTAACGGCCATAGTATGGAAGGGACATATACATAGGTGAAGTGAATGGTGATGGAAATAAATGTGACAACAAGATGTGTGAATGTACCATTTAAATAAACGGGATGGAATAAAAGGGACCGTGTACAATGAGCATGGAGCATACAAGATATGAAGTGAAGGAAAAGTAAGATCAAACAATAAGAATACCATTTTTTAGTTATTGTTACTACTATATAGAAAGGACCCTGTTACCAGTGTACTGCTGTAAAAAGGAATGATTATTTTCGACCTGTATATTAGACGGGTGCATAGTTAATGTGGGAAACCTCCCTGTAGCCGATTACACTGGATTGATTTTTAAGAAAATGTTTCATATAATCTAAGAGAGAGGTGTCCCTTGGTAAAGGGAAAAACCCTTCTACCATAATCAAATGTACAACAGGTCCAGCCTATAAATGTTGTTTGAAATTTTTAAATCTTGTTTTTAGAGATGTTTTCAATATGTTTAAAAATAGAACCCATGAGTAAAAAAGAAGAAACAAAAAAGTTTTATAATGGCTCATACAGCATAATAGGGGAGACCTCAAGCTCAATGTGTGGACCACGCACGGACAGTGGAATACTATCTATACATGATACACGAACAGTGCGGACAAGTCCAGAACCCTGGACGCAGAGATGACATGTACACGTGTGTGTCCGCATTTAAAAGGGACACCAACTACAAAAATAGACCAATCCATGGGGCTCACCGCATGTCTAAAGTGGAGAACAGACGTGTAATTTACTATAACAAACCCATTAATATGGGTAGAGGGCCAGTCTATATGGATCTAAATCATTAGAGAAAACCACCATAAATGACAAACCAAATCTGGCCATTAGTCATAAAAGTGGGATACATCCCACTCAAAGTTCATCTCATGTGGGATCCTAGTCCGGAGGGAGAAGATCCAAAATACCTCTCTCTTGCAGAGGATTCTGAACCTATCTCCTCCCCTAATGGGGGTAGTTATTTTTTCAACACCCTGTATTGTGAGGCTGGATAAGTCCTTGAAGTGTACCTTGTTCCAATGGTTGGCAATGTTGGTATTATGATCTTTCTCAATATCGTACAGGTGATCGGACAAACGATCCTTTAGTCTACAAATGGTCCGTCCTACATATTGGAGGTGATCGTGTCAGAATGCAGTGATGTAAAACACAACGACGTGATGAAAAAAAACGAAGTTCAATGCTTCCAAGCATGCGTCGACTTGATTCTGAGCATGCATGGATTTTTAACCGATGCTCGTGTGTACTAACGATCGGTTTTGACCTATCGGTTAGCCGTCCATCGGTTCGATTTTAAATCAAGCCATCTGTTTTTGGACTGAAGGATAACGGACCTATGGGGCCTACACACGATCTGTCTGGACCGATGAAAACGAACTTCAGTCCGTTTTCATCGGTTTGAACCGATCGTGTGTACGCGGCTTAACACACAGCTCCTTTCTCTATCTGCAATGTAGAGAACTTGCTGACTCTTCTGTAGTCCAAGGGAGGGGGGCGAGCACGACACACCAGGAAGAAAGCCTTGCATTGCTGTGTGGAGTTAAAGACAGAAGAACAGGAAGTGAGGATTTCTCAGAAAAAATAAGGACATTTAAAAAGCAAAATCGAAGGATGAGGTAAGTGAAGGAGGACTGCACTAAGGTAAAGGAAGCTATTTAAGAAAAAAAAATACCTTTACAACCCCTTTAACAAGGGGACTACTTTGAAGCCACTAGAATGTAGGTAAGCAAATATTTCTAGGAATTATATGGTCACATTTGTACAGTCCTGTTTGTACACTTCTAATAAGGCAGCATGGCCTTTTATGCAATAGCTGAAATATAGTAGACAAGCAGGCAAAACAGAATGGTAAACCCTTTGAAGGTAAATTGTAGGTAATAGTCCTTAAAGTATATCTAAAGCAGAGACTATGGGGAAGATTCACATACCCTGGTGCATCTTTCTGCCGGCGTAGTGTATCTTCTTTACGCTATGCTGGCGCAACGTTGAGAGGCAAGCATGGAATTCACAAAGCAAATGCTCTCAACGTTGCGCCGGCATATATTTATCGGCGTAAGCCGACGTAAGTCAAAGTAGGTGGAAGTGGGTGTGTAACATTTAAATGAAGCGTGACCCCATGCAAATGATGGGCTGAGCTTCAAAAAACGAACTGCACATGCGTCGTATCTTTGACGCATCCCAGTGCGCATGCTCACAGTCACGTCGAAACAACTAGCTAAGATACATCAAAACACTGCCTACGACGTGAACGTAACCTACGCACAGCCCTATTCATGTATTACGTAAATGACGTAAAAATCGACGGCGTTCGTTCCCTGGTCCATACCTTTGCATGGGTTGCGCCTCCTATATGAGGAATAAGTTTACACCGGACGTAACCCTTACGCAAATCGCTTAAAACATGTGCCGGAAGTGTGTTCGTGAATCGGCATATTTTACTCATTTGCATATTTAACATGGGTACGCCGAATGCGTCCAACGTAGCTATGCGCCCACGATACGCCAGCGTTTGGCGGCTGAAGCCAAATTTTTTGACGTCATTTTTTTCTAGCTTGGGGAATCGGCGCAGAGATACGACGGCGCACATTTGTACTTACGTCGTCAGCCTTTGTTTTTAATTATTTATCCAATTGGGAAGATTTTACTTTACTTCCTTTCCCACACATACAACTTAAAGCAATAGGAAATCTGCCATACTTATTCCCCCAGCTATTCTACAATACATTGGGGCAGATTCACAGAGAAATGGATTATCGTAGCGTAGCAGAAATACGCTACGCCGCCGTTTTTTACCTTGCTCTACGTGGAATTCAGGTAGATTTTCTACGGTAAACGACGGCGGCGTAGTGTATTTCTCCCGTCGCAATCCATATAGACGAGTAGCGGGCGTGAAACATTTAAATTAGGCGCGTTCCCGCGGCGATCGATCTGCGCATGCTCCATTCGCAAATTTCCCGCCGTGCATTGCGCGAAATCACGTCGTGACGTCATTCGTTGTTTATGTAGCGTACTTTACGGGCGATCCACGTCCCGACGAGTTACGTAAATAAAAAAAAAAATTAAATAAATTCGAAGCGGGAACGACGGCCATACTTAACATGGGCTACGTAAAGTTAGAGCAGCAAAAAGCTGCTCTAACTTTACGTATAAAAAAATAGACGAAAACGACTGCGCCGCTCGCTCGTTTTTTCGTGAATCCCCGTAAAAACACATTAGCATATCCCGACGCATTAAAACGACGCGAACTCCTCCCAGCCGCCGCAAATAGATGGCAGCGTAGATCCGAAGGCTTACGAAGACGTAAGCCTCTCGGATCGAAGCCCGAAGCCGGCGTATCATGGTTTGAGAATTCAAACTAGTGATACGCCGCGGGAAATTTGAAATTACTCCTGTCTAACACCAGTTAGACAGGCGTAATTGTTTTGTGAATCTGCCCCCTTGACTTTATATTTCGTTATAGTTTTTTTTCAATTCTATTCTCTTCATAGATGACATAATTATTTTATAATATTTCACTCAACTTAATTTCTCAATTACTTGTCGTCAAATTGGCAATTCATGTTACATAATCTTCTCCTACAATACATTAAATTATCTATTTTCATTTACATTTATAATGCCACGTACACATGCTCTGAATTTCTGACAACAAATGTTTGATGGGAGCTTGTGGTTGGAAATTTTGGGCCAGATTCAGAGAGCCATTACGCCTGTCTAACTGGTGTTAGACTGGAGTAAATTCAAATTACGCGCGTTTTTTAGCTAGTCGAAAACCTCAAACCATGAATAGATGGCTTCGGGCTTCAATTCGACTGGATTACGTGTTCATATGCCTTCGGATCTACGCTGCAATAAAATTGCGGCCACTGGGTGGCCTTCCCGTCGCTTTCCGCGTCGGGGTATGCAAATGAGCTTTTGCCGACGATCCCCGAAATTACGATCTTCAATCGCAATCTCTTACGGCACCTTTAGTCATCTTTTATTTGCGTAACACTATACCAGCTTTTTGCTGCTCTAATATTAGACAGCCCATGTTAAGTATGGCCGTTGTTCCCGCGTCGAATTTCTACGTTTTCCGACAAAATCTGTTCTCGTAAATTCTGAGCGTGTGTAGACAATTCCGACGCTCAAAATTCCACACATGCTCCAAATCAAGTTTGAGACTGAAGTGCTAGGTCTGGTAAAACTAGCGTTTGTAATGGAGATAGCACATTTGTCATGCTGCAATTTTTTTTAATCTTTTAATGCAGCGCATTCTCTTCTTTATAATTCTAGAATAATGAAGTTGTGTTGCTGCTGATATTCACAGAGTTCTGACAAACTGATTTCTCAGAGACTGTGAGAGATTGGGAACAGCAAACCAAACTTCTACTAACACAAGATTAGCAGAAGGAACCCAAAGGGTGGTGCACTTGGTATTAAACTTTCCTTTTCTAGTGCTGTCGTACGTGTTGTACGTGACCGTGTTCTTGGCGATCAGAATTTCCAACAACATTTGTGCGACCGTGTGTATGCAAGACAAGTTTGAGTCAACATCCGTCAGAAAGAAAATCCACGGTTTAATTGTCAGAATGTCCGATTGTGTGTACGCGGCATAAGACTTACTTTCCTGAATGATTACACCTTTTTTCTGTTAATGGAATATCAATTTTTATTGTATTATTGTATATGCTCTGTTATTGGAATTTTGTTAATAATTATAAAATTTAACAAAATATTTGAAACACTGAAATCTCTTCAAAGTGAGAACATTTCCTCTCATCTCCTGTTAAGGTGACAACTGCAACATTTTCCCATCAATTTCTGTCCCATTAACAGTGGTCACCAGGACAATTTTGATAAAGTGAATCTCCCCAGTGGGGACACTTTAGTAATATAAATCGAACTTCTTCCCTACTCCATCCTAACTTAACCACTCAAGGACTGCCTCCAGCTCCTGCACTTATATGTCAGTAGAATGGCACAGCTGGGCACAAGCACGTACCTGTACGTTGCCTTTACGAGCTCAGCCATGGTTCGCGTCCACGACCTGGTCCGAAGCTACGTGACCGCGGCCGCGGGACCTCACGGATCTGATTGCCACCGGTGTCCCACGATACGTCATAGGAGCTGAAGAATGGGGAGATGTGTGTAAACACACCTTCCCCGTTCTTCTGTGTGGCAGTGACACTGATCATCTGTTTCCTGATATAGGGAACGACGAACAGTGAAGTCACGCCTACAGCCATGCCCCCCTACAGTAAGAATCACTCCCTTAAGGACACACTTAACCCCTTAGCACCCCCTAGTGGTTAACCCCTTCACTGCCATTGTCATTTTTACAGTAAGCATTTTTATAGGACTTTTCGCTGTGAAAATGACAATGGTCCCAAAAATGTGTCAAAAGTGTCCGATGTGTTTGCCATAATGTCACAGTCATGAAACAAATCACTGATCGCCGCCATTACTAGTAAAAAAAGAAATTATTAATAAAAAGCCATAAAATTATCCCCTATTTTGTAAATGCTAGAACTTTTGAGCAAACCAATCAATAAACGCTTTTTTTACCAAAAATAAGTAGAAGAATACGTAT
This sequence comes from Rana kukunoris, assembly GCA_029574335.1. Lineage (NCBI taxonomy): Eukaryota > Metazoa > Chordata > Amphibia > Anura > Ranidae > Rana > Rana kukunoris. The sequence goes on from CM056052.1 coordinate 78,072,502, forward strand.
CGGCTTAAACTGAGGAAAAAAATGTTTTTTTATATATTTTTTGGGGATGTTATAAAAGTAAAAATTATTGCATTGTTTTCTAAATTGTCGCTCTATTTTTGTTTATAGCACACAAAAAAAAACGCAGAGGTGATCAAATACCACCAAAAGAAAGCTCTATTTGTGGGAAAAAAAGGACTCCAATTTTGTTTGGGAGCCACGTCGCACGACCGCGCAATTGTCAGTTAAAGCGACGCAGTGCAGAATTGTAAAAAGGGGCAAGGTCTTTAACCTGCATACTGGTCTGGGTCATAAGTGGTTAAAGAAGAAAACTTTGGCTTTAGATACACTTTAGGGAGTGGGATGAAAGTTGAGCTACAGTGTGAAAAGATATGTTTCAGAACTGCATTTAAAAATGCAGTCTCAGACCAAATTAGGATACATCAAACACATGAAGTGTCTTATTATACTAAACAGCAGTTTGACTCATGGTTCACCATATTTTTACATACCGTATGTTACGCCAACATATTTTGTGTTCCTAAACTAAAAGATAACAAAAAAATAATACATCACGGTTTTGTCAGAAAACATCTTGTTGTGTTACTTTCGTCCACCTAAAATCATTTTCTCCCCTGTCTGTTTGACTACATGCCTTTGATTTATTTTGTGTGGAACAAAAGGAAATGATACAGTAGAGGAGAAGATAAAGATTAGTGCCAAAACCTTTTTTTTTAATATACTTTATGGGTCTGTAAACTTCAATATATATAATCCATTTTAAACATGAGAATAATCATGTTCCCATATTTAAAAAAACGGATAAAAAAATAAAAGCTAATAAACACGGATAGGCTTTGTAAATTGATATTTTGCAATCTCCTTAGAAAAAAACAATATTACAGACCTTGTATATTTTTAAATTGAAACATGTTTGTTTTGTGAGGTAACAATATAAATAAATTATACAAAAAAAATCCACTTTACCTATGCATGATGCTTATTGCAGCTTGTTTGGCATCTATGGGGACCCTCAGACAGGCAATGTGGCCAAACTTGGGAAAACCCCAACCTTAGAAAACCCTAAATACTGGTTGGTGTCCAGTGTGGGGCTTGTGGGATAGAAAATACATTTAAAATTGATGTCTGGAACTGAGGGGACATATGCCAAAGTGGACACCTATACTAGTGACAGCTATCTAAGGCCTCGTACACACGATCAAATCTGTCCGCTGGAAACGGTCCGCTGGACCGTTTCAGCAGACAGATTTGATCGTGTGTACGGCCGAGCCGACGGATTTGGCCACCTGACAGATTTCAAAGCATGCTTTGAAATCTATCGGGTGGGAATCCGTCCGCCCGACATGTCTGCTGGTTAGTACACTTACCAGCAGACATGTCGTCCCGCACCGCCGCCGCACCGCTGCCGAATGGATTCGGCGCATGCGCGGAAGTGTTTTACTTCCTGGTGCGGTGACGTGGCGGCGTCAACGTCACCGACACGTCACCGACACGTCAGCGCGCTCTCTGCTGGTGGGGATTTTGGTTTGCTCGTGTGTACACGCTAGCAAACCAAAATCCCAGCAGACAGATTTGTTCAAATCTGTCGGACGGACAGATTTGAACAAATCTGTCTGCTCGTGTGTATGGGGCCTAAGAGGGGATGCCACCATTTTTGGAATTGTGGGACAGGCATTGGGTCATCTGAAGACTGGGAAAATAACTGACTGGCTCCGTATCCAAACTAACAACCAAAATGTTTGGCTAGACAAATACTTTAACATAAAACTTGATTTTTTTTATTATTTTAAACCAAAATGTCATGGTTTATTCTTCATACAGAGAGATCCGAAACATGCCATGACTCCAGCATTTAGCACTGAAACAAAATGATTTTATAAAGCCTTGCCTGGTCCCTTGTCTTGTTACCTTTGACAGAATGGTCACTTCCTCTTCAATTTCCTAAACAGCAGCACTGATGCAAAATAATTGTCCGCATTAAGAGCAGGAGCTGTGCATTCATATACTAAAAGAATCAGATCATGGCTGATCACTCAAATATTCTCTCTTGGCTACGACCAACGTGAAGCCCAATTGAACTATCACTTAAATCCATTCCAAGAGAATCAAACACAAGGTGTAAAAAGTCTTAGGCCTCGTACACACGATGAGATATGTCCGCTCAAACTTGTCCGACGGACAGTTTAGAGCGGACATGTCTCATCGGATTTCGGTCCGATGGCGTGTACACACCATCGGATCAAAATCCCCGCCGGCAGACAGCGTGGTGACGCGGCGGTGACGTTGACGCCGCCACGTCACCGCTACGTCACGCACCAGGAAGTAAACACTTCCGCGCGCATGCGTCGGATCCATTCACAGGATACGACGCATGTGCGGGAGGATATGTCCGCTGGTTTCCCGTACTAACCAGCGGACATATCCGACGGACAGGTTTGTAGCGGACAAATTTCAAAGCATGCTTTGAAATTTGTCAGATGGACAAACCTGTCCGCTAGCCCGTACACAGGATCGGATTTGTCCATCAGACCGTTTTCAGCGGACAAATTCGATCGTGTGTACGCGGCCTTACAGTTGATTTCCTGTAGAAAACAGCCACAGCTGACGTAAAAGAGTCAATTTACTTGCTGCACTGTGGCGGCTGGTGCTAAAAAAAAAAACACATTTATTGCAGCCAACTGTGCCCATCAATTGCCGTCACTGTGCCCATCAATTGCCGCCACTGTGCCCATCAAACGCAGCCACTGTGCCCATCAAATGCAGCCACTGTGCCATAAAATTGTCGCCACTGTGTCATGCCATCAAACGCAGCCACTGTGCCATGGCATCAAATGCAGCCACTGTACCCATCAATTGTCGCCACTGTACCATGCCATCAATTGTCACCACTGTGCCATGCCATTGTTGCCACTGTGCCCATCAATTGTCGCCACTGTGCCATGCCAAACGCAGCCACTGTGCCATGCCATGCCAAAAAAAAGTTTGGTTGCTTACATGACATTCACTTTGCAGATTTTTAATACAAAAACCCTGGAATGCCTGCATGCCTTCTGGCACTCTTTGTGTGCTAACTAATTAAGAGGTTTCCATCTTTTCTGGAGGAGAGAATAGGGGTGTGTTCTTCCTCTGAGCCATCCAGGAATCTTTGTAACTTAATCTTTTCTGCTGTTCAGGTCTAATTTTAACATAATAACTGTGAAAATACTCAATAGAGTTATTGCATAGCAATGTAAAAAAAAAGAACTGAATACCCCAATTTAAATTCACTTGATACGATTTTTTTTGTAGTATTGAGAATAATAAAGAAAAAGAAAAGGAGAAGAAAAATGTAAATAAATACAACTATGCATTTTTTTTCTTTCTTTATTTCTGGCAAGATATTGATCTGGACACACATGTAGTTTACAATTTTTTCAAATAAAATGATTAATTGATTATTGCAATACTCAAGATGTTATCTTGTGTGTCCATACTTATAGAATTTATTTTTTGTACTCTGTTAGTAATATTTTCTCATATTTCTAAACATGCATTTTCTTTTTCAGAATTATGATAGGCTTATACTATTTTAGATAACTACACAGCTAGGTTTGTTACATTTACATGGCTTAAACATTATGAATATTTATTCTATCACTCATATAGTCACTGTATGCTCATTTTTAATGACACAGTACCTGGCAAATTACCGTAACTACAAAATGTCCTTATTGTATCCCGAGGACCTCTCTGTTTCACTAAACAAATCTCTGTTTTCTCTTCTCTTGCATTTTAAGTACAGGGTAGCATTATAATGCCTTTTTTAACTTTAAATTTAGTGTAATGGCTGAAATCTGGCATTAAGATCGACATTTCTAACCACTCGTAATCTTGCCCTTTAACCAAATCCAATAGCCGTTTTCACTGGTAGCTGAAATGCTTTGTGGTTTATTGGAAACTTTCTTTTTTATAGGCGTGCTGAACTTTTCCCCTTCCTTTGCAGAGAATTATTCTTGAGAAATGTTTAAACAAGTCCAAATGCAGTTTTTTTTTAAACTTCAGTTTCAATTCCCATAGGGTAAAGAAAGCTTAAAAATCATATTGCATTTTTTTCTAAAATATAGAGATGTTATGAAGTTCCCCCCTACATTTATGGTTTCAGCTGCAAGGCTCGCTAGATGTCTGTGCTTCTACTTAAACGTGTGTGATATGGGTGTAGTGTTTGGGAAATCTGAGGTTTTCCTAGGCCGCCCATCTGGATCTTGATTTTACTTAGTAGCTGAGTTTATCTAGATAGAAAGGACTGCTATCAAGCCTAACGCTAGCCATGGACATAAGAGTACTATTGAACAAAAAAATATCAGTTAGGAAGGCTATCATCTATTGTCTTTGAGGGTATTAAAGTGGCTGTTACCCCAACAATGGAATTCACCGCCAGCCCCTCTATTATATTCAGGCATACCACACTGTATAAGTGTTTTATTAAAATTAAGCTTGTAAATTTAGGAGTTGGTAACATCAAATAACTGGAAAATCTACACAAACATTTAAAAACAAATGCTGGCCCTTTCAATTTTCCAAATTGCCATTTGGAATCCTCTGTTTTATTATGGTTTAAAAAATAGAAATAATAACAAAATACCATGAAAGAGTGTTTTTTAGGTGGGTGGGGTTAATGTTTTTAAGTTTCTGTCTTTCCATTTTTTTTGTATGTATATTTTTATTTGCGTTTTTTAAAACAAGGGGGTAGATTCACATACACTTAATATTCCGCTGCGTAATCGAAATACTCTACGCTGCCGTATTTTACCAGGCTCTACACCGAATCCTGGTAGATTTTTGCCCGTACGCTACGACGGCGTAGTCTATTTCTCGCCGCATAATCGAAATACGCGATTGGGGAGCGTGAAGCATTTAAATTAAGCGCGTCCCCGCGGCGATCGAACTGCGCATGCTCCGTTCTGAAATTTCCCGCCGTGCATTGCGCGAAATCACGTCGTTACGTCATTCGTTGTTTGAGTAGCGTCGTTTACGAACATTCCTATTCCCGGACGACTTATGTTAAAAATAATAAAAGACGTCGGAAAATGTAGAAATTTGACGCGGGAACGACGGCCATACTTAACATGGACTGTCTAATATTAGAGCAGCAAAAAGCTGGTATAGTGTTACGCAAATAAAATATGACTAAAGGTGCCGTAAGAGATTGCGATTGAAGATCGTAATTTCGGGGATCGTCGGCAAAAGCTCATTTGCATACCCCGACGCGGAAAACGACGGGAAGTCCACCCAGTGGCTGCAATTTTATTGCAGCGTAGATCCGAAGGCGTACAAACACTTAATCCAGTCGAATTGAAGCCCGCAGCCATCTATTCATGGTTTGAGGCTTTCGACTAGCTAGAAAACGCGCGTAATTTGAAATTACTCCAGTCTAACACCAGTTAGACAGGCGTAAGGACTCTCTGAATCTGGCCCAAAGAGTTTAAAGATTTTAAATATCAAACTAAGTATTTTGAAAAGACAGTATGCCATTACACATTTCAGTTTCAATGTATTCATGCATTTTACTGGTATACGTGAGAGACATCAAATAAGAGTAGACTATAAACCTACACTGTCCTGCTTCTACACTTTTCAAGATGACTTTTACACACCTATTGTCTAAAACATTTTAAACATTTAAAACAAACAAAAACAGTATATCCAATGGTTGGCATTTTTGTTCCAATTTAACCATTTTGGATCAAATCCAATTTTTGCAGATTCGCTCATCCAGCCAAAGCTTTTCTCTTCAATTTTGGATAAACTGGGGAAAAATAACACCTGTTTAGCTGTTATTGCTTTCTGGGGCCCCAAGATGTTCAACTTTATTTCCTGTTCAGTTAACAATGGCCTTATTAGACAGGAAGAGAGGGTAAATTTCCAACATAAACACAGACTATATAAAACATAAAAGTGAAATCAACTATTTCCTGAAATGCTGTAAGGAAGGAGGTTATGGAGAACGCTTCAGTACATATGACAAGGGTCTTTGACTGGTGCAGACACTCCCCCTACAAGCTTTGGGTCTCATTGGAGAAGAGTTTATACAGTTCCCTTTGGCTTGCCTCCCCTGGGCAGGGGTCCAGCTATCTCATATTCATTATTAACACCCCTTGATTGAGTCAATTTTACTTTAACTTAACAGGTATTATAAATTAGCTGCTCCAAGCTTTCCCTTGCCACTGATACCCATTAGTGGCCACCCAGACTTTGTTCCAGGTCACACAAATAAGGCCTTTAAACTCCAGTCAGACTTGAATCTGGTCAGGACCTCTACTGTCTTATGTCTCTCTGGCTGGGTACATCTGGGAAACCATTTACAAAGTTGTAATGCAATGGTACTAGACTCTGTCATTGTTGGCACCCCTGTTCCTCGGACACAACCCTCTGTGCTGGAGGTGCAGTACCCAGGCTGGCATGATACTCCACATCTTTTTGGATTGACCAAATCTCCGCCCCCTTCTGGCAACAGGTCCTGCAGATTATACATACATCCTTTAATGATAACCCGGTTGCCAGGCTCCTTAACTTGACCATTATGTCCAGCAAATGATACCACAAGTCATTACTAAAACACCTATTGAATGCTGCAACCCCAGCATGTGGAAACAACAATCCCAACCCACTGTGTCTCATTGGGTTTCCAGGACGAATGCTATTCAACATAGGGAATATCTGACTGCTGTACATACACCTTATTGCTTTGAATGCACACTCCCCCCCTAAAAACATTTAAAATTACTTGTTTTACCCAAATTAGCAAAATTTGCCACTAGTGAAATTTTCAACTTTGTTGAAAAAAATAACAATTTGGATGAAATCGCTTAACTCTGCAAGTGAAGATTCATTAAAATTGCAGAAAAGTACATGATACATACTGTATGTTTTGTATAATGAATTTCATTTTAATGGGCCTGCTCCGCATGAGTAAATGCACAAAATGTCCCAGTTTTTAAAAAACGAGCCACATAGGTATGAATAGGATTTCTGCTTGAGATTTTTTTATACATATAGTAAAATGTAAATGTTTTACTGTAGAAAGGCGTGAATGAGCCCTCAGGAAAAGCTGTCATAATCCTCTGCAATTCAAACAGAGCGGTTGGAATTTATAGATTTTACTATAAAAAATAATCTTCTTGCTGTTGTTCCCAACAACACATCATAACATCAGTGTAAAGGTGTAACCTAACTTTTCAACATCTATTAAAGCTTTGCAATTTGCTTCTGGCATGTTGTACATTCGAATTTCCATTTAAAAATAAAAATGTAGAGCTGGCTTGTTCAATCATCAAAATAACTTCAAATTTTCCAGTCACAGCTGATGCCCTTTTTATGTGTAAAATTTGCACAACATTTAATAAATATTGTCATGAATGGATATACATATAAATATTTCTAAACAAAGCATTTTTATTAATTAAAAGGGATACACTGGCTGTGGACTTTACAGCACCATGGACAGGGATGTCGAAGCAAAAAAGAATAATAATGGATGATACTGGCACAATAAATAGAGATCAACAAAATAAGCAGATCAAAACCATACATTAAAAGAACTATAACAGATTTAGGATAACATATTTTTTATAGGGAATTAAGAGTATTTTTTTTTATTTATGTTGTAATCAACTTTAGAGTGAATACTTGTAAATGGAGATCTATAGTCACATCATGCTCCTTAATTTTATAACATCCACATTGTAATAATAAAAAACAAATAAGCAATTTTTTTTTGACAATTCAGTATTAGCTTACTTGAAAAAATCTTGTTTCCGGCAATACTCATGGACACTAGGGAATTTTTTATTTATTTTATGATTTGGCAACGCTGGTTGGATGAGTTTCCAGCGATATCCCCGCCTTTAAGATTTTTGGATCTTTAGGAAAATCTGACAATTCCCAGGTGATGGATTCCTTTTTCCTTGGTTTCCTACTTTTACTCTCCCTCTTGTTGCTTTCTTTCTTCTGTTTTTTTTTTTTTTTTTGGTTATTTACCGCTAGATACCAGTGTGCAGACTCTTTTAATTGCTCCCTGGACACATTTTTGGGTAAATTTTTCAACCCTGTTTTTTTAAGGTATATCTTTCTGGCCTTTGGGTAGGGGTAAAGCCTTTTTTGCATATCAGGAGGCTTATAGCATAGTCCCACCCTCCTGTTTTTCTTTTATGTATTCTCTTTTCATATACATATATTTTTTATTTATTTATTTTTGGTCCTTAAGAAGTCTCTCAGACTTTATTTTTATATATGAACATAGTTTAATCTCAGGTATTGCATGGTATTTATTACATGATGATTGCTGAAATACTGCTTGCTTAGCATACTTTCTAAGCTTTTATCATTGTGAGCTACAAGGTTTGTTATTATCCTACAGACCATAATGAGACAGGGGGATCCTCGTCTGGTTACCCTTTGTCTTTGTTTGTAGATACTAGCTATATTATATAAGAGGCCTACTTGTCTGTGGTATATACTGTATGTTATCATTCTCAAATCACTTTCCGCCACTGGCCTTGGTGTCTTTTCACTGTGTTGTGACTTTGGGCCAGATTCACGTACATCGGCGCATTTTTTGACTGGTGTAGCGCACGTCCTTTACGTTAGACTGCCGCAATGTAGCGGCGCAATCACCGTATTCTCGATTGATTTGCGCAGAAATTAGTGCCTGTGCAACGTAATTTCAGAGGCGTAAGGCGGAGTAATTCAAATTGGGAAGGACGTGGGCGTGTTACATTGAAATGAGCCATGACCCCATGCAAATGAAGGGCCGGCCGGCTGGTGCATGCGCGCATGAAGCAGACCATGGTGAGCACCTCTGTGCGCATGCTCACAACTCGGGAACGGCGCAATCAGTGAAATTGGAAGTGGACCCGGGCAACTTTGTGAACTACGCAGACAGCATAAATAGACAGACACAAACGCACTTTCTTTGCAAAAGTACATCCCTTTGTATCCCTCCCTATACAGCAAGGTGCTTTTGTTCTGTTGTTTGTTGCGTTGTGACTTGTCTTTGTTATATTTGTTGACTGTTTGATCTAGTGTTTTGTAGAAGATATTTAAAAGTGTTTTTTGGTGACTGCTTGTGAGACTTTTTGGTTGATAGATTTTTGTTTGTTTTGTTGCTTGATTTTTCCTGGTTGTTTTTGTGAGTGATTTTTGATGATTGTTTGGGAGAGAGTTTTTGTATGAGTATGACTGAGAGGAAGAGGAAGTTGAATTTTACTTTGGGGGAGAAACAAATAATTGCCCGGGCCATTACCCAATATGGGCGTTTCCTCCACGGCCCGGAGAGTGCCAACACCACCCCCGCCAGGAGGCGTGAGATTTTGCAGCACATTACTGACCAGGTGAATTCAGCGGGGGGAGGGGGGGAGACCCGGACACGGCCGGGGATTGAAAAGAAAATCAATGACCTCCGGCGTCTGGTCAGAAAGAAGCTGGCCAAAATGGCAGCCCATGCCAGGGGCACAGGAGGGGGCCCACCATGCCCTGTTAGGCTGACAGCGGAGGAGCGTGCGGTGGCCCACACCTTTCATAGACAACAGGTGGAGGACCTGCCTGGCTATGACTCCAGACATGAAGGCGTGATGCCAAGTAAGGTTTTTTTGTCCTATCAGGTGTGTAGCATGTGGGGGGGGGTGAAAGGGAATATGTGGCAAGTGTGTGGATCCTCCAACCTGTGAATGTTTTGTGTCATCCACAGATGTGCAGGAGGGTGCTGGGCCATCTGGGCTGACCGCACCATCCCAGGGACAACAGCCTGATGAGGACCCCCAGACAATGCCGGAGTCCTCGGAGGAGGTTGTAGAGGAGGAGGTTGAGGAGGAGGAGTTTGAGGAGGAGGAGGATGTCATGTCAGCCAGTGGATTGCTGTTTTTGGAGGAGTCTTCCTCTCTGGCTGGCAGCAGCCAGCCCTCCATAAGGGCTAGCCCCTCCCACTCCTCCCCCAACAGGGCTCCTCTCCCAAGGGGCTTCCCTTCTTCCCGGCCACAAGCCTCAGCTGGAGGCAGGAAGTCGTCCCAGAAGACCAGGGGGGTGGCCGAGCTTCTGCCCGCCAATCTGAGAAGGGACCAGGCCCTTCAGACCCGCCATCTGGGACAGGTCAGCCAGACTTTGGGGCGGATGGAGGAGAGCCTGTCCTCCATAAAGGATACGCTTGGGGACCTGGACTGCCACTCCCGGGCTCTTACAAACTGCCTAAACGCACTGCAGACTACAACAGCAGACGTTGGGCAGGATGTGAGGGCCCTCACCCAGGCTATCCAGGCCAACACGGCAACACTAGGTGCTGGCCTGAACAGAATTGCCGTGGCCTTGGAGGGCAGGCCGCCAGGTGGGCAGAGACCAGGGGCTGCTCCTCCTTCCCCGGATTACCCCCCCTCCCCATGAGTCTCCCCTGAGGAGCCGGGGCCGTGGCCATGGGCGCCCCAGGCGTGGCCCACGCCAGCGGCATTAATTTGTTTCCCCCCTTTTTTTTCAGTTTTTTTTGGGGGGGAATTTTTTTTTTATGCTGGTCATTTTTTTTTTGTGTTGTGAATGTTTTTGGAATGTGCGGGTGATATTCCTGCCGGAAAAGGGATGTCACCCTCAGTTTTGGTGGAGTAGGGTTCCCCAGGACCAGGGAGAAGTGATCCCCAGGTCCGTGTGAATGGTGTATGAATGTACAGTGACATAATTGGAGCCGTGGTGTGGCGTTGCTGCTCACAAGTCCAGCATGGTGGGCTTGTGCTAATCCAATTTGATGAGGATGTGATGTGTCTGTGCTAGGGACCACAGTGGTGTGCATGCATGCATTCTCATTGTGCCATGATTAATGTGTGTGTTTAATGTGCAAAGATGCCTAATGTGAACTGTCTCCTGGCTGCTCTTCCCTCAGAAGACGGGGTAGCCTCGGTTAGGGGGGGATTGTCTGGTTCAGGGGTCAGGTCATCACGTATGTCAATCTGCAGGCCCTTTCTTACTGCGAAGTTGTGCAGCAGGCAACATGCACCGATAATCTGGCACACAAAGTTTGGGGAATACAACAGGGTCCCCCCAGACTTATCCAGGCATCGGAAACGTGACTTCAGGAGGCCAAAGGTGCGCTCCACCACTGCACGTGTTTGGGCGTGGGCTTCATTGTATCTTTCCTCTCCTGGGGTTTGGGGGTTCCGGATAGGAGTCATGAGATGGGGTCCCAGTGCATATGCAGAGTCACCTGTAAGGGAAAAGACAGGAGGATGTTAGTCATGCATGTGCCCCTTGTGATGTGTGCATCATGGGGGGGGCAGTCATGCCTGCCACCCAGGTCACTCACCAACCAGCCAGGTCTCCCCATACACGTTCTGTTCGAATTCCATTTGTATGGGGCTCTGATTGTAGATGTAGCTGTCATGGCTGGATCCGGGGTGTTTGGCACGGACGTGCCATATGAGGCCTTGGGCATCGACTATCACCTGTACGTTGATGGAATGCCAATGCTTCCGATTGCGGTATATGTGCTCTGTCTCATGGGGGGGGGGGGCTGGAGTGCCACATGTGTGCAATCAATGGCCCCCACGGTGCGTGGGAATCTGGCAATTCTGTAGAAATCTGTCATTGCCTTCAGCTGCAGGTCCTCAGTGGTGGGTTTGATGATTTGGTTGGCCATGCGTCTGAGGATTGCAGGGACAACCTGGTGCACACATCTGCTCATGGAGGATTGTGACATCCCAGCCACCACTCCACTTGTTTTTTTAAAAGAGCCACTGGCAAGGAAATGGAGTGTTGCCATGACCTTGACCAGTGGCTGCACTGCACGTGAGCGGTGTGTTGGGCTGGTGATGTCCTCCTGCAAGGTTGTGGTTAATTCCAGGATGGCATGAGGGGTGAATCTGAAGATGCGATACACCTCAGAATCACTCATGCCAAAGAGGTCTATGCGGGTGCGGTATATCCTCTCCCGTGCCCTCCTCCGTGCCCTCCTCTGTGCATGTTGGCATACAGATTGTTGTGCAACACGTGTGACTGCTCAGCTCCTCACTAACAGTGTTGCTTTCTCTGACATGTAGACGGATTGTCTAATTTAATACCACCTTTTATATGGTCTAATTTTAGACAGGCCGTGCAGCTGTTGCGCACAGTGCGTAGCCTGCACTGCAACAACATTCTTTTGTGGATCCCCTTAACTCCCTCATTAGCATATTTGAATAGCAAATCAATGGTGTGTCTAGCGCAGTTTTGCGCGGACGGATGCGCCTGTCTATCGAAATTATGCCAGACAAAAAAAAGTAGATTTCTTGCGTATCTCGTTTTGGGGATGCGGCGCATCGAAACGCATGTGCAAATTTAGACTTACGCCGCGCATTTCCTGCAACGCTGGCGTAATCGCTCTGTGAATCTGGCCCTTTGTCTTTATTAAATAAAAATATTGTGAAAGAAAAATCTTCTTTCATGTGAGTGCTACCTGTCCGCTGGCCTGTCTCTTTCCACAACTTCCTGGATTTCCTGCATGCTTTGAAGCTTCTCCTCTGCTTTTGTTTCATTTTCTAAAAACAACATATCCCATGGTTCCTTGCTGCCAGCAAGCAGTGATTCCCGTACTAACTCCACCTCCTGAAACTCCTCCTCTCAGCATCTCTGTAGTCAAAAGGCAGGCTCTGTGAAATGTGTGACACAGCAATGCCTATTCATAGAGCATAGTCATAGAATTTAAGGAAGTAAATGTGTGGAAGTTCTCACAAAGTAGTTTTATAAACTTCAAGATCATTCAGATTACTAGGAATAAGCTTGCTGTGGTTCCTGTGGGAAGTCCCAGTATAATTGCTATTAAAAATAATACCAATTTTTTTTTTTATTATTGTTAGAATTAGTATCAGTATTATTATTATTTATAATAATAATAATAATAATAATAACACTAAAAATATATATTTTTAGTATATATAGAAATTATAGATAATACAGTGTATATATATATATATATATATATATATAGTAATAATTCTAGTGATTTACTATATACACTGATTGTACATTCATAGGTTATAAAACCAGTAGTATTTTTTTCTTTCAAACACAATTTATTGAAAATAAATGCAATATATAGTTTAACAAAATGAAAGTCATAGTATACCAAAATCAATGTCAAAAGGTTTCTATGTCTCAAGATCTTGGAATTTAGCTTTTCCCCCTGATTTGGAGATTGTGGTGATTTATGTGCCTCAAGCACTGCAAAAGGCTGTGGAATAGGTTGCTAATGTGTATTAACATGCATGTGTGCGCATATGTGTGAGGGTGGCGTGTTGTGCTTTTTTTTTTTTTTAACCTTAACCATAAGACAGCCTTGTAAATATAGAAAGTGTATTTTGTTACCGTGAAAATAATAAATACTTCTAAAATGAAAAAGGTTTTCAGCTAGAAGATAGCCTATTGATTTACTGCAGCAAAACCTGATCAAATGACCTGGCACACTTTTTTCCTTAACATATTTGTTTAATTTTCTTAAGAAGTTTTCCTAGCTGAACAAACAGACGTGCGAGTTATTAAATACCATTTGAAATGTGAATTACTCTGACCATATGTTTAAAGACTTCATATTGCTCTACATGATTTTTGAAGCATTTACAGATCTATGGTAATTCGATAGTGCTTTCAGCTCCATGGACAAAATCTTTTTACACTAAGACACAGGGATGAAAATACGTGTGAAAAGCCTTAAACCAAAGCTAACAAAGCAGAGGTTTCAGGTTCTTCATTCATTCAAAAATCTATATTGTTTTAAAGCATTGTTTCTTAAAAGAACACTGTCGCTTTATTTTAGAAACATAGGGGCTGATTTACCAAGCCTGTGCGCCATGACTCATGGTGCACAAGCAGGAGTAAACCTGTTTTTGAGATTTACAAAAGAAACACGCTGCCAGTGCAGCGTGTTTCCTCATTTACTAAAGTGCCTAATGCGCCCAGGAGAGGGCGCACAGCACGCCAGTACAGAGCTGGCGTGCGGCATTTAGTAATGTAAACATCGGGGATTCGGGCGGGAGTTTATGAGGGGAGGGAGGGGGGTGATGCAGGGGAAGTGTAGTGACATGTGTTTGAACGTGTGTGGCGGGCCGATTTGAAAGGGAAAGTGACTTTTGGTACCCGATCCCCGTGCGCTTGCAAAGTACGCTAGAACCTTGGAAGGTTCATTTGCATACTGGGCATGCGCAGAGGGAAAAATCGGAGCTTTCCGCGCGCCTCTTCAGTACGCCGGGAAATTCTTGGTAAATACCAAGCGGCGTAGCAGTGTTTGCACTGCCTGGAGCGGCGCACGGCAAGCTCCGAGCTGTTCTCGGGCTGCGCCGACACTAAAGGGGAACTCCGCGCCAAATTTCAAATTTGAAACCGGCGCGGCTTCCCCCCCAGGGGCACAATAGGCTCTTCGGCTTGGTCCGGAACGTGAGGGGTTAACCCACGCCAAAATCGGCGTGGGGTTCCCCCCCAGATCCGTACCAAGCCCTCATCCCAGGCATGCAGTCTGGCCGGACAGGAATGGGGGTGGGGACGAGCGAGCGCCCCCCCCCTCCTGAGCCGTACCAGACCACATGCCCTCGACATGGGGGAGTGTGTGCTTTGGGGGAGGGGGCGCTGCCCCCCCACCCCAAAGCACTCTTGTCCCCATGTCGATCGGGACAAGAGCCTCTTCCCGACAACCCTAGCCATTGGTTGTCGGGGTATGCGGGCGGGAGCCAATCAGAATCTGGGACCCCCCTTTAATAAGGTGGCCCCCAGATTTCGGGCCCCCACCCTATGTGAATGAGTATGGGGTACATCGTACCCCTACCCATTCACCTGGTGAACGTGGTTTTAACTTTGAGGGTCTTCCGCCGCCGCCCCCTTCGAATTTTTCTGCCTGGACGGGGGTCGCACATCCAATCCAGGACTTGGACGTGGCGGGCTTCTCTGCCCCCTTCACCACGAAGCTCCGTGCTTGTTTGATGAGGGCAGCGGGCTTCCGTCGTCTTCTACCGGGGCGAGGGTCGTACATCCCACCCCGGATTTCTTCGCCGGCTTCTGCCTGGCTCCTCCTGGGGCCAGGGCTTCTTTTGCCGTCTTCCGCCGGAGGGCGCCACTCTCCGGGCTTCTCGTCGTTGTCTTCCGCCGCGGGGGCCAGGCCTTCTTCTTTGCCGCCCCCTTCGAATTTTTCTGCCTGGACGGGGGTCGCACATCCCATCCAGGACTTGGACGTGGCGGGCTTCTCGTCGCTCTCTTCTGCCGCTGCCCCCTTCACCACGAAGCTCCGTGCTTGTTTGATGAGGGCAGCGGGCTTCCGACGTCTTCTACCGGAGCGAGGGTCGTACATCCCACTCCGGATTTCGTCGCCGGCTTCTGCCTGGCTCCTCCTGGGGCCAGGTCTTCTCGTCGCTGTCTTCCGCCGCGGGGTGACACTCGCGGGCTTCTTCTTCCATTCGATGTTGACACGGCGAGGTGCGGCGCTGAAATGCCTTGTGAGCGGCGGGCAAGGACTTATATTGGCATAGGGCGTGGGCGTGGTTATGCCAACATGTGACCTAACCCATGTGACAGTGATGTGATGTGACATCACTGTCACATGGGTTAAGGTCACATGTTGGCATAACCACGCCCACGCCCTATGCCAATATAAGTCCTTGCCCGCCGCTCACAAGGCATTTCAGCGCCGCACCTCGCCGTGTCAACATCGAATGGAAGAAGAAGCCCGCGAGTGTCACCCCGCGGCGGAAGACAGCGACGAGAAGACCTGGCCCCAGGAGGAGCCAGGCAGAAGCCGGCGACGAAATCCGGAGTGGGATGTACGACCCTCGCTCCGGTAGAAGACGTCGGAAGCCCGCTGCCCTCGTCAAACAAGCACGGAGCTTCGTGGTGAAGGGGGCAGCGGCAGAAGAGAGCGACGAGAAGCCCGCCACGTCCAAGTCCTGGATGGGATGTGCGACCCCCGTCCAGGCAGAAAAATTCGAAGGGGGCGGCAAAGAAGAAGGCCTGGCCCCCGCGGCGGAAGACAACGACGAGAAGCCCGGAGAGTGGCGCCCTCCGGCAGAAGACGGAAAAAGAAGCCCTGGCCCCAGGAGGAGCCAGGCAGAAGCCGGCGAAGAAATCCGGGGTGGGATGTACGACCCTCGCCCCGGTAGAAGACGACGGAAGCCCGCTGCCCTCATCAAACAAGCACGGAGCTTCGTGGTGAAGGGGGCAGCGGCAGAAAACAGCGACGAGAAGCCCGCCACGTCCAAGTCCTGGATGGGATGTGCGACCCCCGTCCAGGCAGAAAAATTCGAAGGGGGCGGCGGCGGAAGACCCTCAAAGTTAAAACCACGTTCACCAGGTGAATGGGTAGGGGTACGATGTACCCCATACTCATTCACATAGGGTGGGGGCCCGAAATCTGGGGGCCACCTTATTAAAGGGGGCTCCCAGATTCTGATTGTCTCCCGCCCGCATACCCCGACAACCAATGGCTAGGGTTGTCGGGAAGAGGCTCTTGTCCCGATCGACATGGGGACAAGAGTGCTTTGGGGTGGGGGGGCAGCGCCCCCTCCCCCAAAGCACACACTCCCCCATGTCGAGGGCATGTGGTCTGGTACGGCTCAGGAGGGGGGGGGCCAGCTCGCTCGTCCCCACCCCCATTCTTGTCCGGCCAGACTGCATGCCTGGGATGAGGGCTTGGTACGGATCTGGGGGGGAACCCCACGCCGATTTTGGCGTGGGTTAACCCCTCACGTTCCGGACCAAGCCGAAGAGCCTATTGTGCCCCTGGGGGGGAAGCCGCGCCGGTTTCAAATTTGAAATTTGGCGCGGAGTTCCCCTTTAGTGTCGGCGCAGCCCGAGAACAGCTCGGAGCTTGCCGTGCGCCGCTCCAGGCAGTGCAAACACTGCTACGCCGCTTGGTATTTACCAAGAATTTCCCGGCGTACTGAAGAGGCGCGCGGAAAGCTCCAGTATGCAAATGAACCTTCCGAGGTTCTAGCGTACTTTGCAAGCGCACGGGGATCGGGTACCAAAAGTCACTTTCCCTTTCAAATCGGCCCGCCACACACGTTCAAACACATGTCACTACACTTCCCCTGCATCACCCCCCTCCCTCCCCTCATAAACTCCCGCCCGAATCCCCGATGTTTACATTACTAAATGCCGCACGCCAGCTCTGTACTGGCGTGCTGTGCGCCCTCTCCTGGGCGCATTAGGCACTTTAGTAAATGAGGAAACACGCTGCACTGGCAGCGTGTTTCTTTTGTAAATCTCAAAAACAGGTTTACTCCTGCTTGTGCACCATGAGTCATGGCGCACAGGCTTGGTAAATCAGCCCCATAGAAACAAAAAAAGTAATGGCAGAAAATAAAGAAGAAGTGGTCCATCGCGTCTGCCGAATTTTACATGTATAATATATTTGTCTGAGTATAAAGCCTCGTACACACGGGCCAGAATCTCGTCAGGAAAAAAACATTGTTTTTCCTAAAGAGGTTCTTGGCAAGAATCTCTTGCCGCCTGAGTGTACACACACTCCTTTCAAAAGAACCGCGGTTCTTTTGAAAGGCAAGAACGCGGTGACGTCATCATGTACGACAAGCATACACTTGTCACATTCAATGCTGTCACCACCATCTTGCTTCACCCTACCTATGCCGTGGAAGCTATCGTGCATGCGTCAAAGTCATTTTGAGCATGCACGGGTTTCTACGGCGACAGGTAAGTATACAGACGCTTGGGTTTCTCGTTGGGAAACAGGCCAACAAGAATCGAGAAAATAGAGAGCAGGATCTGTATTTTTCTTGTCGAGATTCTGGTCAGATTTCCCGATGAGAACCCTGAAAGCCTCATACACACGCTTGGTTTACTCAGCAAGAAAACTCTGCCAGCAGTTTTCTTGCTGGTTCTTGCAGAGAAAACCGAGCGTGTTTACGAGGCTTCAACCTATGTTTGTCCCAAGCATGTTTGAAACTACTTACTTTTGATTAACTCACTACGTCTGCTAGAAGTCTATTCCATGCATTGTCTTAGAAATATTAATTTCGCACGTACATAATTAATATTAGCTATAAAAACCTTCTTGTCTATATAGAAATTAAAGCAAACGATAGGGGTGTGAAAAAGAGAAAAAGGATTACATTTATTGATACATAGAAGAAGCTTATCTCAATCTGATATTCGTAACTATTAACATAACAGATATCACATCTAAAACCAAGATGGTTTCAATGTTACACAATTATACAAATGATAAAATATTGCTTCAATGGACACATCAGTATTTATAGGAAAGGAAAAATCACAGAGATGAAGAAAAGTAATGATTAGAAATTACCCAATGTCCCTAGGTGAGGTTACAGGAATAGTGTTGCCAGATTACAAAGATAACTAAGGCCTAACTCAGATATGGTTACAACTGACATTCATGGACTCCTAATATACTTTTAGGCAAAATCATAAGATAGAAGGAAAGTATGAGAGAGAGAGAGAGAGAGAGAGAGAGAGAGAAAAGGGAAAGAGAGAGGCAGAGAGACAGAGGGAGGGAGAGACAGACAGAGGGGGAGAGAGACAGGGAGACAGGGAGACAGGGAGAGAGGGGGAGAGGGTACTTTACCAGGCTGTGGTCTACATCAGGACATCCTACACTGCTGATCTCTCTATCAGGACTGACTTCTATCTTTTATACCCCTGAGCCTATAATCTTTCCCTCCAAAAAAACTCAAGTTCCCTAGGATTTGATCATAAGGACCCCCAACCGGTAATTTCCTGCTGTCACATATCTATGCCAAGGGATGTTTAGGAGTTTACATATCCATGCATTAATTGACCCCTGCCAACTTTCCTTGTGATCACTCATTCACCTGTGTATTCCCCTACTTGCATATGACACCTGGCCAGCCTATTGTCTAATTAACACAGTAATGTGTTTTTGTTCAATCAGACAGAAGAATGGCCGGAAATTCTGTAAACACATATTATTGTCTAATTATCCTAATGTGTTTATTTCAATCAGACATCAAAAGACAGGAAATTCTGTTAATACAATGAGGGGACATCTCCTATCAGGAAAGAAATGGGTACTATGAAATGGTATGCCGAGATATCGCCTGACCACGTATCTTTACCAGATTAGGGGTACAAAGATGCAGAGATATATACAGATATATGTATACACACATACATACATACATATATATATATATATATATATATATATATATATATATATATACATATATACATATATATATATACACACATATAGATACATACACATCAATCAGGGGCATGATAGTTGCATTCAGGATATAAGTATGAAGATTAATCTCTCCACCACAGCATAAACTATTCTTTCAGTTAAATAATACTTTTTAAGATTACACTTGAATATTCCTCCTGTTAGTTTTGGGTTGGCTCTTAGGAGGAATTATGCAAATATCAAATTGTCTTGATGGGTGGATGTCAGTCTGAAGAAGTGGATTTTCTTAGACAGGTTGCATTTGCATGGAGACTGGCATATGGCATACTGATGCTGAGATCCCTATGAAAATGGAACAGGAACTGTAAAACAGCTGGGCAAGACTGAAGGTAAGGCAGGAGTTCACCCTTAAGAAAACAGGCAATACATAGTTTTCACACGGTTAATTGCTTTAGACTTAGATTTCTTTTAAAATTAAGGCGTAAAACAAGTTAAAAAACCCCACAGAGAATCATGTGAAAACTCTTCTGGTTCCCTTTCCCACTTGATGTTTCCTGCTAATTTTAGCACAATTATCCAGAGCGTGTCTCTTTTAACAATGGTGCCGCAAGCTATGCCTACAAACGTATGGTGAATACCTTCCTGGGTTTAGTCTGGTGTTAAGGGCTGAAGTAACTGCATGTGATGCAGTGGCGGCCCGTCCATAGGGGGCGCATGGGCGCCGCCCCCCTCCCAGGCAGTAAAAAAATAAAAATAAATTAATGGCCCTTTAAGAAAAAAAAATGAAAAAAAAAGTCCTTAAGTGTACTATGTTTGAGCGCCGGACAAGTGCAGTATGGTAAATGCCTCGTCAATGCAATCATGACATTTCAGACGAGGCATTTCATTTGCAGGCTTTGAACCTGCTGTGTGGGCGCTTTCTATTGCGCAAAACCGCACCCGGTCCGGGAGCTACTGCTTTGCATACCTAGTAATCACTAGGTCAAAACCGGAAGTGATGTCTGCAGGTCTATGGGACGCTCAGCCAGGTATAGTGTGGACTCTGGAGGCAGGATGCAGATCACTAATGGGGTGGATGGGCACTGGAGCTGACAGTGCCGAACCTGAGCCTGAGCCTGAAGCTGAAGGTGAGTGGGGGATCGGAGGTTCTCTCTCCAGCTGAGAGTTAATTTCTCCTCTCATGTCACTCTCTTGCAGCATGGCTCCGTTTGTGTTCACCCCTCCCCCCCCCCCCCTCCAGATAGTTCTCCACTGGCTCTCCCTGTCATATCTCCCCTCTGTCTCTGGGAAGCTGCATGATGTTGTTATCTTTTCAGTCCCACTGAGCTAGTATCCCTGCAACCTTTTTCTCCTGTACTTTACCTCTTATCAGACCATTTATCTCCTTGCAATCCCAGCATTCCAACTGCTTAGCCTAATATATATTATCTGCTCCCCCCCTCAACACAGGCACAGCTGATCAGCTACATTCCAATTAGATGTACAATTAACTCTACACTGTCCAGCAGCTGCCTTTTTATCTTGTGACCTATATAATGTGCCCTGCACCCCTGCACATGTAATGTACCCTGCACCCCTCCACATGTAATGTACCCTGCACCCCTCCACGTGTAATGTACCCTGCACCCCTCCACATATAATGTACCCTGCACCCCTCCACATGTAATGTACCCTGCACCCCTCCACATGTAATGTACCCTGCACCCCTCCACATGTAATGTACCCTGCACCCCTCCACGTGTAATGTGCCCTGCGCCCCTCCACGTGTAATGTGCCCTGCACCCCTCCACGTGTAAAATACCCTGCACCCCTCCACGTGTAATGTACCCTGCACCCCTCCACGTGTAATGTACCCTGCACCCCTCCATGTGTAATGTACCCTGCACCCCTCCACGTGTAATGTACCCTGCACCCCTCCACGTGTAATGTACCCTGCACCCCTCCCCGTGTAATGTACCCTGCACCCCTTGCCATGTAATGTGCCCTGCACCCCTCCACATGTAATGTGCCCTGCACCCCTCCCCATGTAATGTGCCCTGCACCACTCCCCATGTAATGTGCCCTGCACCCCTCCACATGTAATGTGCCCTGCACCCCTCCACATGTAATGTGCCCTGCACCCTTCTCCTACATGTACTGCCATACATTCTGCACCCCTATCCTACATGTACCACCCACCACTATACACTCTGCAGTATTTGCAGTCTTTGATTCTATCACGTATGCTGTTAGATCATGGTATTGTAAAGCTGTTTAAAGCAATGTAGACATTTCTTAATTTTTCATTGCATTGATTTTTTTTTCTTGCTAAATACTCCTGACACTAGTGGAATACAGGGGCGGAGTGGGTGGATTATACAAGGGATGTGGCTTATGAGAAGAGGGAGTGGTCAACAAGGAGGGGGCGGAGTCTGGCGCCCCCCCATTCTAAAAATTCACCAGCTGCCACTGATGTGATGCAGTATTTACTCTGAATACATACAATTATGAGTTCCTCTCTCGTTTATGATAAAGATCTTTCCATATACATGAACTTATTAATTGAAGCTGAATTCCAGAAAGCACACTATGAGTTAAGTCCAACAAGGCGTATGACATTGTCTGTGCTTATCTCATTTATTTATAGCTCACAGATTTAGAGTACCCGGAAGTGTCTATCGCTCTCTTTCCTGGAGCCCAACACTGATCCTTCTGATCTCTGCATCTTCAACAGTAGAGTTACTGTAGCTGCTATGCCTACCCCTCCCCTCCTCCTTCCTAACCACAGAAGCCTTGATATTATGTGGCTCCTGTGAATGGTCAGCAGATTGGGGGGTTATTAACCACTTAAGACCCGGACCAAAATGCGGGTAAAGGACCAGGCCCCTTTTTGCGATTCGGCACTGCGTCATTTTAACTGACAATTGCGCGGACGTGCGACGGGGCTCCCAAACAAAATGTGCGTCTTTTTCTTTCCACAAATAGAGCTTTCTTTTGATGGTATTTGATCGCCTTTGCGTTTTTTATTATTTTTTGCGCTATATACAAAAACAGAGCGACATTTTTGAAAAAAAATCTATATTTTTTACTTTTTGTTATAAGAGAAATCAAATATACTAAATTTTAGTCAAACATTTCGGTCAAAATGTATTTAGCCACATGTCTTTAGTAAAAAAAAATCGCAATAAAAAAAAATAGCTACCTAGCGGGAACAGCGACACTAATACAGCGATCCAAAAAATGATCGCTTAGTGACGCTGGCAATAGGGAGTGAAAGGGTTAACTAGGGCGGTGATAAAGGGGTTAAAACGTTATTAGGGGGGGTACGGGGGCTACCCTGAACCTAACACTAACTGACTGTCACACTGACACTAAATACAGTAATCATACATATATGATTACTGCATTCAGTGACACTGTGACAGGGGGGAGGGGGGGTAATCGCAAGGGGTTAAGTGTGCCTGCGTGTACTGGTGTCAGTGTAGTGTTGTGCAGACTTACTGTGTGATGTGATCTCTCCTCAGCGGCGGTTGAAAAAAACGCAGAGAGCAGAGATCACATCACTTCCTCCTCCTCCTGACACTGCAGGGGAGCGTGCGGATTGGCTGGGAGCGATCCGGAGGGGGCAGACAAAAACGAACCGCCGCCCCCTCAGCACGGATCGCTCCTTCAGCAAACCGGACCGCCGTATGTACCGAGGGGGTCCCGATCGGACCACCGACCCACGTCAAGGCAGCAACGTATATATACGTTGATGTTCCTGTCTGTGCCATTCTGCCGTACATGCGGCGGTCCTTAAGGGGTTAAATACAGAGGCTTCTGTGAATGGGCATCTTTGTGTGCTTCTCTGCTCTCAAAGTGTCTCTCTGACAGAACAATAAACCTGTCAAACCTAAATATTAGAGGGAAGTCTTAAGATTTCATGCACCTCCTTGGACTTTACTCACAGTGTGCTTTCAGTTTTTATAAAGTGGCTAAATTTCTTGAACTCAGCTTGAAAGGTGCATTAGGTGCATTAGGATTTGATTGCAAACAGCAGAACACCCTATTATTCACAAATAATAAAATAAATATAATAACATCTTCTGAGTTGAGTCTTCAATATTGTTTCAGTTATTCTATCTGTTAATAAAGTATCAGACTCTTCTAGGCCTTGGGACAGTGGGATAAAATAAAAGGCATGTGGTTTTGATTTTGATAATAAGATTATGGATGCGCAAGGAATAAAAATGAAAGTCGCCACTGCCAAGATCTGAGACAGTTTGCATAGTAAAAAAATTTAAACCTTAGCTTTTGGAGTGAGTAAACCTAAAATAGAATTTTTTTTGTTCAATATTTTTTGGAAGGAGAAGACTTTCTAAGTATTAAGTGGGTCCAATAAAAAATAATGATTCATGCTCTTTTCATTTCAATAATTTATATTATTTTATACTTTTACTTTACACTTTTCCAGTCAACGTGTCAAATACTGTAGCAAGCATCTGGTTGTAAAACTGCATGAGTTGATGGTGTCCACTTTTTTATGGTTTAGCTTTGGGCTAACTATCCTAGCTTAATCTTTGAATCTGAGACATTTCATGTATGGGTGGTCTACTGGTCTGCTGTACTCTAGTTATAGAAAAACTACCAATACAAACATACATGGCCTGCAGATTGCAAACTATGCTAAGACTTGTAGCTGCTCTGCACTCTGTACAGCTGGGAAGACCTGCAAGACTGGCCAAGCTTAGGAATAAACAATGGGGCACATCTACTCAAATTGATTATTTTCTAAAGGAGTAAGGCTGTTCACCTAGCAAGTATATGTACACTTTGCAAAGTGACAGCAATGCCAGTCATAGATGGCACAAATTCTGAGCTGTAGATGATCCTGCAAGCACCACCTGGCATTGCAAAATTCAATTTTAAAATAAATTGAGCCAGCTAGAAAATGTGTGGATTTAGTCACTATTTAGCAGTACCACTGTTTGGAAATGGAAATTCCTCTAAAGCCCTGTACACACGATCAGTCAAACCGATGAGAATGGTCTGATGGATTTTTCCATTGGTTAACCGATAAAGCTGACTGATGGTCAGTCGTGCCTACACACCATTGGTTAAAAAACGAATGTGTTAGAACGCGGTGACGTAAAACACAACGACGTGCTGAGAAAAATGATGTTCAATGCTTCCAAGCATGCGTCGACTTGATTCTGAGCATGCATGGATTTTTAATCAATGGGCGTGCCTACAAACGATCGTTTTTTTTGCTATTGGTTAGGTTCACATTGGTTAAATTTAAAACAAGTTTGCTTTTTTTTTTTTTTGTTAATAATTTTTATTCAAGGTTTTGCAAAGAATACAAAGTTAAGCAAACAGTGACTATAAGGCCTCGTACACACGATCGGACATATCCGATGAAAACGGTCCGCGGACCATTTCCATCGGATATGTCCGATCGGGAGTTTGATCCGATGGCGTGTACACACCATCGGATCAAATTCCCGGCCGCCGGACGGCGCGGTGACGTGGCGGTGACGCGGCGGTGACGTTGACATTCGGCGGCGGCGCGGCGGCGGTGGGGGACGACATGTCTGCTGGTAAGTGTACTAACCAGCAGACATGTCGGGCGGACAGATTCCCACCGGATAGATTTCAAAGCATGCTTTGAAATCTGTCGGGTGGAGAAATCTGTCCGCTAGCCCATACACACAAGCGAAGATGTCTGCTGAAACGGTCCATCGGACCGTTTTCAGCGGACATATCCCCTCGTGTGTACGAGGCCTAACAGAAATGAGACTAAACATCACAGGAACCATTACGACAGTTGAGAGCAAGCAAAGTTGTATCAGTCTAAAAGGGACAGAGCCCTTGCCCTATCCCCTCCCCGTGCCCCAAAAGGGATCATGCTGCCCCGGGGGTAGATAGTGCGAGGTGACCCCATTAAATTACCTGCTCGCAGTATAGAACAAATCTCAAGGAGACACGCTAAATGGTAAGGCACTATGGCCTAGGCTGAATTCTTATACAGCAATAGGGTCTCGAAATCATATGTACCAGGAGAGGGGGGAGTACCCCAGGCACTCCTGGCGCCACCACTTGGCGTGCTGTAAACCTTATTCAAAAATACAAAACAGATATATAAACACAGGGAAAAACCCAACGGGACCTATAAGGTCCAGAGCCCCTTTGATAGCTAAAAAAAGGGTTTGCATACCAGGAAAGATGAACAGATTGTAGAAGAGAGACAGAAATAGGAAAGGTAGGAGAGAGAGAAGAAAGGACCAAGGGTTAGGAAGTACACGGAAGGCCTGTCACTCACAAGAGTCTTATGCTGAGGAGGAAAAGAGGTAAGGTTAAATAGGTCAGGTACTCAGGTAATCAAAATCAAATCAAATCAAAGGGGGATACCAACATAGGAAGCCCAGGGTTCCCAGATGAGCTTAAAGCCTTCAACATTATCTAGAATAATGTTGGATATCTTCTCATTAGTCATTATCCAAGAAATTTTGTTTTTAGCTTTTGGGAAGGAGACTGATGGGGATTTCCAGGCCTTAGAAATGGTAATTTTGGCTCCCAGTAGGATAAAGGAGATCAGAGATTGTGAGCTCCTGGGAATTTTCGGGATAGGGTTGTTGAGTAAGTCTATGGTGGGATCAGGAGCTACCCCTACCCCCGTGACTTTCCTGATAAGACGGAAAATTTTATGCCAGAAGGACCAGATTCTGGGGCATTCCCACAGTATATGTAGTATGGAGCCCATAAGCCCACAACCCCTGTAGCACAAGGGGGAAGATTGTGGGTAAAATTTGGCGATGCGTGTGGGGACCAGATACCAACGGGTCATAACTTTGAGGTTTGCCTCAACCAGCGTAACATTCAAAATGCCTTTATAGGAGCGGGCCAGATTGTTATGCCAGCATTCTAGTGTCCAGTCAAGGGATAGGTCTCGTTCCCAGCTCGTCATGTAAGGTGCTCTCTCCATAGGCTCGGCCAAAGCTGAGTAAATCAGGGATATCCCGCCTCTCGTGTCCATGGCCGATGAGCACCACTGCTCGTAGGGCGTTACCGAAAGTAGTTCTATGCTGGCTTTCCTAATCTGGTGTAGGAAGTGGGAGAGTTGAAAAACCTGTACTTCTCGGAAGGGGGCATTTTAAGTCTAGAAGTGCAATAGCTTAGAGTAAAAGGTCCGTTTGAGTTAAAAAAGTGGCCAATTCTGTATAGGCCTTTGTCAAGCTACCACTTGAAGGCGACTATTTCTAAACCCGGGGGGGAATCGAGGGTTGCGAAAGATATGAGCCAGTGGGTGTCAATGAGAAATCAGGGAACTATGTTTATGTAGAGAGTCACACAGAGCCATGGAGTGGGATAGTGTAGGTGCTAAGATTGGGGGGCGAGTTTTAGGGTGGGTCCATAAAAGAAAATCTAAGGTAAACCCAGGGGTTGCGGCTCTTTCCATGGAAACCCAGTCTGGTTTGGGGCCTTTTAAATAGATTGTCGAAAATTGACTAAGTTGGGCCGCGCGGTAGTACCACCACAGATTTGGTAATCCTAGACCCCCCCTCAATCTGGGCCTAAACAGGACGGATTTGGAAAAACGATGTCCAGATTTATCCCAGACGAAGCGTAGTATTGCGGACTGCAGAGAGGTGATATAAGATTTCGTGACTGGGATGGGCAGGGAGCGGAAAAGATATAGTATTTTAGGTAGGAGGGTCATCTTGACTGCATTAACTCGGCCAGCCAAGATAAGTTATACAGCGACCATTGACGGAGGTCATCTGTTAGCCTCTTAACCAAAGGGGGATAGTTGTGTTTGTGTAGAAGGTCATGTCGTGGGGTGAGTTGGATGCCTAAGTAGGGGATGGAAGTGGAGTTCCAGGAGAAGGGGAAGTGGCTTTTCAGGCTGTTTACTTGAGACTGAGGCGTTAAGACATTGAGAGCCATAGATTTGGACATGTTAACTTTGAGACCTGACACGCTGCCAAACTCGGTAAGAAGGCGGATCACATTAGGGGTTGAGGTGAGGAGAGAAGTGATGAAGAGAAGTACATCATCTGCGAGCAAGGCGCATTTGTGCGTCGCTTGGCCGCAGCGAACCCCCTGGATACCCGGATGATTCCTAATTGCGATAGCCAAAGTCTCAATGGCTACCGCGAATAGGAGGGGGGAGGGGGGACATCCTTGCCTCGTGCCCTTCCTGATGGGGAATTGCTCCGAGAAGTGACCTTGGAATCTTACCTGTGCTATCGGTTGGGAATAGAGAGCCTCTAACGTCTTAATAAAGTCAGGGCCAAAGCCCCACTTGCGCAACAGGGCAAAGAGGTAAGGCCACTCCACCGTGTCAAACACTTTTTGCAGATCTATGGAAAGCAAGTAACCTTCCTGGGGTAGGCCTCCGTCCCAACCCGATCTCATAAGTGAGATGACATCTATTGCCCTCCGAATCTGGTCCGGTCCCTGCCTCCCCGGTATAAACCCTACCTGGTCCTTGCTAATGTAGGAACCAATGAAGGACGCCATTCTGTTCGCTAAAATTTTCGTCATTATCTTCAAATCGTTGTTAATCAACGAGATAGGCCTATAGTTGCTTACTTTGCTAGAATCCTTCCCTGGTTTGGGAATTACTGAAATGAATGCCAAGTTTTCCGAGGGGTCTAGAGGAGTGTCCTTGCGCAAAGAGTTAAAGAAACGGACCAGATAAGGGGCCAAGGTCTCAGAAAATGTCTTATAGTAATGGTTTGAGAACTCGTCAGGGCCCGGGGCCGAGTCCTTTTTAAGAGTCTTTATGACTTCATAGATTTCTGCTACCTGGAAAGGAGATTCTAGTATAGAGCGATGGGGATCTGATAATCTAGGGAGGGGGACGTTCTGCAGAAAGGTGTCAAGATCAGCGAGTGGGCGTTGGGAGTTGGAGGAGTATAGGGTAGAGTAGAATGATTGGAAAGTCTTAAGTATCGACACAGGGTTTTGAGATAAATTACCGCTTGAAGTCTTAATCTTAGGGATGGCATATGACCTTAGCTTGGGAGTAAGTTTGGCTGCCAGCTGTGGTCCAAACTTATTAGCTCGCATATAGTGCTTACTACTCTGCCATTTTAGGTGTTTGTCCGCCGTAGAAGTTAGAGCCATGTTAAGTGCTAACCTGATAGAATCCAACCTGGCCAGGGAAGTCTGAGAAGGATTTCTCTTATGGTTCTCGCTTAGGGTTTTGAATTCTTTCTCAAGTTTCTCAAGGTCAGCCTTACGTTCCCGCTTCAGTTGTGATGAAAGTTGAATAATCTTCCCCCTAAGCACTGCTTTGTGGGCCCCCCAAAGAGAACCGGGGGAGATATCGTTTGTGTCATTGTTCTCAAAGTATTCCTGAATCTCCTTTTCCAACAAAGTGCAGTGCACCGGGTTAGAAAGAAGAGATGAGTTTAAACGCCACGGGCGAGGCCCAGGGGAGGATAAAGTACCAGAGAGCCTAACGAGCACCAAAGAGTGGTCAGACCATGGGACTTTGTGAATGGAGGCATGAGAGGCAGCGTGCATGTCTGGTGCAGGTAGAAAGATGTGGTCAATTCTGGCGTAGGTTTTATGAGGAGCCGAGTAATGTGTGTAATCTTTTGCCAAAGGGTTGAGTTCCCTCCAAATGTCTATGAGGCCCAGGGAGTTTAGAAGACGTGCAATATGAAGGCTCTGTTTAGGAGGTCTTTTATGGCTGGGAGTCCCCGTCTTAGATTTATCTAGAATAGTGTCAAAGGTGACATTGGAGTCACCACCCAGGATAACCCGACCCTCAAAGTGTGGTGCTAGTGTGTTAAGTAATATGGAGAAAAATTTGGCCTGTCCACTGTTGGGGGCATAATAGGAAACCACGGTATGGACCCTCCCCTCAATTGAACCCTTAACTAGGACGTAACGACCCTCCTTGTCTGTAATCGTTAAAGAGTGTTCAAAGTGGGTTTTTTTGGAGAATAGTATCGCTACCCCTCTCTTTTTGGTTTCAGCACTTGCTAAAAAAAAGGTGGGGTAACCACGGTGAAGAAAGGGGGGGTTATAGCTGCTGGGGAAGTGGGTCTCCTGGAGTACAGTAGGACTACGTCAAGGCCCCGTGTGTGATAACTCTGGAAGGCTTTGCGTCGTTTGGACGGGGAGTTCAAACCCTGGGTATTATGTGAAGCTACTCTAAGGGCTACTGGTTTGGAAGGTGTATCAGCCATGGACAAAATTGTGAGCACGAGCACATAAAAGAGAGACCTACCGTGATCCTCCACTTACTGGGAAATCGCATCGGGGAGATGGGTGGAAGTCGCAACCGAGTGCCAGTATACTTGAGGACCTTCCGTGTCGGTTCCTGGGAGAGAAAAGAAGTATTGCATAAATAATAATGTGGGAAAAATTCAGACATATAGAAAAGGGGGTGAAGAAAGAGAAGAGTGGAGAATGAGTGGAGACCTAGGCAAGATTGACTAGGGATGAGAATAAACAGGATCAAATGGCCTAGACCAGTACTGAGACCCAAAACGATGTTGGGCTCAGGGAGGTGACGAACCCTATGTGGGTCGTATGCCCGCAGTCGCAGAAAGAGCTAGCTCTTATCTGGTACCGTGGTTAAGGTGGCATGCTTGTCCGCCCCAGACCAGAAGCCCACAGTGAAAAATATAATCATATATGGGAGACATCTAGGTTCAGGGGCATATCTAACCGCAGACTTAGGGCCAGATTCTCAGAGGCGCTACGCCTGCGTAAATGTATATGCGCGGCGTAATAGTAAATGTTCGCCTGCGTATCGATACGCGGTAAACACAGAACCACATACGCGCGAAAAAAATTTCCGTCTGTGCGGCGAAAATGCATTAAGCTAGCGTGGCGTAGGCGCATAGTTACGCATGAAAAATATTCAGTTCCCATTGAATTAGCATGCAATTATGCAAATGAGGGAGATGCGCGTATTCCCGAAACTACGCGCGTCCGGCGTTGGCTACTCGTGGTGCGCGTAACTCGAAAGCCTTGAGTAAACATACCCCTCATAAAAGCACGGGTAACTTTGCTCAAGGCCGTGTGCAAGTCAGCTTGAGAGCAACTACAGCAGCACCGTAACGGACTAGCTGAGCAATCACACTTACTGGACAACACATTCGTATGCCAATGATGCCAGGGCCAGCCATGGTCTTATCACTACTAAGGTATGCAGAGGAAGAGGCACATAGAAGGAGGAGTAGGAGGAGGGGGGCACGTGAGAGGATCTACCGAGCGCGCATGAGGCTCTTTGGCATGGGTGATGAGGAGGTGTATCGCATCTTCAGATTCAGCCCTGCTGCCATCCTGGAAATAACCACAGCCCTGCAGGATGACATCACCAGCCAGACATACCGCTCACGTGCACTGCAGCCACTGGTGAAGGTACTGGCAACACTGCATTTCCTGGCCAGTGGATCATTCCAGCGTACAAGTGGAGTGGTGGCTGGGATGTCACAAACCAGCATAAGCAGATGTCTGCACCAGGTTGTCCCCGCAATCCTCAGACGCATGTCCAACCAGTTCATCAGACCCACCACTGTGCACCTGCGGCAGAAGGCAATGACAGATTTCTACAGAATTGACGGATTCCCACGCACTATCGGGGCCATTGATTGCACACATGTGGCACTCCAGCCCCCCAGTGCCACAGAGCACATATACCGCAATCGGAAGCATTGGCATTCCATCAACGTACAGGTGATAGCCGATGCCAAATACCTCATATGGCACGTCCGTGCCAAAGACCCCGGGTCCAGCCATGACAGCTACATCTACCGTCAAAGCAACATCCCAGAAGATTTTGAGCAGGACATGTATGGGGACAGCTGGCTGGTTGGTGAGTGACATGGGTGGCAGCCATGACTATCCCCTCCCATGATGCACAACAGAAGTGGCACATGCATGACTACCATCCTCCTGTCTTTTCCCTTACAGGTGACTCTGCATATACACTGGGACCCCATCTCATGACTCCTTTCCGGAACCCCCAAACCAGAGGAGAGAGAAGATACAATGAAGCACACATCAAAACCCGTGCAGTGGTGGAGCGCACATTTGGCCTCCTGAAGTCCCGTTTCCGATGCCTGGATAAGTCTGGGGGGGCCCTATTGTATTCCCCCAACTTTGTGGGTCAGATCATTGGTGCATGTTGTATTCTGCACAACTTTGCCATGCGAAAGGGCCTGCACATTGCCCTACGTGATGACCTGACCCCCCAACCACACAGCCCCCCCCCGCCAGAGGAGACCCCGTCAGCTGATGGAAGAGCAGTCAGGAGGGTCCTCGTGTTACGAATCTTTGACCGTTAAACACACACATACAGCATGGCACACAGACAATGCACGCGTGTACACCACTGATGTCCCTAGATCACACACACCACATGCACATCGCATTGGATTAGCCCAAGTCCAGCATGTAGGAGTTGGGAGCAGCAACGCCACGTCAAGGCCCCAATGATGTTGCTGTCCATTCATACACCTTTCACACATCATTCATACAGCCGTGGGGTTAACTTCACCTCCACGGCCGAGGGTGACACCCCTTACTGTCAGGAGTGCCACCCTCTCACATTCACACACCATTCACACTGCACCGTGTGCAGTATTAAAAAATAAATAAAAAAGGCTCTTATCCAGAGCATAACAAATAACAAAAAAAACTCTTATCCAGAGCATAACAAATAACAAAAAAAGCTCTTATCCAGAGCATAATAATAAAGAATAATAAAATTAATGGGCCTGGCGGGGGCTCTGCCTGGTGCCACGGGTCCTGCCCCTCACTTGCCTGGGGGCAGCCACAGATGGGGGGGGGCAGCAGGTTGAGGAGGAGCATCCCCACGTCCCTCCCTGGCTGCCTGCATGCCCTCCAGGGCAACCGCTATGCGGGTCTGCACAGCAGTCTGCGCCTCGACAGCAAGGCGCAGGGCACGAACCTCCCCCACAAGTTCCGAGGTGTTTTCCTGCAGCTCCCCCAAGCTGGTCAGCGTTGCTGCCCTGTTAACAGCAACATCCTGGATGGCATCAGTAATATTGTCCGAGGATGCCAGGCTGTCGGCCAGGCGCCTCATCTCCTCCACGACCTCGGCCAGGTGCTGATTTTGCTGGTCCTGCTGTCTGACCAGCTCTTCCGGCAGGACCTTATGAACACCCCTGGTCTTGCACGTCGCCTTGCGGGGAGTGGCAGGGGTCCGGGCATAAGGGGAGGATGTTGAGGGGCCGGAGATGAGGGGGGGGGGAAAGAGAGGGACTGGAGAGGTTGGAGGGGGACGCTACAGGTAGAGGAATAGCCTGGGCTGGTCCGGCCAACCCACCATCCTCCTCCACAACAACATAGAGGGCCTGGTCATGGACTACCACACCCTCCTCAACCACCTCCTCCGTTGAGGTGTGCCCACTTCCCTCCAAGTCCTGTTCCAGGGGGGCAGCCAGAGGGACTGAATCTTCAGGGGATGGATCCTGATGGGCCCTGGCATCAACAGATGGCCCCGCTCCCTCCTGCACATCTGTGGATGACACAAAAGATGCCCATGTTGGTGGAGCCACACACTTGGCACATGTTCCCTTCCACCCCCATACATGTACACAACAGATAGAATATAAAACACACTTACCTGTCCTCACGGCTGGCTTCTGGGACTCATAGCCCCCAACTCCCTCTACCTGCTCCGTCTGTAGGCAGCGGGCAACCACCTTCTCCTCCTCAGTCAGGCGGACAGGGCAGGGTGGGCCCCCTCCAGTGCCCTTGGCATGCCGAGCTATGGCAGCCAGCTTGCCCTTCACATGACGCCGCAGGTCATTCATTTTCTTCTGAATGTCCTGCGGTGTCCGGACCTCATGAGAGAGGGCATTGACCTGGCACGCGACCCTCATTAAAATCTGATCCCTCCGGGACTTGCTGGTCCGGGCACTGTCAGCACCATGGAGCCGCGAATCAAACTTCTCCATGGCCCTGACAACAAGGGCCCTCTCCTCTGGGGAGAAATTCTTCTTCCTCCTCTCCTTAACCACGGTTGTCATCCTGTCCAGCACAAACTTTGGCCGTCACTATCCAAAAAATGGGAGACGTTTGCGCTGCACGGGCGCATGTGTGGGCGCATTATATACCCTGCGCCGGCGCATCGTAGGGAGGCTTTGCGCATGCGCAGAAGGCATCCACGTCACGGCGCGGGTCAACCACGTCATGGCGCGGGTCATCCATGTCACGGCGCATGCTCCGTTCGTCCCGGCCTGCATTTGCATGGGGTCACGCTTCATTATAATGCAACACGCCCACTTCCCTCCTACTTTGGAGTTGCGCCGGATTACGCCCATGATTTTACGCGACGCAGGCGCATCTTGGAGCGCATTTACTTAGGGAATACGGTACTTGCCACTCCATGTTACGTCGGCGTAGTGCATCTGAGATGCGCAAAGCCTGCATAATTAGGCGCGCATCTACGAGAATCTGGCCCTTTAATGGTAAACATTGAATAAACTTGTAACATGAACAAAATGGCAGACACAAAAATCAAAGACTAGCAATCCTCGATGCCGAGGGAAAGTAGAAGGGGAAGGATTCGGGAGGGTAGGGGGGGAGAGGTGTGGGTGGAGGGGGCAGGGAAGAGGGGGGGGGTCAGGTTTAGGGAGCTCCTTCCAGAGGTCCCATGAATATCCAATACGTATACTCCCCGCCTCCCCTCTTGCACAGGGGGCTCAATCAAACACAAGATGAATATAATAATAAAAATGGAAAACAAAGAATACTCAGCAAACTGGCATCGTGCTGACCCCAAAGGGGAGAGCTAGGACAGCGAGGTGGGGGAACCCCGTTGAGGAGGCGAGTCGCAGCATTCTTAACAAAGGGGAGCAGAGGGATAAACTCAGTCTCGGATGGAATAGTGAGTAGCACTATTCAGATGGGGGTTAAGATACCCGGATTAAGGCACAGCTGTCTCCGAGAGACAGGTCAGGGGTGCAAAGTCATCTTGGAGGGCGAGAGTCTCGGTGCCTCTTTGATTGTTGTTTGTTCCACAATGTGGTGATGGGGCTGCCAGTGGAGGGTCTCTTGGACGAGCCGGGTCTAGGAGAAGAGTCTCGGTGGGGCAATTCTTGATTGATGAATCCAAGACGCAGTAGCAGCTGTTCTCCTTCCCCGAAGCTTTAAAAGCCATAGATTTTGCCTTTGTGATCAAATTGTAGGCGGAATGGGAAGGACCACCTATACTTGATGGATTTCTGTGAGAGAACCCCCGAGAGGGGCTTCAGGGCCCTCCTCTTTTGGATTGTGGTCGGTGAGATGTCCGCAAAGATCTGTATTTTGTTCCCCTGAAAGTTAAGGTCCTCAGCATTGCGTGATCTCCTCATAACCTCCTCCTTCACATTGTAGTAGTGGGGCTTGACCACTACATCCCTTGGAAGCCCATCTTGGCGAGGGGGTTGTAGAGCTCTGTGGGCCCTGTCCAGTTCAAGTTTATGTTCCGGAATATCGGGTATGACACTTTTAATGAACGATTTCACTGCTTCAGGGATATTGACTACCTCCTCAGGAAGTCCCCTAATGCGGAAATTATATCTCCTGCTGCGATTCTCCAACTCGTCGATTTTGGCTAATGCGATTTCAAGTTGGTCTTGCAGTGTCTGAATGCAGTTTGTGTTTTGATTGGTGCGAGCTGAAGTGTTGTCTACCGCTTGCTCAATAGCATCCATGCGTGCACCTATAGATTGCAGATCCGCTTTAATGGAGGATGTGATCTGTGCTGCTGTTTGTGTCAGTCCAGCTGCCAGCATATCAGAGAAGCAGTTTAGGATTTGTGCCATGTCAGACTGAGGGGGCTGAGGAATGGGGGATGGCATCTGAAAGCCAGCTTGGCTCAAGGGGGATTGCAACATGGGTGTGTTCATGATGTCTGCCATAGTGCGACTGAGGAGAGATTCTGTGGAGGCTGGTGATGCCAGGTGACGGGGACAGTACTCACTGGAGTTGCCAGCAGGGGTAGGACGTGCTGGATTGGAGAAGAAGGGTCCACAATACTGTCCTGGCCTGCCTCGTCACCACGAGGAGAGGCCGCGGTCACCATCTTGGAGGTCAATGGAGCTGCTAGGCCAAAGTCCAGCTGCTGGCTGAAACCTTTCTTTACGTCGGAACCTGGCATTCAGGGATGTGCTCCGCTCCCTCCGCTACCCTGTCCGACTGTCCTCGGAATCAATCTCCCAGTGCTTTTAGCGCTGTGAACCCCGGAATGCTGGGGCGGCTCGGAGCTCCCGTTCAGAGCGTCTTCCCGAAAGTCCCGCGCGTGCGCACCCAGTTTGCTTTTTTTTAACCGATGGATAAATAACCGATGGCGCCCACACACGATCCGTTTGGTCTGATGAGAACGGTCCATCAGACCGTTCTCATCAGTTTGACCTAAGTATGGATGAGGAAATAATTTTTTCTTTCTTTTAGCCCATGGGCTGAGCAAGAGAAAATTGTTTAGCTATGACTAAGCATCGGTTGTCGATGTGAAACGCGTCAGCTTTTGTTACCCCACTGTTTGGTGTTTTTGCTGTTTTAGTTTTTTGACTGGAATAAACAGGCACTATTTTTAAGTCTTTTCATTCATTGGAGTGCGGCTGTCCATTTTTCTTTCCTTATATTGCACCACGCATTGCCTGCACCCATTTGGGTTTTTGAACTTTACTCACCACTGAAGAGTGTCGTCTGGAGCGGCGGTTTTCCCTTTATCTGAGCAAGAGAAAACTCAGCGTTTGTATGCTTACTTTTGTGAGTTAGGAGAAGTCACTTTTACTTTGAATATCCAATCATTTGCTAGAACATTTTTTATTTATTTCCCGCTGTACATGCTGAGGAGGAGTACTTAAGGGACAGACGTCATTTAGTACGGGTCATTGTCGATCCTGGACTGTCATCCCACCACCCCAAAAGAGGAAGCTCTGCTTATCTGACTCCTCGCCCCCTCTGGTGCCACGTTTGGCATCTTTCAGAGGAAGCAGGTACCTGTTTTTGACAGGTACCTGTCCCCACTTCCGGGAGATCATGCCATGGCGCAATTACTCAGAAGTTTGGCCCTCCTTCTCTTCCCCCCTCCTCTGGGCCATTTAGAAGGCACAGTGTGCTTCACGCATGCACAGTGGGGCTTCACTACTGCAGCAGTGAAGCTACAAGAGGGTAGGCAGACCAAATGAGACCAAAATGTAACCTTTTGGTCTGAAAGCAAAACACTATGTGTTGCAAAAAACTAACACTGCACATCACCCTAAACACACCACCCCCACCAGGAAACATGGTGGTGGCAGCATCATTTTGTGGGAATGTTTTTCTTCAGCAGGGACAGGGAAGCTGGTCAGAGTTGATGGGAAGATGGATGGAGCCAAATACAGGGCAATCTTAGAAGAAACCCTGTTAGACCGCATACACACGATCGGTTAGCCAGAGGACAACGGTCTGATGGACCGTTTTCATCGGTCAAAACCGATCATGTGTAGGCCCCTTCGGTTAAAAAAAAAGACAACTTGCTTTAAAATTTAACCGATGGACGCCTAACCGATAGGTCAAAAACGATCGTTAGTACGCACGAGCATCAGTTAAAAATCCACGCATGCTCAGAATCAAGTCGACACATTGAACTTCATTTTTTTTTTCAGCACGTCGTTGTGTTTTACGTCACCGTGTTCTGACACGATCGGTTATTTAACCGATGGTGTTTAGGCACATCAGACCATCAGTCAGCTTCATCGGTTAACTGATGAGAACTGTCCTTCAAACCGCTCTCATCGGATGGACTGATCGTGTGTAGGCGACCTTAGAGTCTGTAAAAGACTTGAGACTGGGGCAGAGGTTCACCTTTCAATGATCCTAAACATACAGTCAGAGCTACAATGGAATGGTTTAGGTTAAAGCATATTCATGTGTTAGAATGGCCCATTCAAAGTCCAGACCTAAATCCAATTGAGAATCTGTGACAAGACTTGAAAAATGTTGTTCACAGATGCTTTTCATCCAATCTGACAGAGCTTGAGCTATTTTGCAAAGAATAATGGGCAATACATTCACACTCTAGATGTGCAAAGCTGATAGAGACATACCCAAAAAGACTTGGAGCTGTAATTGCAGCGAAAGGTGGTTCTACAAAGTATTGACTCAGTGGGGCTGAATACAAATGCACGCCACACTTTTCACATATTTATTTGATTTTTTTTTTTACTGTCCAGACTATAGGTAAACATTATGTTGTGATGGTGGAGAACACTATTAGGGATCATTTAAAGATTATAAAGACATACCAATTTGTCAGACACATTTACCATCTTACCTGTGATTTATGGCCTGAGAGGACAGAAACTATAATCTACTGTATCCCAACAATCATTCAACTGTAGGAGGTACAAGATGAAGCCCACAAGCAAACTAACCCAGAGCCTTTCTCCTAGTGGCAGAAATGCATAATTCTCTTGCCTGAGAACTACATTGAGAAGTACGTTGTTACCTGAATTGCATACCAAGATTGGTGTGTCTTCAGGTGAGAGAACTTGCAATAATTTAAGCCTTAACATAAAGTCATCCCAGCACACAGACACTGCCATGAAAGTAAACTGAGCTGTGCATGCGCAACTAAATGTACAATCCACAGAGGATTGTGGGCGAGCAGGTAAATTTATTTTGTTGCCAAAGAGATATTGCATGTGTCTTCAGGAATAAAAAGTCGTCAGTTTTTCCTTTTTTAACTTTAGTTCTACTGTAAGAGGGTTGTTAAGCCTGGGGGGCAGCATGGACTGCCCAATCACGTGAACATCATGACTGGCACAGTGGTCACATGATCGGGAGCCAATCCTGACAGCTCCCAATCATTACAAGTCGTAAACGCGCTCTTAGCACAGAATTCGTGGCCATCCATGGACATTTATGTGCATAGTGTCTCTTGGCTCTGATGAAGAGGGGTTACCCCTTGAAAAATGTCAGCCATATTGGACCTGGATGCCTTCTTAGCATGCTGAGGAGCAAGTGCTACAAACATAGGTGTGCTCAGCCTAATGCATTAGGGTTTGCACCCTTAAGCTCAAACACACGTGCATGTGTATATATCTACATATATATGACCCCGCCACATTGATCTCCCTGAAGAGCATAAATACTTCTCTTATGGCAGAATTGGTAAGAGAGAGATCTTTCCCACGTTCCTGTTGCTACACAGAGCAATAACACTAATGCGTATGGGGTGATTAGGGTGTGCCTGGGCACACCTGGCACACCCTGTGCACACGCCTATGGCTACAAATCTGACATCTGTGACATTAATTATATTGATGTGCTTGTGAACTCATTTGTTTTTAAGTTTAATAATTGCTTTTAATAAATTAATAAATAGTGTTAAAAGGTAATGCCAGGCTGGTGCTCCCTCTTTACATTATTTTTCAGTGCTGTGCATATTGGGACATCCTCAGTCCTAAGAGGGCAGCAAAGCGTTGTGGCGCCATTTAACTGGGAGTTTGACTACCACATTTGAGCTTTCCTTTTTTTACAGCAGACAAATTACATCAAACTGGAGCTGCATTTTAATGACAAAAGCTGGAACTTTTTTGTCTGTAAAATTATACAGTCTCTGTTAATCTTGAAGTCAGGAATTTGTAGAACTTGTCAGTTACTGCAAGGTCCACTTTAAAAGTTCCCTGTAAAGAAAGTCATTTTATTTGGTTAATATTCAAATCAACAGTTTCCATATCAGCGCTTACTGAAGACAAATTCAAATACAATGTTTTGTACAGTGCGTTTAATGCTTAATGGCTCTATTGTAGCCACATGTTTCCAATCCCAATGATGGATGCAAGAAGCTGGAACAACATAGAAGCTTCATTAGGAGTTGTCAAAAGGGTACAACAAATTAGTTTCAGTTAATGTTTATAAAATATACAAAACAATATCTTTAATGTTTACATTACAGTGGCGCTTTGGTGTTGTGGAGGATTTTGGATTTTAGATTTTAGACATTAAAAAAGGGAATACATTTTTTTGAAAATATTTCTGCAGTTATCAACACTATTTATAAGCCAATGTTAATGTTAATGAAACTTTAGGCATAAATTGTTGGCTTTTACAAAAAAGAAGCATGATCGCAGCTCTGATTTATATTTAATGGGCCAGATTCTCAAAGAAGTTACGTCGGCGTATCTCGAGATACGCCGCGTAACTTCTAGGATGCGCCGGAGTATCTATTTTCTGTATTCAGAAAGCAAGATACGCCGGAATTTTGCTTAGAACAGACTTGCGCCGTCGTATTTTAGTTGTATATTTACACTGGCCGCTAGGTGGTGCTTCCGTTGATTTACGCGTTTAATATGCAAATGAGCTAGATACGCCGATTCACGAACGTACTTGCGCCCGGTCGCATATTTTTACGTCGTTTGCATAAGCGTAAGTCTGGCGTAAAGTTACCCCTGCTATATGAGGCATATGTAATGTTAAGTATGGACGTTGGGACAGCGTCGAATTTTCCGTCGTTTACGTCGTTTGCGTAAAGCGTTCGCGAATAGAGCTTTGCGTAAGTTACGTTCACGTCGAAACCAATGAGTATTTGCGGCATAATTTTGAGCATGCGCACTGGGATACATCCACCGACGGCGCATGCGCCGTTCGGAAAGAGCGTCAATTACGTGGGGTCATGATTCATTTACATGGATCACGCCCCCTACCTGCCTATTTTGAATTAGGCGCGGTTACACCGGCCCATTTACGCTACGCTGCCGTAACTTTGGGCGCAACTTCTTTGTGAATACGGCACCTGCCTCTCAAAGTTACGGCGGCGTAGTGTAAATGAGATACGCTACGCCCGCACAAAGATACGCATCTGTACGAGAATCTGGCCCAATATTTCAAAATGCTTCACATTCTGTATATTCTACAAAGGCACAGTTGGGTAAAAGGGAAAGTTAAGCAAACCCAAAATGTGCTTATGTAAAGCAAAGCAAAAGATTTGCTTTAATGCTGCGCTCAAAGCTCCAAGATGCCCTAGTTTGAGATTTGAGCTTTGAGCTTTAAGCTTAAAGAGGGGGTTAACCCTAAATACACACTTTTCCAGGTGATCCAGCATACTGGCGTCAGCGCCAGTATGCTGTTTTTTTTTTTTTTTTAAATGCCCCACTTACTGTATTATCTTCAATTTTGATTTATCTCCCCAGCGGGGGATGGCGCGTGTATAGCCCGTCACTAGTACCGAAATTACCCGATTTAGGACTCGGGTATTTCCGGCGCAATACGGCGCCTGCGCACAGACCTAGGAGCTGACTGCGCAGGCGCCGTATTTCTCCGAGTCCTATTGCGGCTTTTTTCGGAGGGCGTGATGCGCCATAGCCGTAGGACTCGAAGAAATACGGCGCCTGCGCAGTCAGCTCCTAGGTCTGTGTGCAGGCGCCGTATTGCGCCGGAAATACCCGAGTCCTAAATCGGGTATTTTCGGAACCAGTGACAGGCTATACAGGCGCCATCCACCGCAGGGGAGCTAAATCAAAATATTGAAGATAATACAGTAAGTGGGGCATTTAAAAAAAAAAACAGTATACTGGCGCTGACGCCAGTATGCTGGATCACCTGGAAAAGTGTATATTTAGGGTGAACCTCCGTTTAAAGTATAACTAAAAGAAAAACTTTTTTAGTTTTGAATATAATGGAGGGGGATCAGAACACCTGTCAGGTATGATTGCTGATGGTGCCCCCATTTGGGAAATCCACCCTCTCTTTTTGTCCTGGTAACTGGTATCACTGAAAGTGAAAAAGGAAAGAAAAACCCAAAAACTTTGGGTTGAAAGTGAAATCTTCCAATGAGGACACCAATTCTGGTGACAACCAAGGAGGATTTCCTCCTGCTTGTAGGCAAGTGGCCCACTGTACTGAATGTTAGTTAGGTATTTGGCTGCCCGGGTCATGGGGAAGGGGGTTAATATTTTTGCCGTATGTTCGTGAGCCTTTTCTTGGGTCCAGCTTCCCTCCCCTGTATTATAAAAGGGAAGAGGTTTGGATCCTAGGGGGGGGGGGTCAGGTATAAAAGGCTTGAGAGAGAACAAAAACCTTGCAGAGGTGCGTTAGAGCGGCAGTTCATTGGGACACAACCAAGGCCATGGACATTTCTATTTGAGTTTTGCCAGGTATGGACTTTCTCTTAGGGAATTTACCTGTGCAAGTCTGGGGAAACCACAGATAGGTGTAGGAGAAGGACGTTTGTACATATTGTGCCATATTTGCAGTAAAAGTTATTTCAACTGATTGAGCTTGGTCTGAAGTTATTTAAAGGGTGCAGGTTGGGTTCTGGCGTATTCCTAAAGAACCTGGGTCTATAATAGCACTATGGTTTATATGTAACACCACTAAAAAAGGGTTAACCTGCAAGGCTAACCAGAGGAGGTGGTTGCCAGGGGTAAGCGAAAGGAAGAAAAACGACAGCATTTGGCATGGTACCTACTTAGGTAATAGGTCCTTTGGTAGCGAGGGGGTCAGTCATCGGGAGCAGACTAGCACTACCGAGATTTATGGTCTGATCACTAGGTACGAGAAGGAAAGGGTTAAGACCCGCGCTAAGTGTCCAGCAGGATTTTATACTGTTACTGGGAATGAGGTAGCGGGGGTCTGCTGGACTGGTGGAGTGGGAGATGGCTCTGCATATCCCTCCGAATGCAACATATACTTCAGTACAATTGTGTAGTCACTTGGAAAAAACATCTTAAGAGGAACTCTGTACATTAATGCTGCACACAGGTGGTTCATCTCTAAATTGGGGACTGCCTTAATGTTTGATTCTCTTCACATGACCACAGCCTCTGCCTGCTCCTGGCCATTGGTGCCCATGCCTTCGGGTGAAATGTTACCCCACATACAGGCAAGGTGACACCATCAAATCCCATTTAAAAGTCAAAGTTGACAGAGTTTCACCTTATTTCACTGCAAAGTACAATGTGTGTGTTTGTAGATGGCACCAAGCTATAGTATGTAGTGGAATAATGTCTTTATATGATGTCTCTAACTTACCATCAGACCCCAATTCACTATTTCATTGGGCAGCTATGTGAGAAATGAGGTTTAATCTTGATAAATGTAAAGGTATGCACTTGGCGCTAAACACAAGCATACATCATGCATTCTGTGAAAAGAACAAATTGGGAAGTCAAAGGTCAAGAAGGATCTGAGTGTTCTGTTATAGATTTAATAATAGCATGCAATGCCGAGCTGCAGTTTCTTAAGCTAGAAAAATACTTTCTTATAATAAAAGAGGTATAGACTGCAGAGTGAGACATAATTTTGCTGCAGTTAAATTTTGGACACCAGTTCACAAAAAGAATATTGGAGAAATGGAGAAGTGAAGGGCATTAAAACTGATAAGAGGCTTGGAGGAGCTCAGCTAGGAGGAAATATTAGCTTTATAGGGGTTGGCTCCTGCTGCTGTCAATCAAATCCAATAATGTGAGCGTGTCTATGGACATCCTATGCTGGACTCGGGAGTGTGCCCACAATAAGAATGCAAGAAGATAAAAAACCTTCTGACTCTACAACCACTTTAAAGTTAACCAACCTGCCCATAGATGGATTGAAATGTGTCCGGTTCTTGTTGAACCAGTTGAATCGAATCCGTCAATGGCCATTAATGCTGCACACGAGTGGCTCATCTCTGAGTCGGGTATTGCCTTATGCCGCGTACACACGATCACGGCCGAGGCACTTGTGGACATTGCTGGAGAGAGATGGGGTTTAGGTAGGTATTAGGGGGTGCGGGGCGGGTGCTGCACACAGAAGGTTTTTTTATCTTAATGCATCAAATGCATTAAGATAAAAAACCTTTGACTTTACAACCACTTTAATGTTTTATTCTTAAGTAAATAGATTCTACTCCTAAAAGCTGATTGTGTGTGTTAAATGGAAGAAATGTAGCAAACTTTTCTATCTATGCCAGTGGTTCTCAACCTTTCTAGTGCCATGACCCCTTGATAAAATTTCCCAAGTTGTTGGGACCCCTAACAGTAGAATTTTCGTAGCATTGGTTGTCAGCACCTAAGGCCAGACAAGTATTTTGTGCCCCTAGCCCACGGACATTTAGGGCTCCCCAAGTCCCTTACACTGGTACAGTATTAAAACCCCTTCTGGTAGATTTTAGGAGTGCTGGCAGTGCTGACTGGGAGTTCTGATCAGCCAGCTTAGATGCTCTTGATCAAGATCATCTGCTGATCTGAGAACTGTAGTGGGGACTTTAAATGGCAGCTCTAATCGCAGGTAGTGTTACTCACTGTGTCTCCGGCTCTGTGGTATCTCGCAGCAGTGACACCTATGCCAAAATCAGGATATAGGGTCTCCTCTAGCCCCTCCCACTTCACATTTCTCACTAGTCAGCTGACTTCTAGTCACTGCCCCACAGCCATGCTGTGAACTGAAAGGGCGAGCAAGGGCTCCAGGAGCAGCCCAGCTGGGCGGGCCACAGGCTCCAGGGACAGACCTGCTGGATGGCTGCAAAAAAGCTGAAAGTGCTGTGGCTTCAGGAACAGCCCAGAATTTGGTGACCCCTAGCAAATTGTCATTTGACCCCCGGGTTAAGAACCACTGATCTACGCTAAACAGCACATAAGAACAAATTCCCCCTGCCAGGTAATTTTTTTCTGACAGCCAGTGCCGCTGGCTGTTGGAAAACTCCAAACAGTGTCTGCACCTGATTGGATGCAGTATTCTTCAGATGAGAATTTTCCAACAGGCTCCTTCAACCAAAGTTGATCAAACAATTGACTTTTGTTGAACAGAGTGGTCCCGGCAGGGCCATACATTTCTCAAACTGAATCCCATCCAACAGGAATCAGTCAAAATTCAGAGCAGTGTATGTCCAGCTTCAATAAATCAACCCCATTGACTTCATTGAGAAGACAGGGTACCAAACTCAAAATTACTGAACACTTAGGGCCAGATTCACATAGATTCTGCGGCGGCGTAGCGTATCCTATTTACACTACGCCGCCGCAACTTTTAGGAGCAAGTGCCGTATTCTCAAAGCACTTGCTCCGTAATTTGCGGCGGCGTATCGTAAAGGGGATGGCGTATCCCCGCGTAATTCAACTAGGGAAGGAGGGGGGCGTGCTGTATTTAAATTGAGTGCGCCCCCGCGCCGAATGAACTGCGCATGCGCCGGCCCTAAATGTAGCCCACTGCGCATGCTCCATAGTACGGCACAAATACATTGATTTTGACGGCAACGTAATTAACGTAAAGGCCTATTCGCGATGAGTTACGCAAACAACGTAAATGACAAAAAAACACGACTCTGTCCCGACGTCCATACTAAACATGGCTTACTCCAGACCTACGCAAGGTTACCCCTCATATAGCAGGGGTAACCTTACGCATACGCAAACTACGTAAACTATGTCGACGCCGCGCAACTTTGTTCGGGAATCGGCGTATCATGCTCATTTGCATATTCGACGCTGAAATCAACGGGAACGCCACCTAGCAGCCAGCGTAGAATTACATCTAAGATCCGACGGTGTAAGTGACTTACGCCAGTCGGATCTACGCCAAATCTATGCGTAACTGATTCTAAAAATCAGTCGCATAGATACCCAGGCTCAAATACAGAGATACGACGGTGTATCTGGAGATACACCGTCGTATCTCTTTTGAGAATCTGGTCCTTAGGCTCTA
Organism: Rana kukunoris; assembly: GCA_029574335.1. Taxonomy (NCBI): domain Eukaryota; kingdom Metazoa; phylum Chordata; class Amphibia; order Anura; family Ranidae; genus Rana; species Rana kukunoris. Next base: position 78,117,266 of record CM056052.1, read on the forward strand.
AACTGGATGCATAGTTGAAGGGACAAACTCTTGTGAATATTTTATTATCATTAATATCGTTTTTATTACATTATAAAGGAATTATCCATTGTGCACAGTGCCCATGTATCCAAATGCTTCACATGTATCTTCTAGCATGTGTTTAAATGTCAATTAAGATCTAAGAGATTAACGTTAAACATGACCAGCCATTAATCTACGATTTCCTGTTGAGTGGGCATGTGACGAAAAAAGTACTTTTCCACGTTTTTGTAAACATTAAAGTAATTTTCAGTGAGCAAACATTCTTTTTGTCCTTTCCTCTGGCCCAGAACCATTTACACAAACTACTTTTAATTCATGTTTCAGGGGCTCATACATTGTTTTAATAGCATGGTCTCTGAAACACTCAGAGAAATAAAGAATTTGTATTGATTTATGGAATTATCCAAGTAATTTAAACTATGTACAGACCGCACTTAGGCAAATGCATTTTAAAGGATTATGTATGTAAGAACTTTGCCATGTTTTTGCTTAACTTAAATTATTTTACCATTTAATGAAAGAGGAAATTGTAAACAAAAAAATCTATTAAATGTTTGGAAATTATTTTGGAATGTTCTGTGCTTGCCATAGCTTTGTGTTTTATCCAAGTCTTCCAGATGAGGCATTAAGGTATTATGATAAGATTACTAAAGAGGAAGGAGAGGATGAGTATTCCATTTAAAAAGTGCCAGAAGTATTTATCTCATGCTTTGCTGGGAAAATCTGTACATTCAGCTGTTCAGCGGAATTGTGGTGGCCTTTTCTGCTCTACAGGGCTTTGACAAATGGCAAATATAATAGCCATCCTTAGGAAGAATATCTTAAGGAAGATCCATAGCTGCATAGACGTGATGTCATCAAATGTCCTGGATGTAGTCATTATGACAATTTCATTTTACATCTGATTTTTAAAACCTAACTCCAGTCATTTATTTTTTAACCACTTCAGTACTCGACACTTCTACCTCCTTCCTGCACAGGCCAATTTTCAGTGCTCACCACTGGGTTTTTCTTTCTCGTACATCACGGGACACAGAGCGGCATATTCATTACTATATGGGTTATATGGAGTACCTTCAGGTGTGGACACTGGGAATCTCAAACAGGAAGTCCCCTCCCTATATAACCCCCTCCCCTAGAGGGAGTCCCTCAGTTTTTTCGCCAGTGTCTTAGGTGTTGGTCACGGAATAGCTTTGCTCCACATCCTTGGGATTAAGGGCGGGCTAACCGGATCTGTCCAAAGAGCCTCAGTGCCAAAGTGGACAGTACCCGGGCCCCAAACCGTGGGGTTTTGCCTATAATGCTCCTCTTTGGAGGGCTGGACCCTGGGCCCAGGACTTGGAGTTCATAAAGACCATAAGTTCCTGTTTGCCAGGGTGCTATATAGGTCCAGGACAGTGGGTACCTTCATAGGACCCAGGGCCTGAAGGTCTATTACGCTACCCACGGAGATGGGAGAAGATTGGATGTTTGGCTAGAAAACATCCTGCAGCATGGAGCAGGTAAGAGGGGAGCCTGCGGGACTTGGTTCGACAGCAGGCTCTCCGGGGTAACCTAAAAGGGGGGTAGCCTAAGTATGCTCTGCATTGGCAACCTTGATCACTATGTCTGAGAAAGACAGGATGATCCCATTTCCCCCATCACTAGGTTCTCCTGTCTAAAAATTGTGTTGCTAGCTACCTGCTGCTTTCTTCCTAGGACTGGTAAGGATCCCTATGGGGCCTGTTGGAGAGTCCTACCTGGCCGGGGGTTTGAATCTGCCGCCTGGTACTGCAGTCCTGGGTCTCCAGCAGCGCGGCTCCTCCATGCTCTTCCTGCTCCGGCATACGCGCGTGCGCGCGTGCGCGCGCACGTCTTATAGACGTTTTTCGCGCCGTTCGGAGGGGAGGGCGGGGGGGGGGGAGTGCCTGCAGCGTCATACAGGGGCACGCCTTGTGCTGTTATAGATCAGCAGGCATTGTCAGTGCTCAGTCTGAGGCTGATCTCAAAGCAGAGCGGCAGAACAGTGACTCCCGGTGGCGGAAGAGGGGTAGTACATGCTGGACTTTGTTCCAATGCCTTTCTGTTAAGCCAAGAAATCCCCCTTTTTGCAACAGGTTGGAGGCTGGCAAACTAAGTTTGGGGTCGCTGTATGTTGAAAAAAAAAAAAAAAAAAGAAAGAGACTTTTATATATTTAAAAAAAAAAAAAAAAAAACATACGGGGCCCCATCAGTTTTTGGGCATTAGTGAGCTATTGTCCCTTAAGCTCTAGTTTTGTACTCCTGGCCACTACAGTCTGTTGTGGTTGGCGGAGTCCCTCGATTTTGTATTATGGCTTCCAAAGGTTCGGGGTCAAAGGTACAAAAAAGACCAAAAAACAAAGGGGTTCCCCCTCTGATTCTGATGATATGCCGATACTTTCCCCCAACTTATTCCCATAAGGGTCGCCTTGGATGAGCCATTAGGGGGGTCTGGTGCGGAGGCTGGCCCAGATCAGCCCAGCCCTGTGTTTATCACAGAGGAGATGCTAGCTGTATCCCTAGGGGGGCTAGAAGAGAGAATAGCAGCATTGATCGCTAGAGCTATTCCTGGCAAAGAAACGGGTTAGATCCCCATCACCAAGAGGTGTATCCTCAGATGCTGAAATTCTCTCTCCGGAGGAATTGGAATCGCAAGAGGATCAACTAGACCTGAACCAAGAGGGTTCAGGGATTGAGGGATCTACCTCTGAGGAACCATTTTCAGACTCCCAGACAGAGAGACTGTGGGTGCAGTCTTTGACGGACATGGTCCGCTCGGCATTTAGTTTACCATTGCCAGAGCCTCAGGTGCCTCCGGTATCCTCTCTGGGCTCTTTGAAAGCTCCTTTTAAGCAACGCAGTTTTTCCGGTCCATCCTCTCTTGGAGGAATTGATCTTTCGGGACTGGGTACGGCCGGACAGGATTTTTCTGCCACCGAAGAGATTTGCGGTCATTTACCCTATGGAGGAAAAATTCTCGAAGAGGTGGAAGCTCCCAGTGGTGGATGCAGCCATCTCATGTGTGAATAAATCACTAACTTGCCCGGTGGAAAACATACATATGTTTAAAGATCCGGTTGATAAACGGTTAGAGACACTTTTAAAAGCATCCTTTGCTACGGCAGGAGCAGTGGTACAGCCAGCTGTGGCTGCAATTGGAGTTTGTCAGGCGTTAAAGGACCAGACAAAAGAAATGCTAAAAGACATGCCTACCCAACAGGCAGAAGAGTTTTCTGACATTCCCAGAGCTCTGTGTTTTGCGGTAGATGCTATAAAGGATTCCATCCAGCAGGCCTCTCGTTTATCACTATTTTTGGTGCACATGAGAAGGCTCTTATGGTTGAAGAACTGGGCGGCGGAGCCCCCATGCAAAAAGCTTCTGGCAGGGTTTCCCTTCCATGGAGGACGACTCTTCGGGGAGGACCTGGATAAATACATTCAGACTATTTCAAGTGGCAAAAGTACCCTTTTACCGGTCAAAAAGACATTCCGGGGTCCTACATTTAAGAGGCAGCTCTTTCCTGTCTCAGGGCCCTCAAATTCCAGGCAGTATCGACGGCCGCCTGCACGATCCAATGTTAACAGTAGATCGCAGGGACAGGCCCCTGGGGGTAAGAGGCCATGGTATCGCAAGCCGACAAAAACAGCCCCTAAGTCTGCCTTATGAAGGGGCACCCCCACTCTCGCGGGTGGGGGGAAGGCTTCGTCTCTTCTCAGAAGTTTGGGAAGCCAAGATCCCCAACAAATGGGTCCGGGCGTCTGTAACCGCAGGCTACAGACTGGAGTTTCTAAACTTTCCTCCGCCTCATTTTCAAGAGTCAAGGCTACCAAAGGATCCAACAAAGAAAGCCTCGATGCTGGCAGCTTTGGATCACCTGCTTTGCCAGGACGTAATAATAGAGGTGCCAGCCCAAGAGCAAGGGCTAGGTTTCTATTCCAATCTCTTTGTCATACCAAAGCCCAACGGCGAGGTCAGGCCAATCTTGGACCTAAAGAGGTTAAACGGTTACCTAAGGGTTCGTTCCTTCCGGATGGAATCCATCCGGTCAGCAGTCGCCACGCTTCAGAGGGACGATTTTCTGGCTTCCATAGACATAAAGGATGCTTACCTTCATGTACCAATTTTTCAGTCGCATCAAAGATTTTTACGCTTCGCGGTGGGGCAGCGACACTTCCAATTTAGGGCGCTCCCCTTCGGGCTGGCCACGGCCCCCCGGGTATTCACGAAGATCCTAGCCCCAGTTCTGGCCAATCTAAGGATCCAAGGGATCACAGTCCTAGCATACTTGGACGACCTTTTAATCATAGATCACTCACGGCCGTGTCTGCAACAGGCAATAAACCTCACGGTTCAGTACCTCGAAGGGTTCGGCTGGGTCCTAAACCGGGAAAAGTCAGCGTTCCAGCCTACAAAGCAGTTGGAATACCTCGGCATGAGGTTAGACACAGAACAGCAAAGGGTGTTCCTGCCCCTTGTAAAGATCGAGGCTATCAAGGGGTTGGTTCAGTTGGTTCTAAGCAAGAAAAAACCAACTATTCGCCTGTGTATGCGATTACTAGGCAAGCTAGTGGCCACGTTCGAGGCAGTACCATACGCTCAGATCCACACTCGCGTCCTACAGGCAGCCATTCTAGCAGCCTGGGGCAAGAGAGCACATGCCTTAGAGTCCCCTTTGACGCTATCATCAAGGGTCCGACAAAGCCTGGCCTGGTGGTTGAACCCTCAGAATCTTCTAAAGGGAAGATCCTTCAGCCCTGTTGTCTGGAAGGTAGTTACCACAGACGCCAGCCTGGCAGGCTGGGGGCGGTCTTCGAGGGGTTCTCTCGCCAGGGAACTTGGGTGAAAACAGAGAGGCAGCTCCCCATCAATATCTTGGAGATCAGAGCTGCTCGCCTAGCTCTTCTGGCATGGACCTCCAGATTACAGGGGTCCCCGGTGAGAATCCAGTCAGACAATGCCACAGCGGTGGCATACATAAACCACCAAGGGGGAACCAGGAGTCAGGCCGCTCAGAGGGAGGTGAGCTTGATTTTTCAGTGGGCAGAGGTTCATGTACCCTGCATTTCGGCGATATTCATTCCCGGAGTGGACAACCTGCAGGCAGACTTCTTAAGTCGCCAGAGTCTGTTGCCAGGGGAGTGGTCTCTGCATCCCCAGGTCTTTCAGACAATCTGCCAGAAGTGGGGAATGCCAGACGTAGATATAATGGCATCCAGGTTCAACAAGAAACTAGACAGGTTCGTGTCTCGAGCGAGGGACCCTATGGCCTGCGGAACCGATGCGTTGGTTTGCCCTTGGCATCAATTCAAACTTCTATATGCATTCCCTCCGCTACAGTTACTTCCTCGCCTGTTGCGCAGGATCAGAGTGGAGCACAAGCCAGTCATTCTAGTAGCTCCAGCTTGGCCCCGGAGGACATGGTACTCACTAGTCCTGAAGATGGCAGTGGGAGACCCTTGGACTCTTCCTCTACGACCAGACCTACTCTCACAAGGCCCAATCCTCCACCCTACATTACAACGTCTAAATTTGACGGCCTGGAGGCTGAATCCCTGATTCTCAGGGGTAGAGGTCTGTCTAGACAGGTAATTCCTACCCTGATTAGGGCTAGAAAGCCGGCCTCCAGGGTGATTTATTACAGGGTGTGGAGGAACTACGTAGGCTGGTGTGAATCCAAAAGATGGAATTCCCGCAAATATACCATTGATAGGGTGTTAAGTTTTCTCCAGCTAAGAGTGGATAAAGGCCTGGCATTAAGCACAATCAAGGGACAGATTTCAGCTCTGTCAGTGTGGTTTCAGAGGCCGCTGGCCACCCACTCGCTGGTAAAGACCTTCATACAGGGGGTCTTGCGTATTAATCCTCCTGTCAAGTCACCGATTTGTCCATGGGACTTAAATCTTGTCCTGTCCACTCTACAGAAACAACCCTTTGAGCCGTTGGCTGAGATTCCTTTAGTTTTACTGACAAGAAAGTTGGTTTTCTTGGTCGCCATAGTTTCGGCCAGGAGAGTGTGTCAGAGTTAGCAGCCTTATCGTGTAAGGAACCATATCTCGTTCTACATAAGGACAGGGCAGTTCTCCGGCCCCATCCTTCCTTTCTACCAAAGGTTATATCCAATTTTCACTTGAACCAGGATTTGGTACTTCCATCCTTCTTTCCGAAACCCACATCTAGAAAGGAGGGGTTGCTGCATACCTTGGATATTGTCCGGGCCATGAAGGCCTATCTTAAAGCTACAGAAAAGATCCGGAAAACAGATGTGTTGTTCGTTCTACCAGATGGCCCCAAGAAGGGGCAGGCAGCTGCAAAATCCACCATCTCGAGATGGATTAGACAATTAATCATTCAGGCCTACGGTTTGAAGAGGTTGCCTCCTCCCTTTGTCGGTAAAGGCCCATTCTACCAGGGCCATGGGCGCCTCCTGGGCAGCACACCATCAGATCTCTATGGCTCAGATATGCAAGGCGGCGACGTGGTCATCAGTCCACACGTTTACAAAGTTTTATTAACTAGACGTGAGAAGGAATGCGGATTCTGCCTTTGGACAGGCAGTACTACAGGCTGCAGTTTAAGATCCTCGGGATCAGGGGCACCCTTGGTTGTAAAAAAGAAAAAAAAAAAAAAAAAGTTTTTTCTTGACTAAGTTGGAATTATTATTATTATTTGAGTATACCTCTTAATTAAATCTCGTTTGAGAGATGTCTCCCTCCCCTCATTAAAGCATTGCTTTCGGACATCCCATATAGTAATGAATATGCCGCTCTGTGTCCCGTGATGTACGAGAAAGAAAAAGGGATTTTTAAATACAGCTTACCTGTAAAATCCTTTTCTTGGAGTACATCACGGGACACAGAGCTCCCACCCCGGGTTTGGGGAACATTTTTGGAGGCATACTGCTTGCTACAAAACTGAGGGACTCCCTCTAGGGGAGGGGGTTATATAGGGAGGGGACTTCCTGTTTGAGATTGCCAGTGTCCACACCTGAAGGTACTCCATATAACCCATATAGTAATGAATATGCCGCTCTGTGTCCCGTGATGTACTCCAAGAAAAGGATTTTACAGGTAAGCTGTATTTAAAAATCCCTTTTTTACTGTTTGCTAAATAAACTAAAAAAGGCTGAAAATTTTGAAGAAAATTTGTTTTTCTTAGTTTCTGTTATAACATTTTTCAAATAAGTAATTGGTCTTCATAAATTTAGGTGAACGTGTATTCTGCTACATTTCTTTGGTGAAAGTAACCCAAATCAGTTTATATTAGACATGTGCATTTGTTTTCATTAGAATGCATTTTCGTCCGAAAATCCGTTTTTTTCGTTATCATTTTAACAAACAATAACGAAAGCGCAAGAAACGAAAACCGAAAGATCCAACATAAAAAATGCTTTATTTTCGTTTTCGTTTGCGGTAAAAATTTGATATAGAGAGATTCGACATGACGCTGACTGAATACAGTGAATGAATAGCAGTCTGTCTATCGAACCTGGTATACACACACATATGGTACTTTTCGACATTATAGAGAAAAGATTCGACATTATAGAGAATAGAAGGCTTATGGTGTATATCGAAAGTGCTAAGCAGATTCGACGGAGAAGATATACTGCACTCGTACATTTTATTGCTCCGCCCATAGGCTATAGAAACATTCTAATGTTGGTTGACAATGACTAGTAATAATAATATAATTATTTATTATTATTATTACTAGTCATACAACATTAGAATTCTAGTAGACAGAATATTCGACCGGAAATGTACGATTCGGCGTAAAGTTTCGAAGTTCCGTCGAATATTCTTTGACCATTCGACAGAAACCAAGTATTATTGTATTTTCGGACAAAAGCTATTCCCCACCGGAAATCCGGCTCTGCTCAAACTCGAACACACAACGCTGCAATCCCCGGCAGATGGATGCAAAGGACAACGACAAGGCTGGACGGACCGGCAGACGGACGCGACGGACACCGACAAGGCTTCCCTTCTAAGTTTGGGGTGCGCGTTATTCGCCGGCGCACGGTATACCGATAAATATGGTATCTGAAAATTGATCAATCATGATGTGCTGATGACCTATTTCCTTTCTTGAGGCCTAAAAATCCTGGGACAGTTAAAATAGCCCCAAATTAGCCATTTTTGGGTAGACAGTCCAAGGTATTTTGTAAGAGGCATGGCTGGTTTTTTGAATTGGTAATTTTTTAGTCAGAGTTGTTTTGAATAATTAAGAAATTCAATTTTTTTAATATTATAATTTTTTTCTACATACTGTCACCAGTGCAGTACAGTGTTATCATATAATGGGTGTGGTGGTAATCAGGGACACTGACTGGTGACAGGACAAAAAAAAATGTATATATTGTTTTAAATATTTTTTCTTTTTATTACATATTTTCCCTTTTTTTTTTAAGATTTTTTTTTAACACACTGTGACCAGAGCAATATAATGTCACCATAGTAACATTGCACTACTCTGGGAAAGCGATCAGGATTTTTTTTTTGTAACACATTATGTTTGCTTTTAGCAGTAAATTGCATTGCTATAAGCCAGAATTTTACTGAATAAAACTGATTCATTCAGTTTGTTTTATATATGTACCTTGTGATCACACTGACCAATCACAACTAGCAACACAGTTGTATCCAATGGATGGCATAAAAGGAAGCCATCCGTTGTTTACAACTGTCATGTGACCCGCTGTGATTGGTCACGGCAGTTACATGGTATCGGTAGCGAGCATATGATGTCCACCAGCTGGGATGAAAGGTTCCCACCGGCGCCATCTTGCTATAGGCTGGGCAGGAAACCGGTTAATTTTGTATATATTGGGGAAAAAGTAATATTTCTGTAAACTATTGATTTCAGTCTTTGATACCACTGTGGAGATTTTCCCTCACTTCCTGCACAGACCAGACCAAGAAAAGGGGGGAGCAGCTTCATTAGGACAGGAAGGCATGGTCAGCTATAAAAGCATTATTATAAGTTTTAAATCTTCCTCTCTTTACTAAAAATACATTTTTGTCACCATTTAGAGATTTCCCATTGCTTCCTATTGTGACAGGTAATTTGTGGAAATCTTTCTACTGACAGTCAACATTAAAACATGACAGAGGCCTATGCTTCTCTGCTTTATCCAAACAAAATTAAAGTTTAGGCTGGTGTTGGCCTTAAAGCTAGATTTGCATCAGGTATGGGAATACATGCAAATCGCACTGTACGATTGTATTGTACATCATGTCTCCCTCCACCAGTTTCAGCTCTCATGCCACGAATACATGATCATTTTTCGGGGTTGTAAAAAACTAAATTTTTCAGGCTCTAGAAAAAAAAACACTTTTTTTTTCAACTTCATCATTAAACGTTGCGCACACACGATCGTTAAAAAAAAATGCTCTAGAAAAGCGCAGTGACATACAATACGTACAACAGCACTATACAGGGGAAGTTCCATTTGGATGGCGCCACCCTTGGGGCTGCTTTAGCTGATTTTGTGTTAGTAAAAGACGATTTGCGCTTTTCTGTCTGTTATAGCGTGATGAATGTGCTTACTCCATTACGAAAGGTAGTTTTACCAGAACAAGCGCTCCCATCTCATAACTTGCTTCTGAGCATGCACAAATTTTTCATGTCATTAAAGCCTACACACAATCAATTTTACAACCCGAAAAACGACATTGTTTAAAACATGTTCGAATTTTTTTTTTTTGTCGTTTTTCAGAACCCGAAAAATGCTCTGAAGCCCACACACGATCGTTTTGAATGAAATAAAAAAAAAAATGTGTTATTTACAACCCGAAAAATTATCGTGTGTACGCGGCATCAGAGAGCCCTGGCCTGCAAATACAGGCTGTCAAAATAACAGCAGGCACTTGTTCTATAACACAGCAGCTACTATTGTGAAAAGCAGCACTTCTAAGCAGAGTTCAGAACACATTTTAGATACTTCATTTAGAAATGCAATGTAAGAAGATTATCGTTAGATTGTATTTATACAGTTTCATTCAACTGCGGATCAAAGGGGTGACCTCTGCTTTTCATATTTACGCTTCTGACTCTAACCTCTAAACTCTGTGTCCATTACTACTGACCTCTGTGTCACTTTGTGCTGACCCCTGATCTCTGTAACTTACTACTGACCTCTAAACACTTAATGACTACTTGTCGCTAAGTCACTTACTACAGAGTTTAGGGGATAAAAGAAAGTGATGCAAAGTTTGAAGGTCAGTAGTGACACAGAGTACAGAATGCATTGACCCTCTGTCTCTGAGTACAAACAGCCCTCCTTTGCACTGCTCACCTGTGTTTGCCTTCTTCCTGGGACTCTTCACAGAACTGCAGCTCTGGCGCTTTCACTCCTTCTTCTATTCCCTGGTCCAGTAGGTGGGGCTAAATGATAATTAAACATAGCCCTGCCTACTGGACATGGAATAGGAGAAGGAGCAGAAGAGCCAGAGCTGCAGGACCCTGAGTACTGTGACGAGTGCCAGGGAGAAGCAGAACACAGGTAAACTAATCCCCTCTCCGCTGCAGAAGGGATAAAATGATCCACAGCCAGTCATGGCCCAGCTCACCTACTCAATTTTAAAGCCTTTAAAGGGGGGGGGGGGTAGGGTTGGGACTTTGAATGGTGATAGATCTGTGGAGGCAATATATTTCACTCCTGAAAATGCATCTCCTTCCCTAAATAGTGTTTAAAGGGGGGGGTAGGGTTGGGACTTTGAATGAGGCATGTGATAGACACTACCACAGACCTCCATCCCTGCAAATGTCTAAAAAGGGGGGAGGGGGGGTTGGGACTTTGAATGAGATGCTTTTTATCGCAATATGTGATTAAATATATAAATATGGAATATAATTTTTTTTTCCATAGTAGCCAGGCTCAAGGTTGCCAAACAAAAAAGCACTAAACCAAATTGATCTGTCTAACTGTATGCAATTAAAAACAGAGGTTTAGTTACATGCATTTGCAAATACCTGTTTAAGCTGCAATGCCAACGCCAAGGCACTCCGTGTATTGCAGTCCTAGCTATGATTTTAAGGCCTCCTAATAAGGAGCACAGCTGTGCTAATCAATAGGCAGGGGGCAGGTGGTAACCTAAACCCGCCCCTACCTATAGTTTGTCTGGCAAAGAAGAGCACTGGATAAACCTAAAGAAAAACAGGAGTGGAACCAAAACATGCCTACCAAACCAAAATGCCACCAGACTAAGTGCGGACCACATCAAACTTGGGTCAGCTAGTCAAAGAATGACAATGCATTGATTAAAGCCTTTAAGACCTGCCCCCTCCCCGGCATAAACAAACAGTATTTCTCCTGCAGCTGCCAGTGACAAACGCAGCTGCAGTGGAGACATGTGTTCCTGTCAGGGAACTGCCGTTGGTTCCCGGCGTGCGCGCATGCGCGCGCATATCTCTGTACCTGCCCAGCAACACCAGCTGCCTGTATTTGTGCGCCGGAGCACGTCTGGGGTGGGAGCGTGCGCGTGCACGTTAGCGTGCGATTGGCGCCAATCATGCTTTAAAAAACAGCAGGCTACAGCAGCCTCTTGCTGTCTGATCTGCAGCGTATGTTTGATTATCCTGTTACCCTGTTTGAACCTGTTCCTGTACTGACCCGGCTCCGTCTGACCATCCGAACCTCTCCAGCCCGACCTTTGGCCGCCTTGATCTCGCTTACCGTTTGTCTACCGTTGCCAGACCTCCTGCCTGAAATCTGACTACACTTTTGCCTACGAGACCTCCTGCCTGACTACGTGTTTGACCCGGCCTGCCTGACCCTTCTACTGCCTGATCCATGCTGTTCTAACGCGGCTTCCTTACTTAGCTCCTGCTGTCGCTGTTCCAAGCTCCTGCACCAGCTCCAGAGTCGCTGACTCTCTTCCTCTGCTACAGCCGTCCTCTGCTCCAGCTGCCCCAGAAGGACCAGCATCCGTGCCTGATTACTACCATCATCCAGGCACTCCTACCCCGCTGCGCTCCCGTGCCCGCTGTCCCCAATCCAGCGGCTCCCGAGCCAGAGTTGTAAGAGAGGCCTCCTCCTGCGACTAAGGCTCTGGCAACCAGGTACTTTCTCATACCTAACAGTTCCCCACATTTGCTGTGCAATGTGTGAGGGCACACTGGGCCCTATATGCTCTGGGGTCTGTGTACACTGCACACGTTGCACAGATGGATGGTACACCACTCTCTCAGTGTTCTTCCTCCCCTTGCAATGTAGCTGCTTAGGAGATTGCTCAGCTTCCAAGATGTCCACAATAGGAACCCATGCTCTGCTCAAATCTCTTGTTGCTGATTGGCTGCTTTGTGTGCGGTAAATTGGGTCACAACTTCTGCTGACATTCAAAGCCATTGAATCTACTGACATTCACTGGCACAAGGACACAAACAGTACTGTGAAAACATTTTAGGCAGGGGTGAAAAAATGCTGAAAATTAAGAATACCTTCAGAAATAGAAGTGTTAATAGTTTATTTTTTGTATCACTTAACACAATGGAAAGTAATTGAAAGGAGAGAAATACATATCAAAATATTTGGTGTGATTACATTTCGCTTTCAAAACAGCATACATTTTTCTGGGTACACTTGTACAGTTTTTGAAGGACCTTGGCAGCAGGTTGTTCCAAACATTTTGGAAAACTAACCACAGATCTTCTGTGGATATAGGCTGCCTCAAATCCGTCTGCATTTCTATGTAATCCCAGACAGGCTCGATGGTGTTGAGATCAGGGCTCCGTGGGGGCCAACCCATCACTTCCAGGACTCCTCACCTTAGCAGCAAAGTTTGGCTTTTCCTTGCCTAGTTTTAAGCCTCTAAACAGCTGTTTCTGATCAGGTAATGACTGTCTTTTAAGCTACATATGGAATTAATGATCATCAGCGCTTGCTTGGTATAATTGGTTAATCATACAATTGACTCTAATCCTACAAAATCCCTGACTTTGTGCAAGTGAACAAAGTGTGCAAGTATAATAACTGATGCTGGTTTGAAGAAAAAGAGTAGTCACACCAAATATTGATTTGACTTTGCCTTTTGTAAATTGATGAAAATAAACAAATTTAAATACATACTTTTGAAATCAATCTTACTTTACAGCATTTCTTCACACCTGCCTAAGGCTGCATTCACATCTGAGCGACAAATCGCCTGTCGCCCGACGCTCATGCCGCTGAAGGGGAGAATCCCCATTCATGTCTATAGAGATGGTTCACATCTCTGAAACACCTGTCGCCTGTCGCCTGAAAAAAAGTCCCGGACCCTTTTTTTCAGGCGACATTGGCTTTCGGCCATAGACATCAATGGGGATGATTTGTAAAAAAAAAAAATGAATCGAATCGCGGCAAGTAATGCCGCGTACGCAGTGTTACTTCCCGCACAGATGTGAATGCAGCCTAAAACTTTTTCACAGTACTGTACATCATATATCAAAACACTAGCACTCTTTAATTTGAAAATGATCCGGCATTAGATGACAGAAACATAGATACATGAAACCACGTACATAAGTACATTTGGGTTGTTTCTAAGTTATTTTGATTTAATAAAAAGTCTTGGAAATATTAGCCCAAAGGATCAAAAGATCATATATTTCACATTCATCACTCCAAATGTTAATGGTGACTCACGAAATGATTCACTGAGTGTAAATAATGTAATTGGGGAGGTGATGGATTCTTTTCAGAACATTGCTGAGCCATTGCACAAAAATCTAGCTTTGAAAATTTCTTAAAGTTGAACTCTGGGATAAAGTAAATGTTGCCTAAATACAATGCGTATTCTGACTTTTTTCTTGGAGTTCTTTGTGTATTTCTTTTACAGATCTGTAAAAGGAATTCAGTGTGAAATTTTACCCCTGTGCAGGAGCATCCTGTAGTAGGGACCAGTAACTGCCACTCTTTTTGCTTGTGCAGGGTGACTGGTCTTATTTCCCCCCCTCCTATAGGTTTCTGCAGACAGCCTGGCGTTAGCTAGTCTGCTGGGTCGTGCCCACAATTCTACTTTGTGAACAGGCTATGTAAAGCACAGTGATGATGTCACTACTACTTTTTTATAATAATATCTGGTTTTGCAATAGAATTTGGTGACACAAGGTAATGAGGAATATATTTAAAGGTATTGTAAACCTTCATATATGCACTGTGTTTTTCACCTGCATAGGATGTACATTGATCATAGAGTTATGGTATCAATTGTTGCTCTCTACGCATAGCAGAATAAATCTTAACATGCCAGTGTCAGACCTTTCAAACATGAGGCATGCAGGATTGCACTGCATAGGTTATTGCATGGTCTGTGTCAGTATTATGAGAACCAACACTTCCTGCGATGAAACTATATAGCCCATAGTCCCTGTACAGGCATAGTCTAGTGCCTGTACAGATGAGAGTTTAAAGGGTAACTCCACTTTTGTGGGGAAGAAAATAGCAAATAACGAAAAAAATATAGCACATATAATTGCGACACTTAAGCCCTGTACACACGATCGGTTTGTCTGATGATTGGTTTGTTTTCCATCTGTGAAAAAAAATAGAACATGTTTTAAAAATTTCCTTTGGTTAAAAAAACGATAGAAAAAAAACATTGTCTGTGTGGAAGTCCATCGGTTAAATATTCACACATGCTCAGAATCAAGTCGATGCATGCTCGGAAGCATTGAACTTCATTTTTCTCAGCACGTCGTAGTGTTTTATGTCACTGCGTTTGGACACGGTCTATACTATATCCACAACAGTAGTCTGTCATTACAAGGTAAGGCAAGCAAGTATGGAAAGCATTTGATAGTGTACAATGCCTTTAAACAAAAGCATTGGAGCATGTGAAAAAAGTTAATCACTGTATAGCAAAGTCTGTTTTACTCAGAGTTTTTTCTCTCAGAAAATAGGTGCAGGAACTTAACCATGACCCCGTTCAGATTTCACAACAGTAGAAGGGTCTTAAGGGGCATTAAATACCAGGATTGCATTACATACAGAGTGCAGAGTTCAGGGGGGTTACACACAGAGTGCAGAGCTGTCACTTGTAAACACAGAAACCAGACTTCTGTGTTTACAAGTGATTGTGGTGAGCAGGCACCAAAGGGTCTGAGCCAGAGGTGGTGGAACCGAGTTCCTCCAAGTTCCCCCTAAGAAAAAAGCCCTGGTTTTACTATGTCAATACTGTTATCCTATTGTAAAGGATAAACATTGCACAGCAAAAAAAAGCTAAAACAAAAGGTGGTGCAAAACCTTTATAACACATCGTTTAAGCTCTCTACACTCTGGCTTCACCTGAACAGAGATGAACTTGTACAACAGAATTGAAGCTTTACTGAACTTTCAGGTAAAGGGCCAGTCACACCAGCCACATGCTAAAGCATGCATGCATTACTGCAAAACAATTTTGTGAATTGGCTCTTGGTGATCTAGTTTGGGTGTACCTGCTTGGACCAAGCATGGGTTTTCTTCTAAACAAACCTGTACTTGGGGCTGTTTCATGCTGGCGGTAATGCTTACTGCCCTCTGATAACTTTTCAGGGGGCGATATAGCAGGGGCTGGCAGGCATCCAGGAGACACTACTCTCATCTCCTAACACTTGTTTTTTTCTTAATTTTTTCATTTTTATTTGCCGAGCTGCAGTTTTACATTGCTGGTCCATGTTTCAACTGTGTGTAGGCAGGAGCGTACTTTATATTTGGAAATGTGTTATATTTCAGTGAGGTGTCCTGTTACATTAAGGTTTGGCTAATGTTTGTAGGGGTCAGGTCAGTTGTGACATAGTTTCCCATGCAGTTGTGTCACTTCCCCTTCCAAAGTGCATAAACACAGGGGAGCCAACCTTGTGGAGGGAATCCGCCGTGGGAAGCATTGAGTCTGGACCATATTGCCATGTAGCTCCTCTTCAGGCTGCCAATGGGACCCATTCTTGAGGAAAGTACTTGTTTTGGACTTAGTTGTTATGGACTATTGCACCTTTAGGTAGCACATTTATGCACCATTTTCTCGATGCACCACTAAGGACAGCGTAACTGAAATAGCACAGCCATAGGTGTGCGCAGCCTATTGCATTGGGGGTGTGCACCCCAAAGTTCAAACACACATGCGTGTGTGAGTGTATATGTATATATATGTATGTGTGCATATATATATATATATATACAGTATATATATATATATATATATATATATATATATATAAAGTAATATACCAAAAGTATTGGGACACCTGCCTTTACATGCACATGAGCTTTAATGGCATCCGAGTCTTTGTCCATAGGGTTCAATATTGATTGGCCCACCCTTTGCAGCTATAACAGCTTTGACTCTTCTGGGAAGGCTGTCCACAAGGTTTAGGAGTGTGTCTACAACAAATAAAAATAGAAAATGCACCGGTGTGACTAGTGAGTATAAACACAGCTGCTGGCAACCAATAGTAAGACAAACGAAATGAACACATATATCATATATTTTGCCACGCTAATATAGTGAAAATAAATTGTTACAATAAAAAGTCTATATCAAAATGAGATCTGGCAAAGCTGAATAGAGTATATGAAATGGTCCAAATCAATCCAATATGTGTCTTGAGGAAAACACCACTGATATTGTTCGGAGGTTGTGCTACTCCATAATTGTAGTCACCATGTGAGCCATCACTATTGTAAGAAATGCACTCTTACCAGACTGAAATCACCCCACTACAGAGTCTGATTCGCTTGTTGTAAACACTTCCACCGGGAACATTCAGTTCACACGCATTGGTTCCAATATGTCAGGCTGACATTCACTTCAAGATTAGTAAAGACAATGGTGACCATCGAGTGTCCTCATGAAATCAAAGTAAGGAAAACAAAAAAGTGTATATCGGCTACAAACTTTAATGCAAACACATGATACACATTCTACTCACATTATAGAAAGGGGGTAAGCGCATAAAAAGTCACAATTTCAAGTTGTACAGCAAAGTTTCCAGCTCCAAAGAAGAGTGGCAGTGTCATGTGCTTAGGTTCCGCCCAAAATGTTTTTGAGTGAGTGAGTGAGTGAAAAACGTATATAGCGCAACACATGCAAACTGAATCGCCCTTTTCCCATAGGACATAATCTGGACCAGAGAAAGCGGGTGGCAAGAGAGGGGGTGAAAGAGTTAGAGGGATGGGAGTGAGAGAGAGAGAGAGAGTAGGGGGTGAGCGAGGGGGGAGGAGACAGAGGAGGTGTTCATCATAGGCTCAGGCAGCCAGGATCTAGAGCTGCTGTGTGCTGTATATTTAAGTCTGCCACCTCCATAGCAAGCCCTTTCATAGCAGTGTGTGTGAAGCCTCTTAGGCCTCCTACACACGCCCGAGGAACTCGTCGGAAAAGACACATCATTTTCCTCGACGAGTTCCTTGTTAGGCTTGTCGAGAAACTTGACAAGCTGTCTTTGCGTACACACAGTCAAGACCAAATCTCCTCGCTCTCAAACGCGGTGACTTCAACACATACGAAGGCAGGTGAAGTTCGATTCCACTGGCACAACCCTTGGGGCTACTTTTGCTAATCTCATGTTACTGTGTGTTAGGTAAAAGTTTGGTAAGAGACATTTGCACTTTTCAGTCTGTTACAGCATGACAAATGTGCTATTTCCATTACAAGCGCTACTTTTACCGAAGGTACGCGTGTTTCTAAGCATACACATCAACGTGTTTCTCATCGAAAACCAGCCCGACGAGGAACACGACGAGGAAATTGAGACTCCCGTCGAGGAAAAAGAGAACTTGCTCTCTTTTTTCCTTGTCGAGTTCCTCGACAGTTTTCTCGATGAAAAGCATACACATGACCGTTTTCCTCAGCAAAAAAGCTCTCCCATCAAGTTTCTTGATGGATTCTATCGAGTTTCTCGGTCGTGTGTACGAGGCCTCACACACGCTCGGTTTTCTCGGCAAGAACCAGCAAGAAAACTGCTGGCAGAGCTTTCTTGACTAGTATACCAAGCGTGTGTACGAGGCTTTCAGGTTTCTCGTCAAGAAAACTGCCTAAAATCTCAACGAGAAAAATAGAGAACCTGTTCTCTATTCTTTCGTCGTGATTCTCGGCAGTGTTTTCCTGCCGAGAAACCCAAGAGTGTGTATACTTACCTGTAGCCGTGGATACCCAAGCATGCTCGAAATGACTTTGACGCATGTGCGGTAGCTTCCTAGGCATAGGTAGGGTGAAACAAGATGGGGGAGACGGCATTGAATGTGACGAGCGCATGCTCGTCCTACATGATGAAGTCACCGTGTTCTTGCCATTCAAAAGAACCGTGGTTCTTTTGAATGGAGTATCTGTACACTCGGCGGTAAAAGATTCTTGCCAAGAATCTTGGCAGGAAAAACAAGTGTTTTTTCCCTGATGAGATTCTGGCCCGTGTGTACAGGGCTTAAGTTTGGGGGAGGGGGGTGGACACATGTAGAGATAGGATGGGAGGCAAAGTAGCTTCAGCCTCCTTTATCCTGTTCATATATCACACTGTGATCAGGCACTGCCGGTCCTGTGCCTCAATGTTTAACTCATAAAATTCCAGTGAGTGAGATATCACAGGATCAAAACAGCACAGATCACCCACCCTCAGGTCGCAGGCAGAAACGCTTCAGCTGACAATGACAAGGAGATGATCAAAAAACACGATCATTAAATAAAGAAGTAATAGCAGCCAGCCGGCAGTGATAATGGAGGTGGCTAAGGGGAACACTGGTGGGGGGGGCAGGCATATTTCATGTTCCCCGCATAATAACTTGGTCTCTATCTTGTAGCCTGCTGCAGTACAGGGTTCTCCTAAAGACTTCCATGGTTTCACAATGTGCAAGGACCTCTGAATCAAAAGCACGGTGGCTTTGCTGTATGTCCAAGAGGTGGAATCAATTTAAGATACAAAGCTACGAGTGTAAACAATATATATTGGAGTGGCAAGTGAAGACATGAGAGGACTTGTGGAGTTCAGGACACAATCAGCATCATTTGCTCGAAACTAGTCTATTCACGCAAGTAAGAACTGGCTGAGGAGGGGACATAATCTTTCGGTAAATGTGTGGGGATAGTGTCAGCTGCAATGAATGAGTTTCACAGGCAGCGCTGAGATAAAATTCCCATGGCTGAGGAATGTGTACAGCCCTGTTAGACTGTATTGTCAGGACTTTGGGGGGCAGTAAAACCACAACTTAGCCACCTGCTTATTCCTCACCTTGGCTGCTAGGGGGAAGGAGCCCTAAGAGAAATATGGAGGCATTTTCCAGCTTTTCTGCTGGAAATACTAGTTGCTTAGCTGTGTCTGGCTTTAGTAGTTTGGGAGAAATATGCAGACCAGGGAAGGAAAGTCAGATCTCTAATCTGCATACACGTTTCAAATCAGAAATTCAGAATGTACTACAAGTTTCCTTTAAAAATACATGCAAATAAAGTATATCTAAACCAAAGAACAAAAGTGTAATATATTATAGCTTACCAGTCTATAATTGTGATGGCTTTAATAGTTTTATTTTGTTTAGCTTTAGAAAATGTTCTGTAGTACAGAAAATTACAGGAAGATTTCCGTTGATCCTGTGTAATTGTATTTTCCTGTGAGTTGAACTAAAATCTCAGGCCGCGTACACACGATCGGTCAAAACCGATGAAAACGGACTGAAGGTCCGTTTGATCTGTCCAAACCGATCGTGTATGGGCCCTATCGGTCAGTTATGCTTTGGTCAAAAAAAAAAATAGAACAAACTTTAAAATTTAACTGATGGACGCCTAACCGATAGGTCAAAACTGATCGTTAGTACGCACAACCATCGGTTAAAAATCCATGCATGCTCAGAATCAAGTCAACGCATGCTTGGAAGCATTGAACTTAACTTCAAGAGGTTTGCAGACTAAATCAGGAGAACAGCATAGGGTGACAACACTGCTCCACCATAGATATAGTATGTTGAGGGAGTGTGGTCACATTAGGACAGAAAATGTGTTACTAGCAGGATCAAGAAATAATAAGCTGAAAATGAAACAAAAAACAATGCAGTCACCGCTTCTTATGCCGCGTACACACGATAATTTTTCGGTCTCTAGAAAAAACAAAGTTTTTTTCCAACTTCATCATTAAAACGATGTTCCCTAGCAAAGCGCGGTGACGTACAACACGTACGACGGCACTATAAAGGGGAAGTTCTATGCAGATGACGCCACACTTGGGGCTGCTTTAGCTGATTTTGTGTTTGTAAAAGACGATTCGCACTTTTCTGTCTGTTGCAGCGTGATGAATGTGCTTACTCCATTACGAACGGTAGTTTTACCAGAATGAGCGCTTCCGTCTCATAACTTGCTTCTGAGCATGCACACGTTTTTCACGTAGTTTAAGCACACGATCATTTTTTACAACTTGAAAAACAACGTAGTTTAAAACGTTGTTAAAAAATGCAGCATGTTCGAAAGAAAATTTTGTCGTTTTTCAGAACCCGAAAAATTATGTAAAGCCCCCACACGATCATTTAAAATTACATTTTTAAAAAACTTTTTACATGCCGAAAAATTATCGTGTGTAAGCGGAATAAGGACTGGTAGCCACAATACAGTACATTTTCGTTTTTTGGGTTTAGATTTTAAGTGTACATGGTCTTGGAAAGAATATTCAATTCTCTAAACACATATTGATCCTCTTCCTACACAGAATGAAGGTCCAGGATTAGGATCTAGGAATGATCTGCTGCTGTCAAAATTTGCTTTTTATTTTCTTAGTTTGCAGAGTTTGTTAGAGGTGTATTTTAAAAAATTGTGTTGTTATTATGCAAATTTGAATCAAACCTTAATTTCCCCTTCCTTATTGTATTTCAATACATTTAGCCAAAATGGTTACATTTTGCATAAATGTCATGAGTTTTATAAACATTTTGGGGAAATAAAATCTCTAGTTTTTGAGAATCGGAGGGTTATTAGGGTACAAGAGGACCAAAGTTTTAAATTAAGATAATTTTATCTCTACAGGAAGTTTTTGCAAGGCAAAAGCATTGTACAGCTTCCCGCAGCAGCCAATTAAAAGTAGTGTTCATTAATCTAAATTCAATAAATGACTGAAAGCAGGGGCCCAGTACTGGATGTCATTACCCTGTGCTAATTCTATAAATTACAAGGTCAGATCTGGTGGAGAAGAGATTTGTATATCACCATCTAGAATTCTAGATGCTTAATAAGGATTAAACAATGGAAAAACTTTAAGACAAACTATGACAGTAATAAGGATAATGGTCATGCCATCCTAGTGTTATGAAAATCACAGTATTATTTCCAAAAGTATTAAAGCAGGTAAACCCATTTTCTGTCTCTCATCATGTATTCTGTCTTCACTGGTAAATTCTGCTTAAAAATCCATGTTTGATCATCTCCGTGCTATGCTTGATTGAATACTGACACCAGTGGCAGCTGGTGCTCAAAATTTTTAGGGGGGAGCAAACATACGGAAAAAAAAACAATTGCAGCCTCACTGTGCCCATCAAACGCAGCCACTGCCCATCAAACGCAGCCATTGTGCCCATCAAATTCAGCCACTGTGCCCATCAATTGTCACCACTGTGCCATGCCATCAATTGTCGCCACCATGTCATCAATTGTCGCCACTGTGTCATCAATTGTCGCCACTGTGCTATGCCATCAAATGCAGCCACTGTGCCATGCCATCAAACGCAGCCACTGTGCCATCATTTATCACTACACGTGCTGACGTTTTTGACGTGACGATCCGAGCGGAACGGGCGTTCGTGTAAGCCGGCCGGCTTTCATTTCTTTATGCCTTTATTTCTTCTGTAACATGTAAGTGCAACTTTTAATAAACCTATAAGGATATTTTAAAGGTACTTCACTATGTGGGCTATTTACTCCTTTTCGGTGTACTGCTGACATCTGGAGGATCTACAGAACACCTTGACATCAGCTGCCTCACAAAGCTCTGAGCAAAGGCTTTCCTACTACAGTATATGCGGTTACTAATCTGGCTTCTGGTAAGCCTTCATTTCATTTGGTGACACTGTGGTGGTGTTAACTTAGTCACAACTTAGGACAACATACATCTTTATTCCAAGTATCGTTTTTTCTATGTGCTGTTTGGCTTACTTCACTATGTGAATTTCAAACTTTTTTTTGGGTAATCAACTGCTGATACATCTGGAGCTTCCCGTAATCCCTACCCTGCTTTGGTATTCTGCTGTGGACTTTTATAGGCCCTGGCTGGGGTTCAGCCGCAAGCGAGTTATGCTTGCCTTCTGGTAAGCCTCCTTTTCTTACCACACTGGCAATTTGGTGGTGGTTATATATTTGTTTATTCCCCGGACTTTCCAATACTCTTTGGCCCAGATTTACATACACTTAATATTCCGCTGCGTAATCGAAATACTCTACGCTGCCGTATTTTACCAGGCTCTACACCGAATCCTGGTAGATTTTTGCCCGTACGCTACGGCGGCGTAGTCTATTTCTCGCCGCGTAATTGAAATACGCGATTAGGGGGCGTGAAGCATTTAAATTAAGCGCGTCCCCGCGGCGATCAAACTGCGCATGCTCCGTTCAGAAATTTCCCGCCGTGCATTGCGCGAAATCACGTCGTTACGTCATTCGTTGTTTGAGTAGCGGCGTTTACGAACATTCCTATTCCCGGACGACTTACGTTAAAAATAATAAAAGACGTCGGAAAACGTAGAAATTCGACGCGGGAACGATGGCCATACTTAACATGGGCTGTCTAATATTAGACCAGCAAAAAGCTGGTATAGTTTTACGCAAATAAAAGATGACTAAAGGTGCCGTAAGAGATTGCGATTGAAGATCGTAATTTCGGGGATCGCCGTTAAAAGCTAATTTGCATACCCCGACGCTGAAAACGACGGGAAGTCCACCCAGTGGCCGCAATATTATTGCAGCGTAGATCCGAAGGCGTACGAACACGTAATCCAGTCGAATTGAAGCCCGCAGCCGTCTATTCATGGTTTGAGGTTTTCGACTAGCTAGAAAACACGCGTAATTTGAAATTACTCCTGTCTAACACCAGTTAGACAGGCGTAATGGCTCTGTGAATCTGGGCCTTTGTTTTCACTATTTATACTATATTGGTTTTTATTGCAATTTGAGTATACTGGATTCTAAATTCATTCAAAGACACTATTTCATATATGGTTCTGAAAACCACTTGTTTATTATATATTTTTTTTCATTATTTATTTTTTATTTTTAGCGCAACTTCAATTCTTTCTCTTGTGTATTTAGTGTGTGTATAACACTTAGTGGTTGCAGCTTGTAATCATTGTCATTTGTGCATGTAGCGCGTTAATTTCTTTGCATATCATTTATCACTAGACATGTGCATTTCGTTTCGTTACGAATTCGAATTCGGACAAATTTTTCATTATTCGAATTATTCCGAATTACAAAATTAACGAATTTAAACAAATTCGAAAAAACGCGAACGAAATTCGAATTCGAAACTAATTCGAAATTTTTTCGAATCGAATTAGAAAAGATTTCGAAATTAATTCGAAAAGAATTCGAATTGAATTCGAAAAAATTCTATTCGAATCGAATTCTAAAACAATTCGAATCGAAAACAAATTCAAATGAAAATTGAAAGCAAGTTTGAATCAAAATCTAAAAAATATAAATCGATTTCTAAAAAAATAATACAATAAAATAGAATATAAAATAATATAACAATAGAATAAAAATCAAAAAATAGTAAAGAACAGAATAGAATTTAATAGAATGTAATCAAATACAATAATACAAATACAAATACATACAATCAAATTCGGTTGAAATAATTTCAAATTCGGTTGAAATAATTTCCAATCCGGTGGAAATAATTTCCAATCCGGTGGAAATAATTTCCAATCCGGTGGAAATAATTTCAAATTCGGTTGAAATAATTTCAAATTCGGTTGAAATAATTTCCAATCCGGTGGAAATAATTTCCAATCCGGTGGAAATAATTTCCAATCTGGTAGAAATAATTTCAAATTCGGTTGAAATAATTTCCAAAGCGGTTGAAATAATTTCCAATCCGGTTGAAATAATTTCAAATCCGGTGAAAATTATTTCCAATCCGGTAGAAATAATTTCCAATCCGGTAGAAATAATTTCAAATTCGGTTGAAATAATTTCAAATTCGGTAGAAATAATTTCAAATTCGGTTGAAATAATTTCCAATTCGGTTGAAATAATTTCAAATTCGGTTGAAATAATTTCCAATCCGGTACAAATAATTTCCAATCCGGTTGAAATAATTTCAAATCCGGTTGAAATAATTTCCAATTCGGTTGAAATAATTTCCAATTCGGTTGAAATAATTTCCAATTCGGTTGAAATAATTTCAAATCCGGTAGAAATAATTTCAAATCCGGTTGAAATAATTTCAAATCCGGTTGAAATAATTTCAAATCCGGTTGAAATAATTTCAAATCCGGTTGAAATAATTTTCAATCCAGTTGAAATAATTTCAAATCCGGTTGAAATAATTTCCAATCCGATTGAAATAATTTCCAATCAGGTTGAAATAATTTCCAATCCGGTTGAAATAATTTCCAATTCGGTTGAAATAATTTCCAATCCGGTAGAAATAATTTCAAATCCGGTAGAAATAATTTCAAATCCGGTTGAAATAATTTCAAATCCGGTTGAAATAATTTTCAATCCAGTTGAAATAATTTCAAATCCGTTTGAAATAATTTCAAATCCGTTTGAAATAATTTCAAATCCGTTTGAAATAATTTCAAATCCGTTTGAAATAATTTCAAATCCGGTTAAAATAATTTCCAATCCGGTTGAAATAATTTCAAATTCGGTTGAAAACATTTCCAATTCGGTTGAAATAATTTCAATCCGGTAGAAATAATTTCAAATTCGGTTGAAATAATTTCCAATCCGGTGGAAATAATTTCAAATCCAGTAGAAATAATTTCAAATTTGGTAGAAATAATTTCAAATTCGGTTGAAATAATTTCAAATTCGGTTGAAATAATTTCCAATCTGAATGAAATAATTTCAAATCCATTTGAAATAATTTTAAATCCGGCTGAAATAATTTCCAATCCGGTGGAAATATCATCGAATTTGGTTGAAATATTAACGATAGTGGATGAAATATTATTGGATTCTGTTGAAATATTTTCGAATCCGATCAAAATATGATCGAATTCGAATCCGGTAGAAATATTATCGAATCCGTTAGAAATGTTTTCAAATTCGACCGTTTTTCGAATTCGGTTGAAAACGATCGAATTCGACCGGGTTTTTCGAAAACAATCGAATTCCGAAAACAAATTTAACAAATTTAACGAATTTAACTTAACGAAATTAATTAAATAACGAATTAAAACGAAACAAAACAAAACAATTTTTTTCCTTTTGCACATGTCTATTTATCACCACTGTGCCCATCAATTGTCACCACTGTGTCATATCATGCCATCAAACGCAGCCACTGTGCCATCAATTGTCGCCACGGTGCCCATCAATTGTCACCACTGTGCCATCAATTGTCACCACCATGCCCATCAATTGTCACCACCGTGCCCATCAATTGTCACCACCGTGTCCATAAATTAGCGCCACTGTGCCCATAAATAAGCGCCACTGTGCCCATAAATTGTGAGTAGTCACATGTCAAAACTTTGATATTCAGTTCACAGACTGCATGTTGGTGAGAAGTTGCAGGCCACAACTTTGTTGTCCAGATCACAGACTGTATGGTGAGATGAGAGGATACAGGCCACAACTTTATTATCCATTTCGGAGACCGCATTGTGGTGAGAAGTTGCAGGCAATAACTGAGTTGTCCAGTTTATAGACCGTATGGTGGTGAAAGGCTGCTGGCCACAACTTCCTTACCCACTTCTTAAAGGCACATTGTCACCTTGCCTTGGGATAAAGTTTGGATTTTTACACCCTGTAGTGTTGCATCCACTTAAAACCTCGTTAGTCCAGTGCAGTTCTGCCCCTTTCATTTGGATCTCCCTAGATCCAGGGTTCAGATACAAAATCAGTTTGAGAGGTCTTTTTACTGGTGTGAAGGTCTTTTCTGGTGATGCATAACATTTTTATATTTGCTTGTTGCCTTTGCCATTCTGTATCCTGCTTTGGGGGAGTATGTCCTAGAATAAAACCTCTTTCTTTAATCTTGGTGTTTCAGAGGGTATGGCATTGCAAGAAGGGTCATTGTCATCTACTGTAAGATCAGATGCTATGGCCTCGTACACACGACCTGGTTTCTCGGCAAAAAACAGCAAGAAAACTACTTCTTGCCGAGATTCCCCTTTTGTGTGTAAGAGGCATTCAGGTTTCTCGTCTGGAAATCTGGCCAGAACCTGCTCTCTTTTTTCTCGTCGAGATTCTTGTCGGCCTGTTTCCCGACGAGAAACCTGAGAGTGTGTATACTTACCTGTCGTGGTGGAAACCCGTGCATGCTTGAAATGACTTGGTAGCTTCCACGGCATAGGTAGGGTGAAGCAAGATGGTGGCGACGGCATCGAATGTGACGAGCGCATGAATTACGTCACCGTGTTCTTTCCTTTCAAGAGAACCGCGGTTCTTTTGAAATGAAAGTCAGTACACTACGGTGGCAATAGTTTGCTGACGAGATTTTCGGAAGTGTGTACGAGGCATACAAATGTAAAAACAGAGGCGTGGCTTGGCGCGCGACGGAGATGGTCGCACATTGAAGGAGCTCTGCAGCACGCACAGCCTTCTGGCAGCTTTTCACCCGACCACTAGCTTCCAGATGCCGGGCAAAAAACTACACACCACCCCGCACTCTCGCCCACGCCGCGGCTCTGTGTCCTACTCGGTGAGGAACATAGAGGAACTTTTTAAGCCAAGGACGGCGCGCCGCAGTACTATGCCTGGGCCCAAAATGGCGCCGATCCACCACGAGGAGGATTATAGCGATGACTCCCAATCGGCTCCGGAGGGTTCAGTCAGGCATGGATCTGGTACGGACCATCCCCTAACAGTCGCGGACATGTCCGTGATCGCAGCGGACATTAAAGCTGCTTTTTCAGCTGCCATCACAGACCTTAAGACCAGCATGCTGGTGTTGAATGAGAAGATGGCCGCCACGGAGACAGCCGGGAAGCGCAGAGACAAAGCTATACAGAGGATGGAGAAGACAACGACGATCCATGCACACCATTTCATTGACATGAATCGCCACCTGGAGGACCTTGACAACAGGGGAAGGAGATGTAACGTGCGGGTGAGAGGGATACCAGAGTCAGTGGACTCAGCCCAAATTGTTACTACCCTGCGCACTGTCTTCAACAACCTCCTGGAACGACAGGACGATACAGAGATTAATTTCGTTAGAGCACACAGGGCCCTCAGGCCTAGAGGTCCGGACACAGCCCCACCACGAGACATAATATGTTGCTTTGAAAGCTTTGGCCTCAAGGAGGACATCATGCGCAAGGCCCGAAGAAGTGGACACCTCGTTTTCAACGGAGCTGACATTCTGCTTTTCCAGGATCTCTCCCCTATCACCCTGCGGAATAGGAGGGCTCTGCGGCCCCTTCTGGATAGGCTGAGGGACAAGGACATAAGGTACACCTGGCGCTTCCCCTTCGCCCTGAATGTGGCCCTCAATGGTCACCAACACACGCTCCGAGTTCCTGCAGACCTGCCTGAGTTCTGTGAGGCCCTTGATCTTGGCCCGATCGAACTGCCCGATTGGTATTCGGAGTTCCTGCACCCCCTTCCCATTCGGAGCCCTCCCGAATCCCCGCAATCTACGCCAGACAAGAGGCTCGCAAAGAAGGCACGGCACGGCCGAGGCGGAGGATCGAAATCTGGTACCCCGAATCGCCTAGCAGGGGCCCTAAGGGATCTCGGGGGTGAGTGACTCTGCTTCCTAGATCGCGCGAGCACAAGGTGAGCTTGTTCCCCTATCCCCTTCCCTGCGGTGAGTTCCCCCCCCGACTCGCCTCCCTGGACCACAGGTTGCCTTGCCCGAGATATGCCGCAATTGACCCGATGCTCCCCGGGGGACAGGCCCCAGCAGACTCGTCCTCCACGCTAACCTGCCTACTCGCATGTTGCCTGTTGCCTCGTGACACGTTGGATTGGATGGCGAAAGTGTCCCACACGTATCCTGCACCAGGAGGATGACCCCCCCTTTTCCCTTTCTCTTTTTTATTATTTTATTTTATCTTATTTCATTTATTCTACCTGCTCACCCATTGCCCTGGACGTGGCGCATTGTCTTCACCCCCAGCCGCTACCCGTTACAGTCTGGCTGTGTGTTATGCGACGAGCAGCTCCCGTTGCCCCAGGGACTGGCACATTAACCTCCAGTTGGCTCATCATTTTAGCCCCCCAGCCGCTGTCTATTGCAGTCTGTTTGGGTGTCATGTGATAAGTGACATGTCACTGAAGCATCAGGGACCGACATGTTAACCGACAGCTAATGATTTTACGCATGTTATTGTTTTTATTTCTTTTTTTATTTTCTCCTTCTTCCTCCTCAGGACCCGTGGGACCTCTCCTGCCGGGTTGTCACACATTGACTATGTAATGTATTTTGTCATACTGGCGGTCTCCCGTTAATGTTTAATGTTTACTGTTTAATGTTCCACAATTACCATTTCATGTATATTCTGTTGCCTTACCGTTATGGGGAGGTATTTAACTAGATACGGGGAACATGTAGTATGGGGATTGTTATTCACGCTTGTGTGCTCGTCTTTGATGGATCTTTTAATTATTTTAGATGCCTGTTACTTTGTTACTGCCTAAACCCTGGTCGGGTGTAAAAATTTCAATCTAGCTTTCACTCAACATTCAGCCGGTAGGGCTGTGCGTGTACTCTACCCTGCTGGTTACATTTTATTGAGACTATCTGCTCTTGTTTACACAGAGGCTGTGAGGAGCTGCGGACTAACCGCCGCCGCCTCCCTTCTGCCCCAAAAAGCACCCGGTGTACTCTGATTCACTGGGTGCACCACACTGTGTGGGTGAGGCTCTCCGTGGGGGCGTTTGCTTTTGCCCTCGAGGGCTCCCCTGGTGATCTCCCACAACGTGAGGGGTCTGAACATCCCTGAACGTCGAATCTCCCTGCTGAGGGAACTCAAAAAAGGTAGGCCACACTTTGTCTTTTTACAAGAGACCCACTTCAGGACCCACCACGTCCCCAGGCTCTCCAGCACATATTTCCCTAAGGCATTCCACGCGACAAACAATGACTCTAAGTCGAAGGGGGTGACGATCCTAGTGAGTAGGGAGGCCCCATTCGAGATACTGGAACAGCTTACTGACCCTGGAGGCAGATTCCTCTTTATAAAGGGTATGTATGGAAACACCCCTCTGACTCTAGCGAATGTGTACTTCCCTAACAAGGCACACATGTCATTTTGCCAAACCATTGTCCGTGAGCTCCGTGGCTTTGCCAAAGGGTGCATAATTTTAGGGGGAGACTTTAATGTACCCCTGAACCCTCTCGTAGACACCTCCAATGGGAAAACATGCGTTACATATAGGATCCTCAAGGCTATCAAATTGATGCTCCAGTCATTACAACTTACCGATTCGTGGCGCTTTTTCCACCCAGACGGTAGAGACTTCACACATTTTTCGGTTCCGCATTCTAGGTATGCGAGACTAGACTATATCCTTGTGTCCCAACGAGACCTCGGGAAGGTCACAGAGGCTCACATAGGCATACAATCATTTTCGGACCACGCGCCCACTGCACTTTCTATGGACTTAACGAATCCTGCACAACGACAACCCTCCTGGAGGCTTAACGCCTCCCTCCTGACGGACCCGGTGACACTCCCTACCTTGACTGACAACCTGACTGAATTTTTCAGGCTCAATGCCACCCCGGGCTCGGACCCACTGGCCGTATGGGAGGCTCATAAATGCTCCATGCGTGGGGTCCTAATGAGACTAGGCTCGTGCCGTAAGCGGGAAAGAGAGGCCACGATCCAGAAACTGACTGCCCAAATTAACGCCTTGGAAACGTTGCATAAACAATCCCTTTCCGCTGACTCGGCGTCCCAATTGCTTGAAGCGCGTCGTGAACTGCAACACTTGCTGGATTCCACGGCTAAGCGCATGCTGTTTTTTAAAAAAAAACTATATTACGAGTCGGGAAACAAAGCGGGTAGGTTTCTGGCAAGGGCCTTACGCGAGATTTCGTCGGCCAATCACATCGCGGGGATCAAACGAGCGGATGGGGGTCTGGACGTGACGACGGACGCGATCGCGGACCGCTTCCACAGCTACTATTCAAAGCTATATGCCCTCCCGCCGCAACATAGACAACCACACATGACTGACGACAGGACGCAGATCATCCATGACTATATCACCAACAGTGGCCTCCCGGTCCTCTCACAGACTGACATGTCCCTACTCGAGGAGCCGATCACGACCCTGGAGATCACTCAGGCCATCAAACAACTGAAATCAGGGAAGAGCCCGGGTCCGGATGGTTACTCGGCTGTCTACTTTAAGACCTTTTCTAACCAGCTCATTAAGCCTCTTGGAGATGCCCTGAACTCGCTGTCCTCCCCTAGACAGGTCACCCCGGACTTTTTATCCGCGCATATCACAGTCATACCAAAGTCAGGCAAGGACCCCACAGATTGTGCGAGTTATCGCCCTATATCCTTGCTGAACTTGAATGTGAAGCTGTTCGCAAAAATCCTTGCCACAAGGCTGAGACCGCTCCTTGCAGGTCTGGTAGGGCTGGAACAGGCGGGCTTCATGCCGGGTCGGGAAGCCAAAGACAATGTCACTAAGGCTCTCCTACTTATACAGGCGGCTAGAGACCGGAACATCGAGGGCTTTCTTCTGTCCACTGATGCAGAGAAGGCCTTCGATCGGGTGGCCTGGGATTTTATGATGGCGGTTTGCGCGAAGGTGGGTTTGGGACCACACATGCTATCTTGGATAGCAGCACTCTACCAGGGCCCGTCGGCACAACTGCGGATTAACGGCACACTCTCGAAAAGAGTGAAGATAGAGAATGGTACGCGACAGGGGTGTCCGTTGTCGCCTCTGCTATTCATCCTGTCTCTCGAACCTTTTATCAGGACAGTGAAATCCAACAACGCGGTGGCGGGGTTCCGGGTGGGGGAGAGCGAGTTCAAGGTGGCAGCATATGCCGACGATCTCCTTTTTTTCCTGACTGGCCCACATATCACACTCCCCAACCTGTTGCGTGAATTCTCGCACTACGGCTATGTGTCAAATTTGAAAATCAATTATACCAAGTCAGAGGCACTAAACATTTCACTGCCGGATGGATTGCTGGCGGCGACCAAGGCTCAGTCCTCCTTCCGCTGGGAACCGGGGGCTCTTAAGTACCTGGGAGTCTGGCTCACACCCCGACTCTTGGATGCTTTTGACAAGAACTTCCCACCCCTCCTCGGACACTGTGAGAAGGACCTTGCCCAGTGGGACAAGGGAAACTTTTCCTGGTTTGGGCGGGCTTCCATTATTAAAATGGTGGTGCTCCCAAGGTTTCTTTACCTAATGCGCACCATCCCGGTTCAGATTCCCCGTCGATTTTTTGCGTCTCTAAATGCGCTCCTTCTTAGATTCTTGTGGAACCGCAAGACACCCAGAATTAAACTGTCCACTCTGATGAAACCTAGAGAGCTGGGTGGGCTGGGTCTCCCAGACTTTAAAAAGTACCACGTTGCGACGCACCTTGCCAGGATCATTGATTGGCACTGCCATGGATGCATGAAGGACTGGGTGGCTCTGGAGGCGGAGCTCAGCCCGATCCCACTTAAATTCTCTCCATGGATCCCTAGACATGCTTATCCCCGCTCCTTACGTAAACACCCCGTAACAGGTGCCTCGTTGGACATATTTCACGCTATCGCCGGGCGGAGGGAGATTTCCACTACACCCGGCCCCCTTACACCTGTAGCGGACAACCCCGACTTTATCCCGGGCATGAGTAACCCGACTCTTAGGAAGACACCCACGCATGCCCCCCTGCTAGTTGGCGAATGTTTTGATGGGGACAGACTTAGAGACTGGACAGCCCTTAGGTTTGAACACGACCTCCCCAACATGAAACTATGGACCTACTTCCAACTCCGCAGTTACTTAAGCAAACTCAGGGAACCCAGGGACCTCACTCGGCCTCTGACTGACCTAGAGACCATTTGTAGCGCACAGTCCCCTTTGGATAGAGCCACCTCAGTGACGTACTCCTGGCTACAACACGATGGGGGCATGGAGAGAGCCGGACATAGGGAGAAGTGGTCGGAGGAGCTTGGGATGGAAATCTCGGAGAAACAGTGGAGGTATGCCTGCACCATTGCACACAAATGTTCAATCAGCACAAAACTTCAGGAAACGAGCTACAAGCTCCTAACGCGCTGGTATCACACTCCTGACAGGCTCCACAAATGGAACCCTCAGCAGTCTGACACATGCTGGAGGTGTCAGAAGGAGAGGGGCACATTGCTCCACATCTGGTGGGGCTGCCCCTTGATCTCTGCCTTCTGGGAGAAAATACACCGCCTGATCAAGCAGATCACAGAAACTAAACTGGTTCTGGATGCCGCCTGCTGCCTATTGCACCTGTCCTCCTTTTCGCTGGCACGTTACAAGAGGTCTTTGACCATGCACCTCCTAAACGCAGCCAAATCCTTGATACCTCTGCACTGGAGCTCCGTCAGGGTCCCGACCGTCTCCGACTGGCTCCGCAGAGTCGCCGAGGTCTGCGAGATGGAGGACACCTTAGCCCAGGATAGGGGCTCGGCCGAGAGCTTCCACGATACTTGGCAGCACTGGTTCTCTTTCAGATACTCACCGGAATACGCAGCGGCGATGGTTGGGTAGTCCATGGGAGAGTTCTTTAGACACTGTGACCATAGATCAAGTTCCACCTACCCCCCCTCCCCCACACCTTGCCCTTCCCTCCCTTCATCCCTTACCCTTTGTCTCTTTTCAATCCTGTTCTCTGATCTCTATCTTTCTTTTGCCTGCTGGGGTGTGACGTTTATGGCTGACTATATTAGTCCACACCCGATACACAGCAGAACATGTTGATACAATCATAATTGCAATGTTATGCAAAGACTAGTTGCCATTCACTGATTGAAAATCTCAGAGCCTGCTCAATAACTTACAAACTTTGGCACCCTGTTGGCTCTGCCACTCCTCATGTATATGGCCTATTAGAAAACGTTGTGTTGTTATTTCTGTTACGTCATTACTTATTGTGTTCTATGGCAATCCTTTGGGCATTCCCATCCAGCTGCGCCTGCGATGGAAAGCTCACTGTTTGTAAGAATGTCAATCTTTTACCTTTTAATAAAAGACTTTGAATGAAAAAACAAATGTAAAAACAGCTAATGTCATTGGATGAGGATATTTATGTAAATATGCAAATAGGCCACAAGCAATTTTTGAGAGCAACTGATCTTTAATGTTTTTTAGTGTAATATTCATAAAATGTATGAATTTTATAAATGCATTCCAACAAGTTCTTCCTAGTCATTTAAAAGTCTGGTATATTTTTTATTTATTTTTAATTTTTTGGTTTAACCTAGTCTGGTAGCCCTGAGTAGTTACATTTTATTTAATGAGAAAAGGCAAAAATGAAAACAAACAAAAAAAAAATCAAAACTTGACCTGTTCCTACATAGGAAGGTTGATAATTGGTTGGCTAAAAATAGAAGTGGCTATACCGTATAAACAGCTAAAGTTCCTCTCAAAATAAACGTGTTTTATAGGTGAACATAAACCTTGATGCCTTGTCCTTCTGACATGGAAACAATTACATTAACATGCAGATGCAGATTCCAGTAATCTCTTTGGAATAGACAAATAGGTTTTGAAATCATTTACAAATGATGCACTGAATCTGTTTGCCATCTGCTCTTTGCTCAGGGAAAACATTACATTTATCCCTCCAGTCTTTTTGTGAGAAACAAAAAAATCCTGCATTTATTTCATATAAAACAAGGAGGACAAAGACCAAGGTCTCTGCAGCTCCTGAATATTTGACATTTTTCACCCATTAGAAAATTATTTCTAAGCATAAAGTTCTGTTACACTGAAGAGATCTGGCCAGGCCACTTCAGTTTAAAATGTTGCTTCTGTCTAGAAATGATGCCGGTGATCTGCCAGAAGAGCCCAGCTTGATTTGTTTTAAAGGCATAGGTGTGCACAGCCTATTGCATTAGGGTGTGCACCTCAAAGCTCCAACACATATGCTTTTGAAATATTTACTGGCCTCTTCACCGCTCTCAATCCTGAAACAATGGAATGAAGGGGGAAGCAAGGGAGCACATGGGAGACCCTGGCAACAGGAAGGAAGAGTAACAGGGAAAGAAGGGGTTGCATTTATTAGTACCGATCTCCTATATTTTCCTCCTGTAGCAGCTGTATGTTGACAAAAGGGAGGAGGAGGAGAAGCCTACTTTCAGCTGCTGCAGGCGGAAAATACAGATCGGTTCCACTAAATTCCACCCCCACCACCTCTCCTGTCCAGGTTCTGAGGGTTGGCAAGGAAGGATTGCGGTTTACCTGTCACCTGCCCACCATTGACAGGTTGCCAATCCCAGGATTAGGGTGTGACCTGGCACACCCCTTGCGCACGCCTATGTTTAAAGGATAATTTCACCTTATTCAAATAAAACAAATAAATTAAGAATTTTGCAGGTAAAAAAATGTGCATTTACTATTTTTTTGTAGGATCCTGGAAAGAATTGCACATGCAATCAGCAGATCTCAGGTGCAATGCAGGGCTCCTGTAGATAGTCAGTGTAAGCTGTCTGCTCGTACCTCATACAGGCAGGCAGTTACACAGTGACAAGAAGAATGAAATAAACTACCTAGAGCGCTCAACAGCTCCCTGGTATTTAATTGAAAACTACAAGCCATAAGCCGCAAAGACTTTCAGTACATGTAGTTCATTTGTTCACAGAACTCTTTTCAAATGGTAACAGCAGGAGCAGGGACACTGGGAACTGGCACACTGTCACAGGGAGGGGGATCAGGGAGCAGCTGCAGGAGCAGGAACATGTTACATGTTCCCATAGGTCAAAGGTCCTCAAACTATGGCCCTCCAGTTGTTCAGGAACTACAATTCCCATCATGCCTAGTCATGTCTTCGAATTTCAGAGTTCTACAATGCCTCGTGGGACTTGAAGTTCCGCAAAAGCTGGAGGGCCGTAGTTTGAAGATCCCTGCCATAGGTGAATGTATCCTTTAAAGAGGAACTGAACTCATTATTTTCCCTGCTGGTCGAACACTCATAATCTATAGTGTTAGGCTATTTTCTCTGTTGGGGAATGTTAAAAAAAACATATCATACTTACCTGCTCTGTGCAATGGTTTTGCACAGAGCAGCCCCTCTCCTCCTCATCTGGGGCTCTTGACTTCTCACTGATTGCTGAATGCCCACCTTAGGAAGCCGCTTCATATGGGGACACTCATAGGTGCTTGCTCCTGAGCTGGGATGTTTGCGTCTATTCAGACACACAGCCCGGCTCGGCTCTGCTCCCACTCTCTTTCACAGGTTTCGACTGACAGCAGCAGGAGCCATTAGCCATCAGCTATGACTAAGCACTGTTTGTTAGTATGAAACGGGGGGCGGAAAACAAACAACACCCCCACAGGCACTTACTCATGTGGTGGGGATGTGGTGTCCTCTCTTCCTCTCCTGTAGTGCAGGCAGCGGCCTGATGCTTTGACCAATCAGGAAACAGGTCTTACAGACCTGCCTCCATTTTGCTATGGTCACACAATGCTCGGCGCTCTGAGGCCACCTTTTTTCTAAACCTATTGGAGCTGGCTCTAATCAGATGCTTCAAAAAAACACCCACCCACATTGGAATCCATGCTTTGGCGCCACTGATATGTAGATCAAGGGGCCGGATGCATGGATATAGGAGGCAGCTACCATGCCCCCTCTATGGACGGGCCGCCACTGCTGGGTGCCAATGTGCATAAAACATGCACACTCATGCGCATGTGCAGCATTCTATGGTTCATGAACACCTGCATGTGCATGTGCTTGTGTAGATGCACGCATAGTCAGAATTGTGTACAACTATGAACAGAAAGTCATGGACTTTGTGCGGACATACTGTATAGAGGAGAAACCGACTACCAAAAAAAAATTTTTTTATTATATACCATTAAAAATGTATTACACAACATTAATAGTTACTCATCACATATAGGTTTACAACACGCAAAGAGTTTGATTACAAGTTCACATGTGGACTCTACGGGTTTAAGGAATCCCTCTTCAGGAGAACATGTGACACAATCAGTACACTGGAACCCACTACTAACCTTTCTGGCTGGCTGGACTAATGCAAACTGAGTTTGTTTCTAAGATACTTATCAAGAACCCCCTCTTTGGAACATATGTGCCTTGAATACTTTGACTACCATGCTGTCTTTATAGTGACTCACCTACAATGGGACTGGATGGTTCCCCTTTGGTAAGTTGGTCCTTTTATTTTAAAATTATGTATACAAGACCATTGGCTGTTTACTGAATGTACCTGAATTTTCCACCTGAGAGGCAGTGGCTTCACCTTGGCTAACTCATTTGTACCTCTATGGGCAACATACACATGCTATAAATCCCATTTTAACCGAATGCATACAATTACTCTATTAAAGATTAGGAGGGGGTTCTGATGTACTTATTCCGTCTCATGTGCTCCTGAAAAATAATTCCTGAAGCCAAGCCCTGATGTGAACTGTAATCAGTATCTTTGCATTTTGTGAACCCCTAAGAGGAGAGTAAATTTTAATGTTGCGTAATAGATTTTAATGGTACATAATAAAGTTGTTTTTATTGTGCTCCTCAGTTTCTCTCCTATGTGTCCACACAAAGTTCTGTGTAATGTACAGGGGGGGGGGGGGCTTTGGTCTGTTTAATGTACAGGGGGGTCTTTGGTCTGTGTAATGTACAGGGGGGGGCTTTGGTCTGTGTAATGTACAGGGGGGGAGGCTTTGGTCTGTGTAATGTACAAGGGGGGGCTTTGGTTTGTGTAATGTTTACGGGGGGGCTTTGGAATGTAAATGGCTGTGGAAAGTTTTTTTCCTTAAACTCCCCTCTTAAAATTAGGGTGTGTGTTATACGCCGGCGCGTGTTATACGCCGATAAATACGGTAATTACTTGCAGGCAAAAATGCATATTTTTTTTTAATCTGGTGATTGGGTATTCTTTGCATAATTAAATTTCATCTCATTCAGTATGCTATAGGGAACATTCCCTTGCAAGGTGCAACTTCCCTTGCAAAGTGAACAGGCTAGTTACCTTCAGTAAATCAACTCCATTATTTTTATACTGCTCTCTGTAATTGTGGAAGAAGATCTTGAGCTCCCTGCCTATCAGCATGCTGGAAAACATACCACAGAAAAACTTAGTTACAAAGAGAAAACGCAGAAAACCTAAATCTTTCACTAAATTAAACTTTATTTTTATTTTTAATAACTAAAGGTTCAAGACTGCAGAAAAATTTGAGAATGCCTTTAAATTGGTTACAAGAAATAGTGCATCAGATTTCCTGAATAAAACCACAATTGAATTGCTTTTATGTTTTTCTTCAGACAATGTTTTGTGTATGTTTCTAGGATGTATACTGTATATCATTACCATAAGCTTTGTTCTTTTTTTTTCCCAGGCTTGAAATAAGCTTTGAGCAAGAGGGATCTTCTACCAGGGGAGCTATTAGGAAATTGGCTACCTGTGAAATTGGCTTGGTGCCTGCCGCAAATGGCCTTCTGCCTAATACTTCCATTGCGCACCTTCATACAAGACAGGATATTGGTTCTTTCTGCCTGAAGGTTTAACATGATATTCCTCACAGTTTTGGCACAATTTGATTTATTACACAGCAGGTATGTCCTTTTTTTGCTTTAATTTTCAAAGTATTTCAACGCTTTGAAAATTCATGAATGAAGTAATGAATACAGTGAGTTCTTCAACTGAGGAGCATTGTCACAGCAGAAGGTCTTTTTCTTTGAAATTAATTTGATTTTGTTTAGGAGCATTTTTTATGGCATTGTTGCCAGGAAAGTTATGTGTTAGAAATACTTCAACGAATTATATCTACTTTGTGTCTTTAGATGTTCATATGGATGTTATTAGCTTGAAGGGGAACTCCCATCAATAATGCTTACATAATGTGATGCTGCCCTAACTATTGTCACTGTTAACTATTGCAAGTTTTGCTTCTCTTACTTGAATTTATTTTCATGTTATTTCAAGACAGTAATTTACAAATGTAATATGCCGTAATTTGCCAGTACCTATTGTTATTGAACCTCTGACCGATAGGTGTACATAGGGTCTGATTTACTAAAATGGGAGAGTGCAAAACCTGATACAGCTGTGCATGGCAGCCAATCAATTTCTAACTTCAGTTTGTTCATTTAAGCATTGACAAGAGAAACCTGAAATACAAAAAACACAGTCACTTCCAGCGCTAATAGGTCTTCCAAGGTGTGATGTAATGCCACGTACACACAATCAGTCAAACCGATGAGAACAATCTGATGGACAATTTTAATCAGACCAAACTGATCGTGTGTGGGCCCCATTGGTTATTTATCCATCGGTTTAAAAAAATCAAACTTGTTTTAAATTTAACCGATGGAAACCTAACGATAGTAAAAAAACGATCGTCTGTAGGCACGTCCGTCGGTTAAAAATCCACGCATGCTCACAATCAAGTCGACGCATGCTTGGAAGCATTGAACTTCATTTTTTTCAGCACGTTGTTGTGTTCTACGTCACCGCGTTCTGACACAATCGTTTTTTTTTATAATCGACGGTGTGTAGGCACGACTGATCATCAGTCAGCTTCATCGATTAACTGATGGAAAAATCCATCAGACCATTCTCATCGGTTTGACCGATCGTGTGTACAGGGCTTAACAGGTATCAGATAAAATGGTTGTGTAAAAGGTATATATGGTATCTCAAATCTAGGTGGATGCTGCCTTCCTCAGATGGGGTAATCCGAAAGGAACTACAAGAAAAACAGAAATTAAGGGTGTAAACAACTAGTGTTTTACCAGATATAATTTAATAATTAACCACTTAAGGACCGTCCTACTGCACATTTACGTCGGCAGAATGGCACGACTGGGCACATCAACGTATATATACGTTGATTTTAGTACCCAGCCGTGGGACCGGGACCGGGACCGCGGGATTCGCGGACCCAATCGCCACTGGAGTGCGGCGATCCGTCCCTGGAGCGGAAGAACGGGGAGAGCCGTGTGTACACACGGCTTCCCCGTGCTTCTCTGTGGCTGCAGCATCGATCGCGTCATCCCTGTAATAGGGGGACGCGATCGATGACGTCACACCTACAGCCACACCCCCCTACAGTTGTAAACAAACACATTAGGTCACACATCCCCTACAGCGCCACCTGTGGTTAATTCCCAAACTGCAGCTGTCATTTCCACAGTAAATGCAATTTAAATGCATTTTTTGCTGTGAAAATGACAATGTGTCAAAATTGTCCGAAGTGTCCGCCATAATGTCGCAGTCACGAAAAAAATCGCTGATCGCCGCTATTAGTAGTAAAAAAAAAATAATTAATAAAAATGCAATAAAACTATCCCTTATTTTGTAAACGCTATAAATTTTGCGAAAACCAATCGATAAACGCTTATTGCGATTTTTTTTACCAAAAATACGTAGAAGAATACGTATCGGCCTAAACTGAGGAAAAAAAATGTTTTTTTTATATATTTTTGGGGGATATTTATTATAGCAAAAAGTAAAAAATATTGAATTTTTTTTAAAATTGTCGCTCTATTTTTGTTAATAGCGCAAAAAATAAAAACCGCAGAGGTGATCAAATACCACCAAAAGAAAGCTCTATTTGTGGGAAAAAAAGGACGCCAATTTTGTTTGGGAGCCACGTCGCACGACCGCGCAATTGTCAGTTAAAACGAAGCAGTGCCGAATCGAAAAAAGGGGCAAGGTCCTTTACCTGCATTTTGGTCCGGGCCTTACGTGGTTAAAACATTTTTGTATAAAAGTGGTTCTGTGTTTATGGCCTTTTGTCAGTTGCATTTTGTGAGTACCCACATTTATACAATTTTTTTTATTTATTAAATTATCTCTGGTAATGTACTAGGTGTGTGCGCCTTCCATTTCTGTTTTTCTTGTAAAAGAAACCTGAAAGCTGATTGGTTTCTATGCAGAACTGCACCGGATTTTGCACTCTCCCGTTTAAGTAAATCAACCCCAACGACTATTCTACTGTATCTATTTTCTTAGAACAAGAGGGACATTTCACTAAAAAGTAGAGGCTGCTCAGCAAAGTGTATGTTTACATAATTTAGTAAATCAGGAGATGCTTTCACTTTCACTATTTAAAGCGGAGGTCCACCCACTGTTGAAGAAAATTAAAAGACTGTAGCTGCTGACTTTTAATAGTCGGACACTTACCTGTCCTGGAGTCCAGCGATGTCGGTACCGCAGCAGATGTTTCCATCGGCTGGTCGGGTGCATGCCGCCTCCAGTGCGAGTAAGGGAACCTGGCAGTGTAGCTTTATGGCTTCACGCCGGGAACCCCCCTACGTATGCACGAGGCTCCGCTCCTCTCTCCTACTGGCCAGGCGGCGAGGGAAGGAGCCCCAGCGATGATGCAAATACCCACGGCTGAGGTTCCCGGAAGTGGGAACAGGATACCTGTGAAAGGCAGGTATCCTGAACCCCCCCCCCCTGAAAGGTGCCAAATGTGGAGGGGGGAAAAAGTACAACGAGAGGAAGTTCCACTTTTGGGTGGAACTTCGCTTTAATCTTGAACAAACTAAATAGAAAAAAAAAGATAAAATATGTCCTGCACATAATTGGGTAATTGAAATGAACACAGCTTCTTCCTGTGTGCTATTGCTTGCTTTGCTATGTGAACTGTTTTACTGTCTTTTAAAACCCCTGCTAATAATTACTATGTTTACAGCTCATGGTACATTAGTGCAATGGTCACTGGGAAGGATGCTGCTTACATCTGAAGTCACTAGAAATAATCCTCCCTTACAGGTAGGTAGAAGGATCAATGCTATCAATGGTCATTTATCTGAGGCCTCATACACATGACCGTTTTCCTCGGCAAAATCCATCAAGAAAAATGCTGGCAGAGCATTTTTGCTAAGAAAAACGGCCGTGTGTATGTTTTTCGTTGAAAAAACTGTTGTGGATCTCGACAAGAAAAAAAGAGAACATGCTCTCTTTTTTCTTGTCGGGAGTCTCAATTTCCTTGTCGTGTTTCTCATCGGGCTGGTTTACGATGAGAAACACGTTCGTGTGTATGCTTAGAAACCTGCGCATGCTCAGAATAAAGTATGAGACGGGAGCGCACCTTCAGTAAAAGTAGCGTTTTCGTAATGAAGATAGCACATTTGTCACGCTGTAACAGACTGAAAAGTGTGAATCGTCTCTCACAAAAATTTTCCTAACACGCGGTAACATGAGATTAGCAAAAGCAGCCCCAAGGGTGGCGCCAGTGGAATCGAAATTTCCCTTTATAGTGCCATCGTACGTGTTGTACGTCTCCGCGTTTGAGAACGACGAGATTTTGTATTGACAGTGTGTACGCAAGGAAAGCTTGTCAAGATTCTCGTCAAGCCTGACAAGAACCTCGTAGAGGAAAACAACGTTTCTTTTACGACGAGATTCTCAGTCGAGTGTACGAGGCCTCAGATGCAAAAACTAAGAACTGATCAAGGAACCCCTTGCAACCTTGGGATGAACCCTGGTTAAGAAAGGCTGTTTAAATATATCAATCCCTTTGTATCTTATTTAAAGCAGGGGTCTCAAACTCAAATTACCTGAGGGCCACAAGACACACAAATTCCCATTCTGACAGGGGAGGAGAGTTTTTAGTATTTAGGAACAGCGATATGTCTCCTCCTACAGTCAGTCCTATTCCCCCACAGTTAGAAACACTAATGAGCACACATTTAACACATTTAACCCCTTGATCGCCCCTAGTGTTAACCCCTTCCCTGCCAGTGACATTTATACAGTAATCAGTAGCTCTAATTGCTGTATAAACTTTAATGGTCCCACAAAAATGTCAAAATTGTCTGATCTGTCCACCGCAATGTCGCAGTTAGTACTAGTAAAAAAAAATAATAATAATAAAAATGCAATAAATCCCTCTTTTTGTAGACGCTATGGCCCAGATTCAGAGAGAATTGGATTCTCATAGCGTATCAGAAATACACTACGCCGCCGTTTCTTACCTGGCTCTACGTGGAATCCAGGTAGATTTTGTCCAGTAAACGACGGCGGCGTAGTGTATTTCTCCCGTCGCAACCCATATAGACGAGTAGGGGGCGTGAAGGATTTAAAATAGGCGCGTTCCCGTGGCGATCAAACTGCGCATGCTCCGTTCGCAAATTTCCCGCCGTGCATTGCGCGAAATCACGTCGTTACGTCATTCGTTGTTTGAGTAGCGTCGTTTACGGACATTTCTATTCCCGAACGAGTTACGTAAAAAAAAAAAAAAAATAATTAAAATCGACGCGGGAACGACGGCCATACTTAACATGGGTTACGCACCGTTACACCAGCAAACACCAACACATTTGCATATCCCGACGCATCAAAACGACGCGAACTCCTCCCAGCGGCCGCAAATATATCGCAGCGTAGATCCGAAGGTTTACGAAGACGTAAGCCTCTCGGATCGAAGCCCGAAGCCGCCGTATCATGGTTTGAGGATTCAAACTAGTGATACGGCGCGCGAAATTTGAAATTACTCCTGTCTAAAACCAGTTAGACAGGCGTAATTGCTTTATGAATCTGGGCCTATAACTTTTGCGCAAACCAATTAATATACGCTTATTGTTTTTTTGTTTTTTTTTTACCAAAAATATGTAGAAGAATACATATCGGCCTAAACTGAGAAAAAATGCACTTTTTAAAAAAAAATGGGGATATTTATTATAGCAAAAAGTACAACATTTTTTTTTATAGCGCAAAAAATAAATAAAAAATAAAGTACCACCAAAAGAAAGCTCTATTTGTGGGGAAAATGGATGTAAATGTTGTTTGGGAGCCACGTCGTATGACCGCGCAATTGTCAGTTAAAGCGACGCAGTGCCGAATCACAAAAAGTGGCCTGGTCATTTGGCAGCCAAATGGTCCGGGGGTGAAGTGGTTAAAGTAAAATTCCAGTTTTTCAAAAAAAAACAATTAAATAGTCCTGCGTGTTGGAATTTCTTTTTAAAAAGCAGCTCTCAAATACCCAAATCCTCCCTGACCTTGTTCCCTGAAGGAACTCTGATATGCCACCAACACTACTCATTTCACTTCTGTAAGCCTAGGCTGTCATGGGCATGGTCATAGTGTCACCACACTGATCTAGGCTCAGAGTCATTACATCAGCACAACACTCTGGAGTATTAAAGACTGCCCACTGCCCCTGTAGAGAGAAGATGACATGCCCTACTAGAAGACAGCTACATTTTAAAGGTAAACCCTAAATATAAAATTAAAAATAAATATATGTTTGATAAGTGCAAAAATTCATATTGATTCTGCAAAAAATAAAGCAAACTGCTAACTTTCTGTACTGAACTGATAAGGCTTGTGTTGAAATCCCAATCAGGTTTATCAGTTCTGTCAGAGTTCTTTCTGGGGACTACAGAATACCCCCCCTTCTGTGAAGAGAGGAGGGTGTATTGTGGTTCCAACATACTTTCTGCTCTAGGGTGACAAAGCTGCTCCTGCAATGATGTACCGGTGAGTAAGCATTGTCATTCTAGTACAGGAAGCGTGTTACTGGCAGAATACCAGGTGCAAAAAAAGGAAAAAAGACTGGACAGAATAGAACACAAATGCAGGCATCACATGTAAGGGCCAGCATTTTCATATATTAC
The DNA here is from genome assembly GCA_029574335.1 of Rana kukunoris. NCBI lineage: Eukaryota > Metazoa > Chordata > Amphibia > Anura > Ranidae > Rana > Rana kukunoris. The sequence goes on from CM056052.1 coordinate 78,161,136, forward strand.
ATTTTTTAAGATATATTTTGTAGATAGATAAACTTAAAGCGGAACTTTACTCATAACAACTTGAGAAAAAATTGTGTTCTTTAGTAAAGGAAAATACATTCTACAATAATAATAATGCTACCAAAATTAGTATGTTCTGTAAATTGTCTGCAGCATTGCTCCAGCTTCATCTTGCTGGAGGCTGCCATTTTGCTGAAACCTAGAGCACCCGAGCAGCAGTGGATCAAACAGCAGAACTAAACCTCTATCTATTTAACGGTTTCAAAAAATAGTTCCTGGAATCCCAGGATTGCTAACTGTCACATTTTCTTGTTTCCTCAACAAAACTGTCAAACCATCAAATGGCTGCTTTCATAGCTGATTACATGTGCAGCACCATGACAGTTACAGATCAAACAGAAGCAACTACCTTGACTGTAAACTGGATAGGGGGGGGGGGGGTCATTTGCGCTTTAAGGCTGTCAGCAGATCGGCCTCTACAAACTCAGCAGTGTCTAAAAATACCTAAAAATAGAGAGAAACTGAGCATGTGCAGAGCAGAGTGAGACAGTGTATTACTGGATTTTACACAGTATAGGTACTTCATTTTAATGTTTACATAGCTATACCTGCAAAAGGGGCCAGCCTTAAGTGATCTAGCATTACTTAATTTTCTGACTAAAGTTCCAATTAAGTACAAAGTGATTTTTTTAAGAGCAAGATTAAAAATTAGAGCTCTTTAAATCGTTTCAGTAGCTACTCATTTTCAAATGTCATCTGCATTTCCAGTAGGCATTCGTTTTTTCAAATTAGGGAAATAACCAATTAAACAAACAAGCCAACATTCATAAAACCAGATTAATTTATTGTATTCCGCTGAAATTGGCGCTAAATGAACTGCCCCAAAACCCAACGGGGCAAATGGAAAACATCTAAACTCTCCCGGTACTTTTAAATAGACTTTAATTGACTACTGACAGCCATTACGAAATACTAGAAAATGCAAAGAATAAAAAAAAAATACGACCTAAACTGCATTTCCGAACATCTGCAATTGAGAAATCAGCTTGTAATGAAGTTAAAATGTTTAGGGAGAAATAAATTACATGTTAGGGGGGAAAAATGAGCATATTAAAAAAAGGCGAAGGAATACAAAAAATGGGTGGAAAGAACCCGAAACTAAATTATAGCCATTGAACTGTACTTCTATATTTTATAAACTGCTACTTGTAAATAGATGTCATAATAGGTTCAAGCTGGAGAGCTCATAGGAGAAACCTATTGTTTCAGTAACACGAACTGATGAAAACAAGTCTGTAGTTTAGCTACGTGAACAACTTCTATAAAGTGCGCTAAAATGAGCTCCATGTTTTCTAAATTGGATGGAAGCCTTACATTTTTTTTTTTTTTTTTTACAGCAAACTAATATAATTAGACTGCATAAATAAATTTATTATTTATCAAGAAATACAAAAAATCAATGGGGTCCAGTGTTCCGTCTATAGAAGCTTTATAGGTTCTTGATAGCATGCAATGCCTGCAAACACATCAAAGGAATTCTCAGAGTAATTTTTATATTTAAAGTGAGTAAAATCTGTATCCACTCAGGTGCCATTGTTGATTAAAGTTATTTAAAGGTGCTTTACTGGAATAGCAATTTATAAGTGATAATGGCTGTAACACCTACGTGAATACTCCCCTTGCAATGGTAAACCAGATGGTTAAAGCTGGCAGTAAAACAACTTGATTGCTTCTATGGCCTGTTTTACATTTCCATCACATGGCACCTGTATTGTGGCATGGCTGCACTGTAGTTAAGTGGCTGTGTAGTCGTACCGCTTTTCCCACCATTAGGGGTTTAGGAAAACAGGGAGAGGTACTGGAATTATTGGTGACCTCACTTGCTAGGCATTGCTACTAATTTTAAAGTTGATTGTACAATATTGAAGGATTTTTGTGATCAGTGGTAACTATGTGCGTGAGAATATATATTTGGAATGACTATCTAAGCACTTAGTTAAAGTCTAGCTGAGCAGAGGGCATGGAGCCAAAAGAACATGACAATGGAGCTAGGTATATATATATATATATATATAAAATATATATGAAATATAATTGAATGCAGCTTGTTTAGAATTAATTTGTATGTGAAATTGTTCTGAGGGATTTGAAATAAGATTAATGTTCTCACGTCTATCTATCTATCTATCTATCTATCTATCTATCTATCTATCTATCTATCTATCTATCTATCTATTTCTCTATCTGTGTAGCCATCTACCATTTGGTATCAGGCTATCTGTCTGGAGCTTCATAAACTCCCATGACCTGAGTCTTGGTATTATTCAATAAAGGAATTATTATTATTATTATTTAGGTACTTATATACTTATATAGCACCGTCAATTTACGCAGCACTTTACATATACAATGTACATTCACATCAGTCCCTACCCCCAAGGAGATTACAACCTACCAGCATGTCTTTGGAGTGTGGGAGGAAACCGGAGTACCCAGAGGAAACCCATGCAGGCACGGGGGGAACATGCAAACTAAAGGCAGGTAGTGTCGTGGTCAGGGTTCAAACCAGCAACCCTTTTTACTGCTAGGCGAGAGTGCTGCTCACTACACCACTGTATAATGATATGTTCAATTTGAAAAGTGTATTTAAAATGTACAACACTACAAGTGAACACTCACTGAGCTTGGAAATAGGGGAAAAAACGGTGTTCATTTTGAACACCCAATAATGTAAAAAGGATTTTTGGGATGTACTTGATTGGATTCACTGAGCAAACTTTCTGTCATGCCTTCAGCAAGGTTTTCGTATGTTTATTGTTAATTGTTGAATATGCTAATAGATGTAAAGCAAATTGTAATATCGCCATTAGTGGCTCTTTTACATACTTAGTATCTGTAAATAATTTACTGAAGGTAGATAGAGATTGTTGTTTAAAAGCCCTCGTAGCTTCCCAAAATTCCTGTGGACTATACCATGAGGTCTGAGAGACAGCCCCCAGTAGCCATCTTCCTTCTTCATTCATGCACTTTCTCCAGAGAACTCCACACCTATTCAGCTGCAATTCAAATGTCAGCTGGTCAACGGAAACATCGCTGGTATGTTCATAATCCCTTTCCCTAGTTAGACTAGTGTGTTAGGACTCTATATTTGTATATTGTGTATACTGATTGTACTTTATTTATTTTACTTTAGTTTTACTCAAACTTCCCTGCAATAAAAGTTGAAAAAAGGACCTTGCGCCTGCCTCAATGAGTTGTTAAGGGAGGAGAGTTAGCTGTCTATCTAATTATACCTCAGCCACGTATAGTGAGGGCAGAACACTTTCCAAAGTAAACCAAATAAGAGTTAGTTCCAATTTAAAACTCCCCACCCCCACCCACAGGCAAAATAGCAGGAAATATTTTTTATTTTCTATTTTTGTGTTTTTTAAGTTTGTAGCCCCACACCTCCATTCTGGCCTAGGTTAGAATGACATGTCCCTGGATTTGCAGCTTACTGGAATACTCCCATCACATCTCTCAGAATGCTGCAGGATTGGCACACAGAGCGGAAAAATGATGGGCCTTGGGATAGGTCTGGTGCGTCATTGGAGCTGGCTGCCAACACCCAGAAAAGGCAGCTAGCTCAAGAGGTCTAAGATGGTGAAATGGGACCCCTTGTTTGGCACAGGGACAGGTCAATGTTGGATTTGTATGTATGTGCTTTGAGCTGCACTACAATGCCAAAGGTAAGTTGGAGGAACCACAGAGTATCTGGCTTACTAAAGGAATGGAGAAAGTTAACCCAGTGAATAAGTGACGATGTTATGTTCACTTTGAATAACAATCATGTGCGGGGGAAATGAGAAAATCTGGAGCATTTCTTGCATGTATTTGGATGATTAAAGGGTACACAGCTATAAGCTACACTTGTACCACTATGAAAAAGAATCATCACCATGCGAGGTGAAAATCCATATCTCCTTTAGGAAATCAATCTCAATGACTAAAATTGTGGGACTATCTATCTATCTATCTATCTATCTATCTATCTATCTATCTATCTATCTATCTATCTATCTATCTATCTATCTATCTATCTATCTATGTATCTATCTTTCCACCTTTCCACCTTTCCAACATGCCTTGAAATGCAATTGTATATAATAAAAAAAAAATATTGAACAAAATGTTATAGGTATCTCCACAATGTCTATGCATATGTTAGTACCTTGTCTTCATAATCACAGGCCAATTTAAATGTGTGTCTCCTTTTCATAACCCCAATCATTTTATTTAGATGCAATAAGGTTTTGAGCCCTGGTTCACACTGATGCAATTTGGCATGCGATTTAACATGTGAAATTGCATGCCAAATCTGCGGCAATTGCAGGAGACCAGATGCGCATGGCTGTATGACAGACAGAACGGGATCTGTGTATGTACTGTAAACACACAAATCCCTGTTCTGACAGGGGAGAGAAGTTTTTAGTAATTAGGAACAGCAATATGTCTCCTCCTCTAGTCAGTCCCATCCCCCCCAACAGTTAAAAACACTAATGAGGGAACACATTTAACCCCTTGATCCCCCCCTAGTGTTAACCCCTTTCCTGCCAGTGACATTTATACAGTAATCAGTGGCTATTTTTAGCTCTGATCGCTGTATAAATGTCAATGGTCCCACAAAAATGTCAAAAGGAAATATAAAAATAATAAAAATGCCATAAATCTCTCTTTTTGTAGACGCTTTAACTTTTGCGCAAAGCAATCAATATACATTTTTTTACCAAAAATATGTGGAAGAATTCAGCTGAACTTGCATTATTTAATTCCCACTGTTAGTGTGAACCAGGGCTCAGAGAACATTGATCTGGGGATGATGTCAAAAAATGCAGAGAATTGGTACCATTATTTAAAGTTGTATTAGTCCTAAATTGGAATATATAGTAGACATATGACAGATTTCTTTACGCTTAAGCCTCGTACACACAATAGGATATCTGATCCAATGGATTTTTTTGTCGGATGTCCGATATGCCTACACACCATCAGTCAAAAATTCATCCGTGCCAAACACGGTGACGTAAAGCATTACGATGTGCTGAGAAAAATGAAGTTAAATGCTTCCGAGGATGCGTCGACTTGATTCTGAGCATGCGTGGATTTTTGACCAATGGACTTCCACACAGACTATTGTTTTTTTCTATCGTTTTATTATCCATAGGAAAAATTTAAAACATGTTCTATTTTTTTTCACAGATGGAAAACAAACCAAAGGGGCCCACACACGATTGGTTTGTCCGAAGAAAACAGTCCAGTCTGTTTTCATCGGACAAACCGATCGTGTGTACAGGGCTTTAGGGCCCTTTCACACTGATCTATTTTTCTTCGGTTTTTGCCTTAGCATAAGTAGATTTAATCCTATGGCACTCTTCACACCAGTCAGTTGCAGGTCAGTTGCGTTTTTAAAAATCCTGCATGCTGCGTTTTTGGTGCATGTGTGCACCTCCCTATTGAAATAAAAAAAGAAATGCATTAAAAAATGTAGCAAAAATTTGGTGTCAGTCTATAACTTATATCCTTATAACATGTTTTATTTTGTATTTGTATGTCAACTTCTATCTTATGTTTTATGCGTGCAAATTTGTTATCTGGTTTCCCTTTTTTTATATATCAATAAAAAACATTGTACCAGAAATTGCGGAAAAAATGCATCAAAAGCTAACCTGCATTTTTTAAGTCATGTCCATTTTGCAAGTGCACAGATTTTTGCGCGGCAAAAATGGACATGCAACATTTTTGCAACAGAGCAGTGTGAAAGCAGTCTAATTCAGGCAAAAAAAAAAAAAAGGATTTTACGTTGTAACTTGGACAGCCCATGCTTTACTTGGCTACACCTACTCTTGGCCAATAGAATCAGAATCAGTTAACAGTGTAAAACTCTTTTTTTTTAGTTTTACATGAATTTATTTCCAAAATGCTAAGCCTTAAAAAAAATGGGGCAGATTCAGATACAATTAGATTATCGTAGCATTTCCCAAATACACTACGCCGCCGTTTTTTACCTGGCTCTATGTGGAATCCAGGTAGATTTTGTCCAGTAAACGACGGCGGCGTAGTGTATTTCTCCCGTCGCAATCCATTTACGTAGGGGGCGTGAAGCATTTAAAATAGGCGCGTTCCCGCGGCGATCGAACTGCGCATTCTCCGTTCGCAAATTTCCCGCCGTGCACTGCGCGAAATCACGTCGTTACGTCATTTTTTCTTGAGTAGCGTCGTTTACGGAGATTCCTATTCCCGAACGAGTTACATAAAAAAAAATATATATATTTTAAATTTGACGCGGGAACGACGGCCATACTTAACATGGGCTACACACCGTTAGACCAGCAAAAAGCTTGTCTAACAGTACGTATAAAAAAATAGACGAAAGCAATTACGAAGACCGCTCGTATCTTCGTGGATCGCCGTAAAAACTCATTTGCATATCCCGACGCATGAAAACGACGCAAACTCCTCCCAGCGGCCGCAAAAATATCGCAGCGTAGATCCGAAGGCTTACGAAGACGTAAGCCTCTCGGATCGAAGCCCGAAGCTGCCGTATCATGGTTTGAGGATTCAAACTAGTGATACGGCGCGAGAAATTTGAAATTACTCCTGTCTAACACCAGTTAGACAGGCGTAATTGCTCTGTGAATCTGGGCCAATGTTTTTACTAGAATGTTCTCATGGGATTGCAAACACTTTAAACCCTAAGAAGCCAATAAATAAACATTAATAAACAGACAAAGGCAATTATCTTGGATAATAAATTAGCTTTGCTGTCACACTTTATTGGTTAACCAATGTAAATCAATATTTATATTAACTATTAAAATGAATAAAATTGAACTATGCTGCCCGAGCAACCTCAAATATAACAATACCAAACACATAAAAGTGATATAACCACACATTACACCTGGACCTGACATGTAGGAAGGGATAGGTGGGAAGATCAGTAATTATGTCCTGTTACAACACAGCTCTGATGCTTTCAATTTAAACCCTTACAGGATATGCGAAGAACAACCGTTATGCCCGCAGAAACTCCAACAGTCAAACCTTGAGGTAACAGTTAACCACGAGGCACCTCATGCAGGTACCAGATAAAATGCAGATATAAAGCAGAGAAGAGGAAAGGAGGAAGAGAAAACCCCAAGGGGTTAAATAGGCCACTGCAATCCCATGGGGGAGTGCCTCTTAATGCCTCCATTTGCATTCTTTAGGATTTAAAAATGTAACCATAATGTTTAAAGCTTGGTATTGCAGATGGTTCACGGTTTAGAATTATGTTTAGAATTATGTCTGATTTATGTTTTGCATAGTACTATTTATACTCGAGTATAAGCCGACCCGAGTCATAAGTCAAGTCACCTTAATGTTTCCACAAAAAAATGGGAAAATGTATTGACTCGAGTATAAGCCTAGCGGGAGAATGCAGCAGCCACTGTAAGCGGAAAAGAAGGTCAACAATGCCCATTTGCACGCTTCACTGTGCCCATTGCAATATCACTGTGCCCATTACCTAACTGTGCCCATCCTCACTGTGCCCATTACCTAACTGTGCCCATCCTCACTGTGCCTATTACAGTGCCTGCCGCCGAGAATGTGTTTATAGCACGACAGCATCGCGCTGATTCTCGGCGACAGGCTGCCGACATCTCGCACTCGCTGGAATAGTAAAAGCACATTCCAGCGAGTGCGTCATAGAAGCGACGGGGGTACGACGCGGATTCCCGCCAATTCTACACGTGGGCGGAGTTTGTTATGAATCCTGAGAAGGAAGTCCCCGCCGGATTTTAAATAAAAATCCGGCATGGGTTCCCCCCTCAGGAGCATAACGGGCCCTTGGGTCTGGTATGGGTTGTAAGGAGACCCCCTACGCCGAAAAAACGGCGTGGGGGTCCCCCCACAATCCATACCAGACCCGTATCCAAAGCACGCCGGCCGGCCGGTCAGGAGGGGAGTGGGGGTGAGCGAGTGCCCCCCCCTCCTGAGCCGTACCGGGCAGCATGCCCTCAACATGGGGGGGGTCAGGTGCTCTGGGGCAGGGGGCGCACTGCGGCCCCCCACCCCAGAGCACCCTGTCCCCATGTTGATGAGGACAGGGCCCCTTCCCGACAACCCTGGCCGTTGGTTGTCGGGGTATGCGGGCGGGAGGCTTATCGGAATCTGGAAGCCCCCTTTAATAAGGGGGCCCCCAGATACCGGCCCCCCCACCCTAAGTGAATGAGTATGGGGTACATTGTACCCCTACCCATTCACCTGCAAGAAAAGTGTAAACACAAATAAACCACACAGTGTATTGAAATATTTTATTAGTTGGCCGCCGGGGGGGGGGTGTGTATGATCGCTTTTATAAAAGCGCCCCCCTCCGGCGGGCTTCTGCGGGGGGGTGGGTGCCGCTGTTCTCTTCCGCCGCCGGGGGGGGGCGCTTTGATAAAAGCGCCCACCACCCGGCGGGCTTCCTTCGACATCTTCGGCGGCGGGGTGGTCTTCTCCCACTCTCCGGGGTCTTCTCCGACTCTCCGGGGGTCTTCTCCGGCTCTCCGGGGGTCTTCTCCGCTCTCCAGGGGTCTTCTTCTTCTTCAGGACTCGCCGCCGCTATCTTCGTGTTAGCTCAATTACTAGCGGCGGCGTGTCCCCTCTTCTGTGACGTCTTCTTCTTCTTCTTCTCCAGATGTTGACGCGACGCTTCCTTCCGCTGTTATGGCTGGCACGCGGCTCGCAGCGAGTTATATAGGCCTGTCTTGTGACGTCGCAGTCCCATCATGCTTCGGTAGGTAGCACGTGGTACCTACCAGAGCATGATGGGACTGCGACGTCACAAGACAGGCTTATATAACTCGCTGCGAGCCGCGCGCCAGCCATAACAGCGGAAGGAAGCGTCGCATCAACATCTGGAGAAGAAGAAGAAGACGTCACAGAAGAGGGGACACGCCGCCGCTAGTAATTGAGCTAACACGAAGATAGCGGCGGCGAGTCCTGAAGAAGAAGAAGACCCCTGGAGAGCGGAGAAGACCCCCGGAGAGCCGGAGAAGACCCCCGGAGAGCCGTAGAAGATCCCGGAGAGTGGGAGAAGACCACCCCGCCGCCGAAGATGTCGAAGGAAGCCCGCCGGGTGGTGGAAGAGAACCAGATGGCGGTGAAGAACAGCGGCACCCACCCCCCCGCAGAAGCCCGCCGGAGGGGGGCACTTTTATAAAAGCGATCATACACACCCCCCCCCCGGCGGCCAACTAATAAAATATTTCAATACACTGTGTGGTTTATTTGTGTTTACACTTTTCTTGCAGGTGAATGGGTAGGGGTACAATGTACCCCATACTCATTAACTTAGGGTGGGGGGGCCGGTATCTGGGGGCCCCCTTATTAAAGGGGGCTTCCAGATTCCGATAAGCCTCCCGCCCGCATACCCCGACAACCAACGGCCAGGGTTGTCGGGAAGGGGCCCTGTCCTCATCAACATGGGGACAGGGTGCTCTGGGGTGGGGGGCCGCAGTGCGCCCCCTGCCCCAGAGCACCTGACCCCCTCATGTTGAGGGCATGCTGCCCGGTACGGCTCAGGAGGGGGGGGGGGGGGGGCGCTCGCTCGCCCCCACTCCCCTCCTGACCAGCCGGCCGGCGTGCTTTGGATACGGGTCTGGTATGGATTGTGGGGGGACCCCCACGCCGTTTTTTCGGCGTAGGGGGTCTCCTTACAACCCATACCAGACCCAAGGGCCCGTTATGCTTCTGAGGGGGGAACCCATGCCGGATTTTTATTTAAAATCCGGCGGGGACTTCCTTCTCAGGATTCATAACAAACTCCGCCCACGTGTAGAATTGGCGGGAATCCGCGTCGGATCCCCGTCGCTTCTATAACGGCTTTGTCTCCAATCGCGGCAAGCCAGCTCGGCGCTGGCTCCCGCGATGGAGCTCGCAAGTGCTCAATCTCGCCGAGAAAGGGAGCGAGATTGACACAATATCGCGGTCAACCACTGTACCTCACTGTGACCATTACCTCACTGTGCCCATCACCTCACTGTGCCCATTTCCTCACTGTGCCCATTGCAACCTTACTTTGCCCATTGCAGCGTACCTGAAATCCTTAACAGGCTGCGCTGCGGGCGTCCATTTTTTAAAACTCGCGGCTTCCTCCTGGTCCCGTCCCATTCCGTGATAGACGTTTGACACTGTGTTCAGTGTCCTGCCTATCACGGACGTTCTTTCATTCTCGGACTCAGTTTCCCAGCAGACAGAACAGTGTTCCACCAATCTTAGAAGTTTTTTCGCCCTCGGACAAGAGAAGGTCTGTGATAGGCGGAACACTGAACACAGTGTCAAACGCCTATCAAGGAATGGGACGGGACCAGGAGGAAGTCGCAAGTTTTAAAAATTGGAGGCCCAGGGTACACTGACTTGAGTATAAGCCGAGAGGGGTATTTTCAGCCCTAAAAAACAGCTGAAAACTCGGCTTATACTCGAGGATATACGGTATATATAGTTTATTCTTCAGAGCTGTGCTGATAACTGGATGCATACATTTGTCTTTCATTTAATTTCGCTTTCTATTTTAATGTTTCTGTGTATTTTGGGTAATGCTTTATCTTTTTTTGCTTTATGTATTTTGCATTACCTTTTTTATTTGCATTTCTATTTATAGGAAGATTTTAACAAAGCAAAACTTTGCCACCATTAGTTTCCCTCCCAGTGATACCCTCCCTGATCTCCAGTCCATTGAGTGCAGTTAACCTTTAAATATATCAAAAGCCTGCACGACACTATGAATAATAATTGCAATATTTTTCATGAAATACAATGTTACCTGTTTTTTCTCATTTTTTTTGCATTCTGGTGCCATTGATCTTCGACAGCTTCTTCCTGTCTATATGCACTCATTCCAGTGTCAGTTGAAAAACATTGCTCCGGGCCAGCTTCCTAAAGCCTCATACACACGATCGGACTACCATCCGACTTTTTAATGGATTTTGGCACGAAGGGAGTTGTCCATAAACTTGGTATGCATACACACGGCAGGACTTTTTCAGCCAACAAACACGAACGTAGTGTCGTCATAGACGTACTATGTGTTTTTTCTGCTCTTTACCGCCACCCTTTGGGCAACTTCTGCTATTGTTGTCTAATCTTTAGCATTGGTTCTGAGCATGGGTGTTTGTACTTTGGACTTTAGTCCGATGGACTTGTGTACACACAATCAGATTAGCCAACGTAGAACATTTGTTGCTGGAAAGTTTGTCTGTTCTCACAGCGAATATTTGTCCGATGAAAAAGCAAAAAAGTTTGTCTGATGCAGCGTACACACAGTCGGATTGTCCGATCAAACAGGTCCCTCGGAGGTCTGTTGTCAAAAAGTCTTATCGGCGGTATGATTATGTCTGGAATTTTGTACCAAAAGTGGTACAATTATTTTGCATGGAAATTTGGCGTTTTACATTGTAGGCCTGTAATTCTGAGGCCCCGTACACACGAGCAGACAGATTTGTTCAAATCGGTCGGACAGACCGATTTGAACAAATCTGTCTGCTGGGATGTATTGGTTTGATCGTGTACACATGATCAAACCAAAATCCCCGCCGGCAGACGGCGCGCTGACGTGTCGGTGACGTGGCGGTGACATTGACGCCGCCACGTCACCTCACCAGGAAGTGAATTACTTCCCCGCATGCGTCAAATCCATTCGACGCATGTGCGAGAAGATATGTCTGCTGGTTAGCGTACTAACCAGCAGACATATCGGGCGGACGGATTCCCAGCCGACAGATTTTAAAGCATGCAAATCCGTCGGCTCGCCCGCACACACGATCGAATCTGTCTACTGGGATGGTCGGGCCGACCGTTTCCAGCAGATAGATTTGTTCGTGTGTACGCGGCCTTAGGAATAACTCACTTAAATCTGTCCAAACAAGAGTCTAGTAGACATCCCGGGTATGATAACGTTTGAAACACAAAATCATAAATTATAATATAATAAAAAACTATAAATAATTATAACAAATAATAAATTAATTATAATAAATATTATTCAATAATGTAATCAAATCAAAATCACTGAAATTTGCTCAGTTGCAGAATTGTCGCTGTCATTACTTTTATTTTTTTATGACGAATTTCCCCACAAATCGATATCGCTCAATTCTGCAAGTGATTATAATTTATTATCACTGTTTTCTAGCTGCTCTAAAATCACTTTTGACATAAAGGGACACTTTTTGGTTGCTATGGACAATCTACAGTTTGCAGGCAGAAAGAACAGTTTTTATTTTATAAAAGTACATAAAGGACAATGGGCAGACCACTAGTGACACAGTGGATGTGTATTTTTTTACATACAGTACTGTAATCTATAGGATTACAGTATACTGTATGTAATGTGTTTATTTGTGTTTATTTACTTTTTTGATATGGGTGCTGTTCTCCGCCCCCGTGCGTCGTAACGTCGCAGGAAATGGAGATCGGTGGCACACAGCGGGGATGCATCGCAGGGACAAGGTAAGTAACTTGTGCCTGTGGATGCTGCAAGGCGGCCCTGAGTCTGGCTCGAGGATACCGCTTTTGGTATGGAAATCTTACCCCGTGCCCGACTTGGGAATACCGCCACGGGGGTCAATGTCCTGTACACATGATCGGTTCGTCTAAAGAAAACGGACCGATGGACCATTTTCATCGGACGAACCGATCGTGTGTCGGCCACATCAGTTTTTTTCCCATCGGTGAAAAAAATAGAACCTGTTTTAAATGTTTCTTATGGTGAAAAAACGATCGTCTGTGGGGAAATCCATCGGTCAAAAATCCATGCATGCTCAGAATCAAGTCGACGCATGCTCGGAAGCATTGAACTTAATTTTTCTCAGCACGTCGTTGTGTTTTTCGTCACCGCGTTGGACATGATCAGATTTTTAACCGATGGTGTGTAGGCAAGACTGATGAAAGTCAGCTTCATCGGATATCTGATGAAAAAATCCATTGGTTCATTTTCATCAGACGAACCGATCATGTGTACAGGGCATAAATACTAACAGTGGACACCATGCCTAGCAAGACGATCAATGTATTCTTTAATGAAAGACAAATTTAGAGAGCTGTAAAAAGTATTTTTAAATTAAATTAAGGTAACCCAAATTTTATGCTACAACCTATCAAGTCTGATTTTTTATTTTCTTGTCATTTCCACCTTCCGCACTGCAGTCTACTATTTTCTTGATTTTTCTTTTCTAGTGGTTTTTTATATAATTTGGTTATTATATAAGTGGTTTATTACATCAAGCTTAAATTATCATATACAGCTCCCATTTCATTAAAGTATAAGTAAAGGCAAAAGTTTTTTTTTTAATTTGGAGTAGAGATGGATTAGAATACCTGCCAGGCTTGTTTTGATTTTTGCTGTCTGTGTATGATTTTTAAATTTATGTTATTTTTAATTTTTTTATTATTATATATGTAGGTTCATATTATGTCCTGGTTAACTATATACAATTGTTTTTCAAGAAATGTGATCAATAATTTTGGGGCCTGTCCGCAATGTTATATTGTTGCTTTTTTTGTAGGCAGTTCTGATGAAATCTGGAAGCTGTACCCCTCCCCAAAAAAGCAAACAGAGGGCAAAATGCCGCATACACACAATCTGTTTGTCTGATGAGAACAGTCTGATGGACCGTTTTCATCAGACCAAACCAATCGTGTGTGGGCCCCATCGGTTATTTATCCATCGGTTAAAAAAAATGGAACTTATTAAAATTATCTGATGGATACCTAACCGATAGAAAAAAAACGAACGTCTGTAGGCACGTCCATCGGTTAAAAATCCACGCATGCTCAGACTAAATTAGAGGATGGGAGCGCTCATTCTGGTAAAACTAGCATTCGTTATGGAGCTAGCACATTCATCACGCTGTAACAGACAGAAAAGCGAGAATCGTCTCTAACCAAAAACTTTTACTAACATGCGGAAACACGAAATCAGCAAAAGCAGCCCCAAGGATTTGAACTTCCCCTTTATAGTTTACGTGACCGCGTTCTGACACAATCGTTTTTTTAACCGATGGTGTGTAGGCACGACTGACCATCATTAAGCTTCATCGGATAACTGATGGAAAAATAGATAGACCGTTCGTGTGTACAGGGCAAAAGACTAGTATTGTATTGCTTTGTTGGTTTCCCTGCAGCTAGGGTTGCCGCCTTTTCTTGAAGCCAAACCTGACCACTTTAGCAATTCTAGTTTTTTATGTAGTACAGTATACGCTATGGGATTGTAAAAAACCTGGGACACCTTTGGGTGCCTCAAGGAGTAGTAATGCAGCACACATACAGAGAAAGAAAACTGTGAGCGCAGTACAAGCAGCAGGTGACGTCACACGACAACGGACTGGTGCTTTATTCAATATCTGTCCACCCGTGGATGCGATACTTCAGAGACCGGAGTGCACCGCTCAATAAAGACACAGATGAGCCTGTTTTTGATTCTTGTAAGTGCATTACTCACCTTACCTTACATATTACACTTAGGTTGCGCTTCCTGTTTGTTCCTTTTTCACCATGCAGCACACATAGAATGCCGTGGCAAATAATAGGTGTGACCGAATTACACTAACAGTAGGAGGGGCGTAAAGGGGCATGGTTAAGTAAAAAATAATCATTCTTGCATAATATATGCTTAGATTTTTTTCCACAAGTAAAACCTCATACACCCACTCAGTTTTCTTGGCAAGAACCAGCAAGAAAACTGTTGGCAGGGCCGAGTATACCATGCGTGTGTACGAGGCTTTGAGGTTTTGTTGTCAAGAAAACTGCCCAGAATGTAGACGTGAAAAAAAGAGAACATGTTCTCTATTTTCTCGCTGTGAGATTCTCGTCGGTGTTTTCCTGCCGAGAAACCCGAATGTGTGTATACTTACCTCTCCATGGAAACTCGAAATTACTTTGACGCATGCGCGGTAGCTTCCAAGGCATAGGTAGGGTGTAGCAAGATGGCAGCGACGGCATCGAATGGGACAAGCGCATGTTCGACGTAGTCGATGACATCACCGCGTTCGTACCATTCAAAAGAACCGCTGCTCTTTTGAATGGAGTGTCTGTACACTCAGCTGGCAAGAGATTCTTGCCAAGAATCTTGTCAGGAAAAACAACATTTTTTTCTGGGCTGTGTGTACAGGGCTTAAGAGTTTCACAGATGTATAAACCTCAGCACAATCACTCAGCACAAAAAAATACAACACTTCTGATACATGTAATTTTGCATACACTGAAAATTGCCAGAGAGCTAGCATTTTACCGAGTCTACCTTAAAGAAGACCTTCATTAAAGAGGAAGCAAACTCTGTTTTTTTTCTTTCATCTTCTTTTTTTTTTCTTTCCTGCAAAGTAAAGGCATAAATCTCATTCTATGGGGTTGATTTACTAAAGGCAAATATGTTATTTACTTTGTAAAATAATGTTTATATAGCTTAGTGAACGTGGCAAAGAATATCAAATTGTGTATAAGGAATTTTTTTTTTAAAATTGCAGTTTTGCTTGCACTTGATTGGATAATAAAAGGGAGCAGAACATTTCCATATTTTGCTTAGGAGAATTACCTTACAAAGTGAATAGGTCCAGGTCCAGTTTAACGTAGATATACTGCCGCACACTGGCACTACTAGGCAAAACCCCCGTATGGGTACGGGTCCCCTCTAAAAGCCACCAGAGGGCCATGCGGGCACAATCGCCGCTGGCCATGAGAGCCAGCATGGGGATTTGTGTGTGTAAACACACAAATCCCTATTCAGTCAGGGGAGAGGAGACATATAGTTTCTTCCTACTAAGTAGGAACAACGATATGTCTCCTCCCCCAGTCAGTCCTATCCCCATACAGTTAGAACACATCTAGGGAACATTTAACCCCTTGATTACCCCCTAATGTTAACCCCTTCCCTACCAGTGACATTTAAACAGTCATCAGTGCATAGTTATAGCACTGATTGCTGTTTAAATGTCAATAGTCCAAAAAATGTGTCAAACGCGTCCGATCTGTCACAGTACTGCTAAAAATCGCAGATCGGCATTATTACTAGTAAAAAAAAAAACACGCTGTTACTTTTGCGCAAACCAATCAATATATGCTTATTGTGATTTGTAGAAGAATACATATTGACCTAAACTGATGAAGAAATGTGTTTAAAAAAAATGGGGGAGATTTATTATAGCAAAAAGCAAAAAGTAAAACATCTATTTTTTCTTTCTTTATAGTGCAAAAAATAAAAACCACAGAGTGATCAAATACCACCAAAAGAAAGCTCTATTTGTGGGGAAAAAAGGACGCCAATTTTGTTTGGGAGCCACGTCGCACGACCGCGCAATTGTCTGTTAAAGCGACGCAGTGCCGAATTGTAAAAACGCCTTTGGGCATTTAGCAGCATATTGGTCCGGGACTTAAGTGGTTAAGAGGCACTCCCCCATGGGATTGCAGTGGCCTATTTAACCCCTTGGGGTTTTCTCTTCCCCCTTTTCTCTTCTCTGCTTTATATCTGCTTTTTATCTGGTACCTGCATGAGGTGCCTCGTGGTTAACTGTTACCTCAAGGTTTGACTGTTGGAGTTGCTGCGGGCATAACGGTTGTTCTTCGCATATCCTAAGGGTTTAAATTGAAAGCATCAGAGCTGTGTTGTAACAGGACACAATTACTGATCTTCCCACCTATCCCTTCCTACATGTCAGGTCCAGGTATAATGTGTGGTTTTATCACTTTTATGTTTTTGGTATTGTTATATTTGAGGCGGCGTACACACGACCGAGGTTCTCGCTGGAAACCAGCGAGAACCTCGCTGGAAGCTGCATTCCAGCGAGGACCTCGGCCGTGTGTACGCTCTCGGCGAGCATCCCGTCGGGAATCCCGTCAAGCAGAAATAGAGAGCACGCTCTCTATTTGCTCGACGGCCCGCCTGGATGAATGGCTGGTTGCCATTCCCGACGGGCGGGTCGCCGATTTCGACGGCCGGCAGAGAACCTCGACGGGCGAAACGATGTGTTCTGCCCGTCGAGGTTCTCTGCCGTGTGTACACGGCCTGAGGTTGCTCGGGCAGCATAGTTCAATTTTATTCATTTTAATAGTTAATATAAATATTGATTTACATTGGTTAACCAATAAAGTGTGACAGCCAAGCTAATTTATTATCCAAGATCTAATTGCTTTTGTCTGTTTATTAATGTTTATTTTTTTGGCTTCTTAGGGTTTGAAGTGTTTGCAATCCCATGAGAACATTCTAGTACACACCATCGGATCAAAATCCCCTCCGGCAGACAGCGCGGTGACGTGGCGGTGACGTTGACGCCGCCACGTCACCGCACCAGAAAGTAAAAAACTTCCACGCATGCGTCGCATCCATACGACGCTTGTGCAGGCAGATATGTCCGCTGGTTAGTGTACTAACCAGCGGACATATTCGACGGACATGTCGTCGGCCGACAAATTTTAAAGCATGATTTACAGCCCCTATAATTACTTAATTTTTTGCTATAAAGATTGAGGATAAATGGCTCCACAGTGCCTGCAGCTACAGAGGTCAGTGATGGCTTGTTTTTAACAATATTTCCTGTTTTTTATTCATATAACCACAGCCTGGTCAGAAGTTCACTTTAAAAACAATTTGTGGTTAGAATGCTCCTAAACTTTGGGAAGTGCACACACGTTTTAAAGGAAAGGGGTGTGCTAAGCATAGGGGGGTTCATTTACTAAAATTGGAGTGCAAAATCAGGTTCAGCTGTGCATGGTAGCCAATCAGCTTGTTCAGTGAAGCTTTGACAAAACAAAATGAAAGCTGATTGGTTTCTGTGCAGAGCTGCAACAGATTTTGCACGCTCCAATTTTAGTAAATCCGCCCCATAGTGTTTAATGTCAACCTATATTATCAGGCTGATAGTGCCCTTTGTATGCTACCTTACTTTTCAGACTAAACTTACATTCTTCTGCAATGACTCTATTATAAATGCATAAGTACTTTACCAAATAGCAATGCTTACCAGCAATTGTCTAAACACACTGCACCTGTTTTCGAGCAGTTCTCATTCTCCCAGGTATTTAGGCACTGACTTCTCCCTATTAGCTGAGTGATTGACACCGCGCTCCTTAAAATAACACATGATTAGAACTCCAAAACGGGCAACTCTACGCAATAGAAACCAGATGTCTTTTGGAATTTGACTCTTGGTTTCTCAGTAGATGAATTTGTAAAGTAGAAAACCACACTCATTATTCAGGTCCACTTTACATGCATTAATGACACAGCTAAATCACACGAGGCTGAAAAAATGATTACATTTTTATATATAAATATTTTATTTTTTCCCTTTTCTTTTCTTTTTCCCTTCTTTCCCAAGATAAGTTAATTAGAAACAGAGATGTTTAAAGAGTGGATATGTCCTTTTAAAATATACTTTGAACTTAGAATTACAGTGAAAAACCCATGGAGGGTTAATAGCCTTTAAGTATTAAGTGATATAGGGAAATCTGCTAAAAATCATTTAGTGATTTATGGTTTAAGCACCCTGGATGATGAGAACAAAAGTCCAGGAAAATCAATTCATGCGGTGCTGCTCATGTAGTATTAAAGCATGCTGTAAAGGATCTGTTCCACCATTGATATTAGGTTCTAGAGTCACTCAAACGTCTGCAGAGTAGGAGCTGGAGTAAAAGATCTTATTCACAATTTGTTTAGTCTTTGGAAGACTTACTGTTCGGATTCACTTAATTTCCTCAACTAATTTATTTAATCCATCCACACTGCTGTAACAAGCACAATGGAAATGGTTTTCTACCGAGTGAAACATTTGACAACTAGGAGAGCTGTATTTAGAGTTGGCGCTGCTAAGGGAACCCGACAAAGATAAAGACATGTTTGTACAAGATTTGCCTCTTTTCTTTCTGCATGTATTATGTCATTATTATACAAATGAAACTAATCAGCTACCCAACTTATGCTGTCTAATAAAAATTGCAGTCATTACGCATTTATAAAGAAGTTAAAGCGAAGTGCCCATTTTCTCACCATTCAGGTGCATGCGCAGGCCTCTTTAAGTAGGCTGACCAGTTGTCCCCGATTTCAGAGGACATTTCCCATTTTCAGGAGGCTGTCCCTGGTGCTAAAGTGTTCCCAGATGTGTCCCCGTTTTAAAAAGTAGACAGCTGTGGTGATGTGATGGCTCTCTTGAAGAGGAATGCTACAGGCTGTCAACAGAAGTGGGGCAGAGCTGTGCAGGCTCCAGGCTAATTAGTGACACCCCATTTACCATAAATACTACTTGCATATTGGGGGAGTCAAGCCGTTGTAGCTGGTACCAGACCTATGCATGTGTCTCTACAGTTCCATTGGTATGGATGCTGCATTGCCAGAACTAGGCTTTTGTGTGCCACTACGGTCAGTGTCCCTTTGGGTAATACTGGTGGACTGTCCTTACACAGAGAGACATGAGATAAGGTCATCTCTTTGCAAAGGAAGGCACACGTGTTTTATGATGATGAGAGATATACTGTATGTATAAAGTATATCTAATAGGTTCATGCTGTGTCAAAACCATTAGATGATGGTTTGTACATGGGGCGGGGTTTGAAAATTGTATTACAAGGAGGAGGGGAAGTTTTGCTTTGGAGGCACTTTCTGCTTAACTTACACTTGACCTCTGCACTCTGTGTATTACTTACTCCTTTTTTTTCACAAATTCTCTTCATTTGATTTTCATTTTATCATTATTACATAAACATTCCGTCTTCCATACATATAAATAAAAATTGACATACCGTTCCCCTCCCCATTCTAACCGGTCTCAACTTATTCTCCTTAACCAACCTAAGATTTTTAACATAAGAGATACCTCGGAATCCCGGGCACTTAATCTGATCTACGGTGTTATCCTCTTATCTGGAGTAGAGTTTAAACCAAATTGTTTCTCCACTGAGAGGTCACGAGTTCCCGTTTTGGCCTAGTCTGTGGGAGAGATGGGAGAAAGTCCCCAGGAAGAAGAGAAAAGAAGGAGAGGGGAGAGAAGGAAGGGAAAACAAATCCCCCTAAGGGAAGGGGGTGGGATTCCCGTGTTGACTGAAGTGCTTATAAGTTTACCCTAGGGGGGAACCCCCTGAGTGAGAATATACATATGTAATAAGTGTACTCCCACTGTATGTGGACTAACCCCTAGGTCTAGCCTCTTGTAATCATGTTTTTTTGAGAATTACCACTCTATAAAGTGACATAGTGCCAGAGCACAATTGGGTGTATAAATAAAAAATAAAAAAAAGGAGAGAGAAAAACTCCCAGACTAAACCTATATAAAGTGTTTAAGTCTTGGTGTTAGCTTTAAGCCTCCCCAAGACCTGACCCTTCTCAGGCCTCTTGTTTTCACATCTAAATATTTAGTGTCAAATCTCTACAGTGCTTGTGCAGAAAGAAAGAAAAAAAAGGAGAAGGGGGACCCCACGGCTCCCACCAGTTTATATAGGCTTCTCTTTTGATGTCACAGTCCCATCATGCTCTGGTACCGGAGCATGATGGGACTGTGACATCATAAGAGAGTGTGTCGCTGTGCCGAGGGTTCAGAGTATAGTGCTCCTATTAACCTGAGCATTCTGGGACCCATTCCTATATGTTTAAGTGTTGCTGTCATATATTTCCAATCAAGTCTGTCGAACACTTTTTTAGCGTCAAGAGACATAAACATAACCGTTTTTTTGCTCTTCCTGGCTTTTTTAATCAGAAAGAGTCCTCTCAGCACATTATCCCGTGTTTCCCTCCCAGGGACGAAGCCCGACTGGTCTTTATCTATCAACCCTGCCATAAGCGGTCTTATTCTCTCTGCCAAAATCTTCGCATATATCTTTATGTCGACATTGATCAAGGAGATAGGCCTATAACTCGTATAGATCGTAGGTTCTATCCCCTCCTTTCCTATAAGGGTTATATGAGCTTCCAGGGACTCCTCGCGAATTGCCAGGCCACTCCCAATTGAGTTCCTGTAATCCTGAAGGTAGGGTATGAGAATATCTTTTGTAATAAAGAGATGTATATCCGTCGGGACCCGGGCTCTTGCCCATTTTGATGTTTTTAATTGTTTGGCTTATTTCCTCTCTAGATACATCTTTCTCTAAATTAATAGCATCTTCTACAAGCATTCGAAGAGTCTTAGACCCCTCTAGATATTGTCCAATTTTCCTTTCCCTATTCTGTGCTTCTATTATGTCTTGATCTTTATTGACTTTATATAGGTTTTGATAGTACTCTTTAAGGGTTTCTATTATATCTTTGGTAGAATGTTTCATATGTCCATTCTTATCCTTGATATTTAAAATATATATTTTTGTGCATTTTTAGGTTTAATAATCCTTGCAAGGAGTTTCCCTGATTTATTTCCCATTGCATAGAACCTCTTGTTCGTACTGTCAAATACCCACTTAGTTTCCTGTTCCAGTAATTCCCTTAGGGTTTCTCTCTTCCTAGTTAATAGGGTCAGGGTTTGCTCTTCCAGCCTGTCTTTATGCTTTAACTTTATTAGGCAGGCTCAAATATACTTTGTGGGTTTCCCATAAAACTGATCTATCTATATTGTCCTTATCATTTTCTTAAAAAAATAGGCGCATCTTCTTCTCCAACTCATCGGCTATCCTAGTGTCTCTCAAGAGAGACTCATCCATTCTCCTGACCCTCTGTCCCGGAGGGTTTCTCCCCATTTCTAAAGACATCTCTACAGGAGCATCTCTACAGGAGCATGGTCCGAGAGTGTTATTGATTTAATATCAATCTTTCCCAAACCCTCCAGCAGCTGATGATCCAGAAGAATGTGGTCTATTCTAGAAGAATGTGGTCTGCATTTGGTGTAATTTGTGTTTGATTGCTCGTAGATGTTTACCCTCTGATCTTAATGATACCGCTTTAGTATCAAGTCCCGGGTCGAAGACAAAGTTCAGGTCACCCGCCAGGACCAGCCTGCCCTCTCTGAACCCCTCTAATCTATTCAAAATCTTCCTCAGGTATTACTTACTCCTGACCCCTGACATTTGTACTTTGGGCATTTCTTACTTTTGACCCCTGTCAATAAAACCCCTAATCCTTCTTCACCTTACCCCGCCCCCAATAAATGTGGGCATGGTCAGTAGGGTGTCCCATGATTTATTTTTGAAGTCTGGTCATCTTACCTTAAACCCTATTTCCCACAATTTCTTGAGTTCCTGGACATACCCAGGAAGATTTGATCTCTCTGCTTCCCTCCCTCAGCAGATGAGAGAGGCATACCTGATGAGGCAGAGGTAGCTAGGCAATCTGCAGCCAGGTGAGAAGTCTTCCCATGTCAGAATTGGCATGTAAGCAGCCAGGCAAAGCCTAAAAGCACGCAGCTTATCTGGAAGACCCAGCTACTGTGAGGAGTATCTCCTCAATTGCTACCAGAGTATTCCAGTTCCAGTGGGGCTCTTTGTCCATTGACCCGCCTAGCTGTTCACCTGTGGTACAAAAGCTACCTTGGACTTCACATATAGGGATGTTGTCTAAATATGTTTTTGTAAAGAACTGTTTTATGGAGGTAGTGATTCTCAGCTTGACTCTGTGTTGTTATAGAGGCTATTCCATACGGTTATAAGTTAAGAGTCCTTGTGTGTGCAGATTTAATAATCTGGTTTGCATCTTTGCCACCCTAAACCTGTTTTGCATTATTGCTTCTGACATTGCACCTGTTTGAAAAACTAACGTTACAGTTACTCTCTGTCCATCATTCATCCAAATTCCGATACTGTTAAATGACATTCACTAAAAATTCACTACAGGTGAATCAATGACTAGAATTTAAAATACAAGTGCACCATGAAGATACACCCGAAGTGAAATGTTTGATGAATATCACATTTACGGCTTTAAAAATATATCCCTTAGTCACACAACATAAATAAGACAGCTGTTGACTCAAATAAAGAAGGAATCCCCCAAAGTAAAGGGAATTCCTCTCTTAGACACCTCACTATAATTTGTTAGAACAATACTCACTAGTACAAATAGAAGAGTAACTCTCATGCCGCGTACACATGATCACTTTTTGTGATGAAAAAAAAATGAAATTTTAAAAAACGTCATTTAAAATGATCGTGTGTGGGCAAAACGTTGTTTTATGTCTTCTGAAAAACTACCAAAAAAAAAATTCGAACATGCTTGAATTTTTTATGTCGTTTTTCAAAATGTATTTTTTTGTGTCATAAAAAAAGATTGTGTGTGGGCAAAACGACCTTTAAAACAATGTTTTTAAACCCGCGCATGCTCAGAAGCAAGTTATGAGACGGAGCTTCAATGGAACAGAGTGCAGTCGAACGTGGTGTACGTAACTGCTCTTTGCAAGAGCATTTTCAGAAAACGATGGTGTGTAGGCAATGTCGTTTTTTAAAATGACTTTTGAAAAACGTTGTTTTGTTTCGTGAGATAAAATTACGTTTTTTTTATCACAAAAAGTGATCGTGTGTACGCGGCATAGCAAACAGGGCAGAGACAATTAGTTTTTCCAAAAATAGAAAGAAACCAGCCCTCTATTACGTCATGTTGACTGATACACACTAAATGTTTCAACTGTATCATGGAAACAAATCTATTTGTACAGTTTATTTTATCCTTTTTGGCCTTACAAAATAATGAGAAATAGTAGTCATCAATTACTTTTATCAAAAATTGCTAGATTAAAGTTTAGGAATAATAATCTTTGCTCTAGCAGGGTTCCTCCAGCATGCGACTGGTTAAAAAAATCCTTGTGTTTAACCACTTAATCACCGCCCTATAGACGAAATACGGCTATAGGGCGGTTCCTGTACTCTAACAGGACGTCCATGGACGTCCTCCGTTAGAGTCAGGTGTGCGCGCCCAAGCGGGCGCGCACACGCGATCACCGGTGCTCACCGGGTCCACGGGACCCGCAGCACCGATGATCGCGGTAAGGAGCCAATGGCGGCGGCTCCTTACCACGTGATCGCGCCGTCCAATGACGGCGCGACCACGTGTGTAAACAAATCTGACGTGCGTCAGATCCGCGCGCCCGAGCGGGCGCGCACACGCGGTCACGGCGCTCGGCGGGTCCACGGGACCCGCAGCGTCAGTGATCACGTGTTAAGGAGCCAATGGTGGCGGCTCCTTACCACGTGATCGCGCCGTCCAATGATGGCGCGATCACATGTAAACAAACCGCGTCACTTGCTGACGCCGGTTCTTCCCTCCTCTCGCTGTACCGATCGGTACAGCGTGAGAGGAGAGCGCGGATGGCTGCAGCAGTGTGGGATGGATCTGTGACTATTGCAGTCACAGATCCATCCATCCCTGCTCAGCCATCCCTGCATTAACTCCTTCCTTCCCTGCGCAAAACTCTGCATACCCCCCACAATACTCTGCATACCCCCCAATACTCTGCATACCCCCCAATACTCTGCATACCCCCCAATACTCTGCATACCCCTCAATACTCTGCATACCCCCCAATACTCCGCAGTACCCCCCAATACTCTGCATACCCCTCAATACTCTGCAATACCCCGCAGTACTCCGCAATACCCCGCAGTACTCTGCAATACCCCGCAGTACCCCGCAATACCCCACAATACCCCGCAGTACCCCGCAATACCCCGCAGTACCCCGCAGTACCCCGCAGTACTCCGCAGTACCCCCCAATACTCCGCAGTACCCCCCAATACTCTGCATACCCCTCAATACTCTGCAATACCCCTCAATACTCCGCAATACCCCGCAGTACTCTGCAATACCCCGCAGTACCCCGCAATACCCCACAATACCCCGCAGTACCCCGCAATACCCCGCAGTACCCCGCAGTACCCCGCAGTACTCCGCAGTACCCCCCAATACTCCGCAGTACCCCCCAATACTCTGCATACCCCTCAATACTCTGCAATACCCCTCAATACTCCGCAATACCCCGCAGTACTCTGCAATACCCCGCAGTACCCCGCAATACCCCGCAATACCCCGCAGTACCCCGCAATACCCCGCAGTACCCCGCAGTACCCCGCAGTACTCCGCAGTACCCCGCAATACTCCGCAGTACCCCGCAATACTCTGCATACCCCGCAATACTCTGCATACCCCGCAGTACCCCCCAATACTCCGCAGTACCCCCCAATACTCTGCAGTACCCCCCAATACTCTGCAATAATCTGCAATACTCCCGCACAATACTCCCGCACAATACTCCCGCACAATACTCCCGCACAATACTCTGCAATACCCCCGAACAATACTCTGCAGTACCCCCGCGCAATACTCCCCACGCAATACTCCCCGCGCAATACTCCCCGCGCAATACTCCCCGCGCAATACTCTGCAATCGTTTTTTTTTTAGGCTTCCCAGCCTAGAGGGGAGATGTGGGGTCTTATTGACCCCATATCTCACTGTAAAGAGGACCTGTCATGCTATATTCCTATTACAAGGGATGTTTACATTCCTTGTAATAGGAATAAAAGTAACCAAAACATTTATTTTTGGGGAAAAAGGTGTCAAACTAAAATAAATAAAGTAAAATGAACAATAAAAAAAAAAAAAAAAAAATTACAGCGCCCCTGTACCCGTGTGCTCGTATACAGACGCGACCGCACACGTAAGTCCCGCCCACATATGAAAACGGTGTTCAAACCACACATGTGAGGTATCGCTGCGAACGTTAGAGCGAGAGCAATAATTTTGGCCCTAGACCTCCTCTCCAACTAAAAAGATGTAACCAGGAAAAACATTTAAAGCGTCGCCTATGGGGATTTTTAAGTCGCGTAGTTTGGCGCCATTCCACAAGCGTGTGCAATATTGAAGGGTGACATGTTGGGTATCTATTTACTCGGCGTAACTTCATCTTTCATATTATGCAAAAACATTGGGCTAACTTTACTGTTTTTTTTTTTTAAGCACAAAACTGTTTTGTTTCCAAAAAAAAAACGCGTTTGAAAAATTGCTGTGCAAATACAATGCGAGATAAAAAGTTGTAACGGCCGCCATTGTATTCTCTAGGGTCTTTGCTAAAAAAGCATATATAATGTTTTGGGGTTTCTATGTAATTTTCTAGCAAATAAATGATGATTTTTCCATGTAGGAGAGAAATGTCAGAATTGGTCTGGGTGTTCCAGAACGCCTGATGGTGCTCCCTGCATGTTGGGCCTCTGTATGTGGCCACGCTGTGTAAAAGTCTCACACATGGGGTATCGCCATACTCGGGAGGAATAGCAGAATGTGTTTTGGGGTGTAATTTGTGGTATGCATATGCTGTGTGTGATAAATAACCTAATAATATGAACATTTTGTGGAAAAAAAATTAAAATAAAAAAATCTTGATTTTGCAAAGAATTGTGGGGAAAAAATGACAACTTCAAAAAACTCACGATGCCTCTTTCTAAATACCTTGGAATGTCTTCTTTCCAAAAAGGGGTCATTTGGGGGGTATTTGTACTTTTCTGGCATGTTAGGGTCTTAAGAAATGAGAGAGGCTGTCAGTACATCAGATGTGATCAAATTGATCAATTTTCAGTAATTGGTACCATAGCTTGTAGACCCCATAACTTTCACCCAGACTAAATATTATCCAATTTTTTTTTTTTTTGTTACCAAAGATATGTAGCAGTATACATTTTAGGCCAAATTTATGAAGAAAAATTACTTTTTTGCAAAATTTTATAATAGAAATGAAGAAAAATTCATTTTTTTACAAAATTTACGTTCTTTTTTCATTTATAGCGAAAAAAATAAAAACCGCAGAGGTGATCAAATACCACCAAAAGAAAGCTCTATTTGTGGGAAAAAAAGGACAAAAATTTCATTTGGTTAGAGTGTTGTATGACTGAGTTATTGCCATTCAAACTGTGAGAGCACCGAAAGCTGAAAATTGGTCTGGTTATTAAGGGGGTTTAAGTGCCCAGTGGTCAAGTGGTTAAGGTTTTATGGTCACACTCCTGCTTCCTCCATGTACAATGCAAGGTTATAATCATGTATTGTACTTGATGACTTCAAGGAACCGCTTACAGTCTGGAGTATTGGAGGGATAGGAGATAAGCACAGCTTAGGGCTGGAATGCTCGTAGAATTAAATAGCACTTAAACATTGCCCACTGCAAGGCACATTTCGTCTAATTCCTAGAGATGGGGTATGCGTCCAGATGTTGAGAGACATTGGGGCTTTTGGTAAAAAAATGAAAAGGCCCACCGAGTGTGCAAAAGGTAGAGGTGCCTGTTTGTATAGTCAATGGGCCTTTTAATTCTTTACCAAAAGTCCATCACCCTCCTAATGGTCCTTTTGTGGATCTACGACTCAAACCCCCAAGGTATTGAGCATTAACATCTCCACTCTGCATGAAGACAGGATTATTCTCCACTTATGCACCTGGAAAGTTGTGCAGGCCCCTTAGCTAAGTTATTTATATGTTATATATATGCCAAATGAAGGTCAAAATGCTTTAATTTCTACTTAAAGAATAAGTACAACCAAAGCTTGTTTGGCTGTACTTCTTCTGTGGATCACAGGAGTGCAATTCGTTCTGCACCCCTGTGACCCTTTTCAGCTAACAGCAGGCTGAAGCCTGCTGTCGGCTGACATCACAGAACTGGTCCAGGCTGAGTAAAGATCATGGCCATATGGTTAGTATCCACCCACATGCCTGGACCGGCCACTCCCAACACCACCACAGCCCAGCACTCAAGTGGTCCAAATCAGAGAGGGAATTGGTGGTTGTTTTTCAGTGGTTGGGCTTAGTTCCAGTGAAGAAAATTCTTAAGGCGTCAGCATACCAAGACATTTTGTACAATTTCATGCTCCCAACTTGTGGGAACAGTTTGGGGATGGCCCCTTTCTGTTCCAACATGACTGCGCACCAGTGCACAAAGCAAGGTACATAAAGACATGGATGAGCGAGTTTGGGGTGGAGGAACTTGACTTGCCTTCACAGAGTCCTGACCTCAACTCAATAGAACACCTTTGAGATGAATTAGAGCAGAGACTGTGGCCTCGTACACACGACCGAGAAACTCATGGTAAAAGAAACATAGTTTTCCTCGACGAGTTGCTTGTCAGGCTTGTCGAGAATCTTGTCAAGCTTTCTTTGCGTACACACTGTCAAGACAAAATCTTGTTGTTCTCAAACGTGGTGACGTACAACACGTACGACGGCACTATAAAGGGGAAGTTTGATTCCATTGGCGCCACCCTTGGGGCTGCTTTTACTAATATCATGTTACTGCGTGTTAAAGTGGAAGTAAACCCTTCTATCATTTTCAGCCAAGGAAGCTGCCATCTTGGCCTCTGTTTAATCTTCAACTGCCGTGGTGCTGCACATGTGATCAGTTATGACACCAGCCATTGGATGATTTGACAGTTTGGTTGAGAGCACAACCAATGTCACAGTTGGCAATCCCGGCATGCCGGAAATTTAACTGCTTTTTGAAACTGTTAAATCGATGGGTTTACTTCCGCTTTAAGTAAAAGTTTGGTGAGAGATGATTTGCGCTTTTCAGTCTGTTACAGTGTGACGAATGTGCTATCTCCATTACGAGCGCTACTTTTACCGAAGGTGAGCTCCTGTCTCATACTTTATTCTGAGCATGCACAGGTTTCTAAGCATACACATGAACGTGTTTCTCATCATAAACCAGCCCAACGAGAAACACGACGAGGAAATTTAGACTCCCGATGAGAATAAGAGAACTTGTTCTCTTTTTTTCTCGTCGAGATCCATGACAGATTTCTCGATGAAAAACATACACACGACCATTTTCCTCAGCAAAAAAGCTCTGCCACCAAGTTTCTTGATGGATTTTGTCTAGGAAAACGGTTGTGTGTACGAGGCCTCAGAGCCATGCCTTCTCGTCCAACATCAGTGCCTGACCTCACACATGCACTTCTGGAAGAATGGTCAAACATTCCCACACACTCCTAAACTTTGTGGACAGCCTTGCCAGAAGAGTTAAAGCTGTTTTATCTGCACATGGTGGACCAACTCTATTCTGAACCCTACAGACTAAGACTGGGATGCCATTAAAGTTCACGTGCATGTAAAGGTTGGTGTCACAATACTTTTGACAATAAAGTGTGTGTGTAATATATATATTGCAAGACTAAAAACAATAACCCCCCCCCCCCCCGAAAAAAATTGATACTCCCTGTTTAACATGTGATCCCTGTTGACTGAACATAAATTCTCAGGCATATCACTGTTTCTGTCATTCCTATGCTCATTGACATCATCACTACAAAATGAAGACCTTTTTTCCTTCTTTCCTCCAGATGCAGAGCAATCGGAATTGCATTCCACAATCTTTTTGCCACATTTCATCAGTGTTCTTCCAGGCTGCCTGTATGTGAAGTGACCATAGTCTAGGCAGCTAGGATCTCATATCAAATGATTCCACTTAATCCCAGACGGGCCTCGACGGGCCCACACCTGCAGCTGATTGAATCCTCCTGGAGTACAAAGACCTGATTTACAACGTTGAGGATGCAAGTCTGAATGCAGCTGTGATCCTGCAGGAAGAGGAAGTAGTTTATCATTATGTGTACGTTTAGTTAACAATAGTCTGATATTTCGTTTGTACAATGATCCCCAATTATTGACAGAGAACCATACAGCAGTGGACATCCATGGAAAAAAGGTCCTTGGATGGATACAGCTTGAAGTGACTCTGCTGCTTTAAAATAAAAATCTAGAAAAATAAGTCTGCAAAAAAAAAAAATATTATACTTACCGCTCCTCCTGGTGGTAAATTTTCCCTTTGCTCTCTTTAAGAGGTTGTAAAGGTTTGTTTTTTATTTTCTAAATAGGTTCCTTTAAGCTAGTGCATTGTTGGTTCACTTACCTTTTCCTTCAATTTCCCTTCTAAATGTTTTTTTTTCTTTGTCTGAATTTCTCACTTCCTGTTTCTCCTCAGTAAACTTGCCCCCATCATCCGAGCGGGGGTTAGTCAGCCAGAACAGCTTACTGAACACCTTACTGAGGAGGAACAGAAAGTGAGAAATTTAGACAAAGAAAACAAAGAAAAAAAACATTTAGAAGGGAAATCTAAGGAAAAGGTAACCAACAATGCACTAGCTTAAAGGAACCTATTTAGAAAATAAAAAACAAACCTTTACAACCCCTTTCAGCTCTTCAGCTTCCAGGAGAATTTTTAAGCAATGGGCACTTCCAGGATGTCAGATGCTGGCAACCTCCATTTTGGCTCCTCCTGCAAGCACTACATTGTTATTGTCTCCTATAGTGATAAGGACCAGATTATGGAACAACATTATGCCATGTTGAGTGAAAGGATGTGCATCCTAAAGCGATATTAAATCCTTGCTTTGCCCAGATCCTTTTCCTGGGCTTTATTTTTAATTTAATTTTTAAGCAACAGAATTCCCTGATATATTTTCAATTAGGGGAGAAAAAATGTTTTTGTAATAGAACAGGTCCCCCTAACTGAGCTTTTTAAATCAGCTAAAGCTGAATACAGGAATTTAGCTACTTTGTAAAAATTGCATGTAAACAAATTAGTTAAGTTCAATGAGGTGCATGCCACCTTGTGGACTTATCACTATTATATATATCTGCCAGGTTTATTTTGCTCCAGAGAGACAGCTTCCAGAGCTCAGCCGTTGGACTACATGGTCTCAGGTACTTCAAATGTAGTCGATGCAGCTGCTATGCCCACCCCTCCCCTACTTTGGCCCAATCACAGATGGGCACGTGTCAGCACCCTGATAGCATAGGATGCTAGGTACATTTAGTTCTTGCCTCCTTCTGTATTTAAGGGAGAAGTATTTGTCTCTTCTGACCTTTTCAGGATGTGCGATTGATTGCTTTTTCCTGCTGCTGAAAGAAGCTTCCAGAGCTTAACATGGGAAAGGAATGTCCAGAAGGGGGGTGGAATGATTATAAATAGCCTGAGACACTGGAGCTGGGTCCCTTCTCCCTAGGAGGGTTCCAGAGCCAGAGGGACTGCTGTCCTCAGGCTACCAACTGACTGAACAGCTGCTCTTAAAGTCTCAGCAGTGCCAGAGCTGAGGGTCTAGATGGACTTTGCTTGGAGTTTATTTGCAGAACTACACCACGAGGGATCTGGTCCTGAAAGGTGCCATCTCATTTACCACACCATGTCTGGAGGAAGCTGGATGGTGACCACTATCCTGGAGACTTGTGGGTAGTGACCTTGAACAGATCCCTGAGACTGGCTAGTAGACATGTGCACTGCCAAAAAATATGTTAGTTTTAGTTTCATTATTTATTTATTTATTTTTGTTTTTTGGGTTATTCGTTATGATCACAATTTGTAAATTCGAAGATAAGATAGAAAATCTGAAAATTAATTATTAATTTGTTATGTTCCATTTGTTTAGATACGGCATTCTTTATTTTGGATAATTCGTAACTTTGGATAAATTAGTATTCATTACGTTCACCAACAGCCAAATTTGAAAGGAAATTCCAATACCTATAATTTAATAGTTAGCAATAGTTAAGTTCTTATTAGTTATTATTTCAGAATTTTCGGGTTTTTCTGATTTTTGAATTTAGAATTTACGAATTTTAGAATTGACAAAATTACGAATTTATGAATATTCGCACATGGTGCTTGTAACGGTCAGGGGTTAACACCGTTCACGATTTTCATTCCACCAACCCAAGACAGGTCTGTCCTATTGACCTGTTGGGGTCAGAATAAACAACTTTATATTTCAAGATATCCTGAAATACATAAATTATCATTAATGTCCCATATCATGTAATTCATGATATCATTTTTCAGTCATCCTTTGCTCCTAAGAAACATAGGATGACCCTAGACATAAGAGTCATTGGTGAAGCTGGCACAGGAGTACCCCGCATCCTTCAAAAGTCTCTGGGTCCCACGGGCCATACCATTACAGTGCTCAATGACAATTCAATTGCAGTTGTGCACAAAGCAAGTGGCTAGCTTCCAGTCATATCCAATATGCAGTGCGATGCACATGTGCAGATGCTTAGTTAGATTTACTGATTCTTTATATCATGTGATGTAGGAGAAGTAAGGAGAGCTAAAAACATTATATAATAACACACTCTATGGGCCAAAGAGCAAAAACATTGGTGGTATACAGATATGTAAAATGTCTAGAGAGTGTCGCCTTTGACAACAATCAGCATTTTGCAGGCATAACAGTAAAGAGTTGTCAATGTATTAGAAATATCAGATTGAAAAAAAAACATAATATATATGAAATTTTGACAGTACACAGTTTATTTCTGAAAATATAGTTAAAGGTTGAACACAGCAAACAGCTAAATACAGAGGTGAAGTACATAATTTGTATTTCTGTCCATCCAGTTCTGAAATTTACATATCTCTGCCACACCACACCACACTGCACCACACAGTCCTGTCTGGCAGGGGAGGAAAAGGAAACTTGATTTTTTTTACTTTTGGATAGAGTGGAGATGGATTAGAATCCCCAGAACCCCTATCATGTTTGTATTGCTGTCTCTGCCCTTGTTAGGTAGACTCACCCTCTGTGTTTGTTCTGTCTAACATTATAATTGAAAGTGAAAGTTTTGGGTTGTCCCCTGAAGAGTTATAGTGTGAAAACTCTCAATAGGGACATGTTAACCACTTAACCCCCGGACCATATTGCTGGTCAAAGACCAGAGCACTTTTTGTGATTCGGCACTGCGTCGCTTTAACTGACAACTGCGCGGTCGTGTGATGTGGCTCCCAAACAAAATTGGTGTCCTTTTTTTCCCACAAATAGAGCTTTCTTTTGGTGGTATTTGATCATCTCTGCGGTTTTTATTTTTTGCGCTATAAACAAAAATAGAGCGACTATTTTGAAAAAAATGCAATATATTTTACATTTTGCTATAATAAATATCCCCAAAAAATATATAAAAAAACATTTTTTTCCTCAGTTTGGGCCGATACGTATTGTTCTACATATTTTTCGTAAAAAAAAATCGCAATTAGCGTTTATTGATTGGTTTGCGCAAAAATTTATAGCGTTTACAAAAAAGGGGGTAGTTTTATGGCATTTTTATTAATATTTTTTTTACTAGTAATGGCGGCGATCAGCATTTTTTTCAGTACCGAGACATTATGGTGGACACATCGGACAATTTTGACAAATTTTTGGGACCATTGGCATTTTTATAGCGATCAATGCTATAAAAATGCATTGGATTACTAAAAAAATGCCATTGGCAGTGAAGGGGTTAACACTAGGGGGCAGGGAAGGGGTTAAGTGTGTTCCTGGGTGTGTTCTAACTGTATGGGGGGGTTGACTCACTAGGGGAAATCACTGATCTTCTGTTCATACATTGTATGAACAGGAGATCAGCGTTTCCCCCACTGACAGGACCGAGAGCTTTGTGTTTACACACAAAGCTCCCGGTCCCCGCTCTGTAACGAACGAGCGCGCGTGCCCGGCAGCGATCGTGCCCGCCAGACACGCGCGCGGGACTCGGGGGACGAGCGTTTAACAAACGATAACGAAAGTGCAAGGAACGAAAACCGAAAGATCCGACATAAAAATGCTTTATTTTTGTTTTCGTTGCGGTAAAAATTTGATATAGAGAGATTCGACATTATAGGGAAAAGATTCGACATAGAGAAAAGATTCGACATTATAGAGAAAAGATTTGACACTATAGAAATTATAGATTCGACATTACAGAGAATAGATTTCGATTTATGAGAAAATAGATTCGACATTATAGAGAATAGATTCGACATTATTACTAGTCATACAACATTAGAATTCTTGTAGGCGGTATATTCTAACGGAAATGTACGATTCGACGTAAAGATTCGACATTCCGTCGAAACCAATTATTATTGGATTTTCGGACGAAAGCTATTCCCTTAACGAAAAACGAAATGAATCAAAACGATTTTCGGGAGTAACTAAATAAATGTATTTTCCAAACGAAAACGAAAAAAATAAATGAAATATTCCAGTCTGCACATGTCTAGTTACATGGTGTAATGGGAGGGCCTGTGGAATATGTCTTGTATTATTTAAAATGGGACAGTAATATATATCCACAATATCTCCCAGTATATATGCTATATTAGAAAGAGTGACTCATTCATACTGTTGGGACATATACTGTAAGGAGATGCTAATATCATCACCTCCAGCCACCTGTCTGTCCATTGCCTGTTATAATGTAAATGAGTCAGATAACTTCTAAGGGTCTTTCATTGTGGCTTTTGCTAATTGACTTTGTAATTGTGTGAAGGAGTTCTGTGTTGATTGGTGATTATGTTGATTGTGTCTTCAGAGCTACAAGACGGCAAGTGTAGCCTAAAGGTCATGCCTCTGTGTCATATTGGCTGCTTAAAGGAATTAGTTAATTAGCTCAGGTTAATTAGGTCTGATCTCAGGTGTATTTTCAGAGTAATATGAGCAGTATATGTATGCACCTCCTCTTTTATTGTATATAAGCCTGTAGTCTTTCAATAAAGATATATACTCCTGTTTAACCTTCAACACGGAGCCTCGTCTCATATTTGGGGGAGAATTATTTGTATGGGTTTCTTGTTCGGCTGGGTGGATTGTCCGATAGCTGCCTTGGTGTTCGGAAATGGAATGTCCTAAACCAGGGATCTCCAGCTGTTGCAGAACTACAAGTCCCATAAGCCATTGTAATACTCTGACATTTACAGACATAACTAGGCATGATGGGAATTGTAGTTCCTGAACAACCGGAGGGCCACAGTTTGGAGACCCCTGTCCTAAACAACGTTAACCCCTTTCATACTCGGGTGTCGTCACACATGGTTATATAGTAGGTACAGTTACGCTGAAAAAAGACAATAGTCCATCCAGTTCAACCTGTGTAGGTGTACATGTGTCAGTGTCTATAATTTCTAAATCCCTGTATGTTGTGTTCTTTAAGATATACATCAAAAAATAATTAAAACCTATTCATAATCCCTGCATCCACCACCAATTGTGGAGGAGAGTTCCACATCCTTATTTCACTGACAGTGAAATACCCCATTTGCAGTTTAAGGTCAACCGCTTCTCCTCCAATCTCATTGTGTGGCCCTGTGTCCTCTTACACTCCCTGAGACTAAATCGTTTTTTTCCTATGTTGGGATCCCCATTGAGATATCCGTAGATCGATATCATGCCCCCTCTCAAGCGTTGCTTCTCCAGTGAGAATAAATTTAGTGCTTATAGTCGATCCTTGTATTTGAGGTCCTCCAGTCCCCCTATTCGTTTTGTTGCTTTTCTTTGGACTTTCTCCATCTCCAGCACATCCCTTCTGATGACTGGTGGCCAGAACTGGACAGAATATTTAAGATGTGGCCTAATCAGAGTTTTATAAAGTGGCAGGATTATAGTTTTACAATGCAGGGCTAACAATTCCTAAATTGTACCTGCTGGGGTACAATGGAGGATGTGACCATGTCTTAGAGAAGCTTGGGGAACTGACTGATTGCACCTCTGGAGGACCTTGCTGGAGCACAGAATAAGGTAAGCATTTCTCTATTTATCAGAACCTCTAAACATGATGAGCATTTAACCCTTGCAGGGGGGCCCACTGCAAGGGATATTTTTTTCTTTAAATAGGACATGTACAGTGGAACCTCGGATCATGAGCATAATCCGTTCCAGGAGAATGCTCCCTAATCCAAAGTACTCACATATCAAAGCGAGTTTCCCCATTGAAGTCAATGGAAACAAAAATAATTTGTTCCGCATTGACTTCAATGGCATGCAATACCGCATGTGGCCAGAGGTGGGGGGCGCCAGAGAGCCTCGGAAACGTCCGGAATAGGACACCTCGGCTGACCTCGGCAAACCAAGGAAAGGCTTGGAAACCGAGTATTTCCTTGTCTTTCCGAGCATTTGCGAACCGTGGAGATCAGCGCGGTTTGGCTCTGCTCTGCTCTGGCGCCCCCCACCTCAGGCCAAACGCTGTACTGCACACCACTTTGGCCTGAATCTTGCTTATTTTGTGAGACAACACTCGCAAACCGAGTTAGGATTTTTTCAAATACAGTGCTTGTATTGCGAAACGCTCGTTAACCGCGTTACTCGCAATCCAAGGTTCCACTGTATATTTTAGGTTAACTAGCTCTTTAAATGACCTAACTGGCAAAATTGCGACAAAATAGTTCCTATGACACACTCTAAGCACTCATATATGGTCTATAATTATAATGTTATTATATGGCTGCCTGCTGTTTCACTTATATTTTACTCTGAGTATTTTATTGCCTATTTATATTAAGATGCCCAATTATTCTAAAAATAATAAAGTTTGTTCTGAATATTTCATAACCCTGGATACATTTGAATACCTTCCCAACTTTTTTTCCCCTTGAAATTGGCCTTTAAGTCTTAACCTGAAGTTCCCGTACGTCTTTCAAGTTGGAGAATTTAATTTTACAAATATTTTTATGATAATCTTACACAGTGGTATCCCAGATGGAGCTGGTTTAGTAATCGGAACAGTGAAGTAGTTATGCTTTAAATTGCCATTGTAAGAAGGAATGAAGGGAATTGGTAATTATCTCTTGCACTGGCTTTTGGGAGAATATTTTACAGTTATATAGGCAAGGGAAGTTATAGTGGAAAGATTAGCCATAAAGATAGGGAACTGTAGTGAATTTACTATCATTATATGAATATTACATTCCTGAGTAATATGTTCGATGTTTATGTTTTATGTAAAATAAAAAATGTGACCACTTCATCGATTTGAAGGTCAAACTGATGATTTTGGTTGTATACACAGTTAGAAAATAATAAAAAAAATAAAAAGTGTTTTGATTTTGTGTGTTAGATTTTAGTTTTATTTTACCAATGTCTTCTCGACTTTACGACTTGTACGAATAAGTTTTTTTTTTTTCAATTCTTTTTTTAGTATCAGAGAGTTCAGTAGTATGATGGAATACAATTTCATTAAACCAGTACAGCTGTATGCGATGTACAGGGCAAAGGCCATAAATAAACTAAGCAAATGTAACAAGTTTTTTCCAATTATTAATTACATGGATCTGCATTAGCTCCATCTGCTAACTCAGATTTTTTTCAGCCTTTTTGGATCTCAGGGAACCCCTGCTAACAATTATTATAGCTACAGCCTATGGTACATTGGCATTAACAAATAAAAAATGTGGCAGACTTACGGCATTTGACACGCAGGGCTGCTAAATATAACAAAGCATTTTTCAGTAATACTAATGCCGTGTAAGTGCCCCGGAAGATTTGGCTGCCCAATGACCGGGCCATTTTTTTAACTGACAATTGTGTGTTCCCAAAAAAAAAAGCTTTCTTTCGGTGCTATTTGATCTTATTTTTTGCGCTCTAAACAAAAAAAGAGCGAACATTTTGAAAAAAACACAGTATCTTTTACTTTTTGCTATGGTAAATATTCAAATTTTTGTAAAAAATAATAATTTTTCCTCAGTTTATGTATTCTTCTTAATATTTTTGGCATTTAAGTGGCGTTTTTTTCTTTTTACTAGTAATGGCGATGATCTGTTTTTTTAGCGGTATTGCAACGTTGCAGCGGACAGGTCCGACACTTTTGACACATTTTTGGCACCATTGACATTTACAGAGGCACATCAGGACAA
The DNA here is from genome assembly GCA_029574335.1 of Rana kukunoris. NCBI lineage: Eukaryota > Metazoa > Chordata > Amphibia > Anura > Ranidae > Rana > Rana kukunoris. The sequence goes on from CM056052.1 coordinate 78,198,721, forward strand.
AAGAGCGCCACCAGTGACAAGAACTATATCAATCTCACTGGCAGGGAAGGGGTTAACACTAGGGGGCAATCAAGGGGTTCACTGTGTTTTAACTGTGGGGGGATGGGACTTACTATAGGAGATGACAGATTGTGTTTTCTACTTTGTAGATACACACGATCTGTCTTGTCTCCTCAGACAGCACAGGGATTTGTGTTTTTTACACACACAAACCCCTGTGCTGCCGATTGTGCATGCGATCGCGAGTGGCCGACAGCCAACGCGTCCGCTGGCCATGTGCATTGGGTACCCCGCCGTGCAGCAGGCGCATGCCCTCTGGTGGCTCTCCTGAGCGAAGCCATATATTTATGGGATTTCGCCCAGGAGAGCTATTCTGCCTCAGTATATCTGCGTGACCCGGTCAGGAACCAGTTAACAGAAGTCAATACAGGTCGTGATGAAGTCACCCCAAAGTAGTGCAGGAACCTTTCTCTAAGTCGTAGCAACTTGAGTTGCACTGATTAGAATGGTTCCATTACCGGTAATGGGATGTGACTTGTCATGTAACTTTGAACTCTTAAGTCGCATGACAAGACTTGGCAGTGTGAACCGAGCCTTAGATACTGAAATATAGTAATAATGACTAGAAAAAAGTATTTGCACTAACTGTTGGCAATGGTTAGTGGAAAAGTATCCCCTTACTATGATGGCCAGTGAGGAAGGGTCATTTAAAGTGGATGTAAACCCTCTCCTATACCTAGTGTAGTGAACAGCCTCAGATGATACACAGAGATGAAATAAATCTCTCTCCATATACGTTTTACATGTATGTCTGCTGTCTTCACCCTTATATATTCTTTAGAAAGTGCACATCTTGTTACAGATATTCTCTTCCTGTTCAGCACTGAGTGTAAAGTCTGGGCATACAGCCAAGACAGTTAATTGGAGGACAGGCACCCCCCCCCCACTTCGCATAGGCAGAGACGTCTGTACTGTTCTTTACAGTTCCCTTCAAAATGTTTTGTGCCACTTTTGAAATTTCCCTCAACAAAATTCATTAACCCCTTAGAGTCTGCGCATGCTGGCCATTGACTGAGAGCGCTGATTGGGAACCAATCGGCATACCTTTTTTGGTCATGCCCCTTTGACAGAAGCTAGCCATTCAGACTTATTCCAGTACACATGGGCCTAATGTCGGCCGGTTTCTATTCAACCGGCCAAAGCTGCCCGACATTCGGCCCGTGTGTACTAGGCTTAATTCTGACATTGTTTGAATCAGCTACATTGATTTAAGATGATCAACAAGTAAGGGCCTTCTAAATCGCTGACAAACAGGGAGATATGGGTTGTTTTGCTAAAGGCAAATAGACTGTTAAATTTGCAAGGGAAGTTGTAGTTTGCAAGGGAATTTTCCACAAAGCTTGGTGTTTGAGACAAGGCTTTGCTGGCTTCCATCACCCAGTTATTAGCAAGCAGAAACAGGCCATCTTAATGCAATGGCACTCCTGGGCACTGCCTAGGGGCCCCAGGTACATGGCGGCCCCACAATAATCTTGCATTACATCATACTTGCCAACTGTCCTGCATTTGCTGGGACAGTCATGCTTTTTACTAAACTCCCAATATGGTTATCTCCCGGGAAACATCCCAGAACCTATACTGTGCCCTTCTGATCTCAGTATTGACCCCCTTTGCATTCCCCCCTGTACTGTGCCCTTTGTGTTGACTAGTCTTTGATTTATGGATTGTTTTCCTTTTGTAAAAGTTCTAATGAATATATGTTTAATTTGATCAACTATTTATACTTTATTTCTTGAAAGTAGGTGTGTAAATTGAGGCAAGCTGGTAGAGGCCCCAGAGCATTACTTTGCCCAGGGGTCCATGATGCCATTAAGACAGTCCTGAGCAGAAATGCAATTTTTTTGTGTATCTTATTTATGGTTGGGTACTCTTCACAAAGTGAAATATCACCATGTTCACTAAGCTCTGGAGATTAGAGATGTGCATTCGTTTTCGTTAGAATGCATTTTTGTCCGAAAATCGGGTATTTTTGTTATCGTTTTAACGAACGAAAATGAAAGCGCAAGAAACGAAAACTGAAAGATCCGACATAAAAAATGCTTTATTTTCGTTTTCGTTCAGATCCGACGATTTTCGATGCTTTGTTGAATTTTCGACGTTCAATACGACAAAGCATCGAAAATCTTCGTTCTGAATATAGTGAATAAGTAGTAATTGAACGACGAAAATTAGACGATTTTCGATGCTTTGTCAAATTTTCGTCGTTCAATTCTTACCTATTCACTGTATTCAGTGAATACAGTGAATAAATATAGGTAGGAATTGAACGACGAAATTTCGACAAAGCATCAAAAATCGTTGAATTTTCGTCATTCAATTTCTACCTATTCACTGTATTCAGAATGACAATTTTCGATGCTTTGTCGAATTGAACAACGAAAATTCGACAAATTTTCGACGATTTTCGGGAGTAACTAAATAAATTTATTTTCCAAACGAAAACGAAAAACGAAACAAAATATTCCAGTCTGAACATGTCTACTGGAGATACACCTCCCTCGTAAAACACAACTTGCAAAGTGAATAACCTCTTTGCCTTAGGAAAATCAACCATAGTCAGTCACATTAACAAATAAGGCTGCCCAGGGTTATTTCAGGAGATACACTAAATATAGTTAAACATTTCTGTATATATTTTTCCTATAATTATATATGTAATAATAAAATTGAGCTATCTCTGTTTAAATAAAGGCATCATCAATCATGTTTCCCACTGTTGATTGTGAATAAAGGAATATACTATTAATGGTTTCTTAAAGTAGTCAGAACTTGCGTCATGTAAATGTGGCCTCTAACCTTATCATTACCTCACTGATGAATCACAGTAATCAACAATATATTCTGCCACACTGATTGATAATACAGGACCGCGCTCACAATTACAGAGACACTGATGATAATGATGCGGCGGTGATATATATTCTAAAGGTAGAATCCAAATGCATACAAAGTGCATCGGTATCATCCGTCTCTTACAGATCTTTGGAAGGTTTAAAAGAAGATACTTTCATCATTACATAATTTCAGGCAATGTTATTTTAAACATCATTATTTATAAATTCAATTTATAAATTTGACCTAAAGCATTTTATAAGCCATGGGAAATATCAGACCAACTTGTGTCTCATTACAATGGGAAAAATTTACTTATAGGGATATATTTCTAAAGCAGATATTTTTTATGAATCTGTAGTTTATTACTCGGAGATCTTGCCTGTAACAGTAACCTGTCCTTCTGCAGTAGACCTTTGACCTACCTATCAGGCCGCAGATGATTCATAGTCTAGATCTGCTGACTGGCTTGGTCCAATCAGAGCCCAGAGCTCTGTGTTTACAATCAACACAGGGCTCTGTACAGAGGGAACAATCTCTCAGTTTATCATCCTTGCAAAGCAGGGATAATAAACAAATGGATCTTTAGTAAAAATCAGCACACCTTACACTGTGTTAGGCACATGCAGTTCCAGCAAACGTATGCAAAAATTCCTCCATTGGAAAGATTTTTATTCATGATGGACTGCATGAACTTTATAATATGACCAGTGGAATTTTTTTTAACCATTATGGACTGCATGGACTTTATACTATGACCAGTGTAAATGTTTTAACCATGATGGACTGCATGGACTTTATACTATGACCAGTGGAATTGTGTTTTAACCATGATGGACTGCATGGACTTTAAACTATGGCCAGTAGACTTAAAATAGTCATAAAGGGCCAGATTCTCAGAAGCGCTACGACGGGGTATCATAGATACCCTGTCGTATGGCTGTTTTTTTGCCCCTGTATCTATGCGTGTGATTCCTAGATACAGGTGAAGATCCGCCATGTGTAAAACAATTACACTGGCGGATCGTAGATGTAATGACAACTCCGGCCGCTAGGTGGCCTTTACGTTGTTTTCTCATTTGCCTATGCAAATGAGGGTAATACGCCGATTCCCGATGGGTTAAATGTGCCTATGTGTATGGTGTTAGTGTAGTGTTGGTGCGACTTACTGTGTAATGTCTTCTCTCCTCTCTTCTCTCCTCTCGCTGAGTGACATCAATTCCTCTGCCAGTGTTTACATTACACAGGCAGAGGAGAGGGGGGGAAGCCGATTTGCTGGGAGCGATCGCGAGGGGGCGGACAAAAACGAACAGCTCATCCCGGATTGCTCCCAGACACTTGCTGACCGCCGCATGTAGCGGAGGGGGTCCCGATCGGACCCCCGACCCGCTAGAGGGCAGGGACGTACTAGTACACCCATCTGCCTGTACGTGCCATTTTGTGGACGTACATATACATGTGGCAGTCGTTAAATGGTGTGACAGGGTACACGATTGTATGTACACCAGTGAGAGACTGGAAAACTCAGCGTTCCCTGCCCTGGAAGGGGTTAAGCCTGGCCAACAGGTAAAACCTTCTCTCTTCCCCTATTAATTAACACTCACCTGGTAAGGAAATGGGTAGTGAGAGCTCAGTGTGAGAGGTATGCAGAGCTGGACGGACAGGTTGGAAACTGTCTGCATTGAAGGAACAAGGTCTGTCACAGATTTGTTTATTTGGACTGTTATTCTGTTTGTTTTATACTGGAGGCTGGAATAGCCCCTCCAGTACAGTGTAGTGAGGGACACTACTGTCAGTTAGCCTCCTAAATTGGAGTAGGCCATTTTGTTTTGTATTATTTATTTTGAGTGCAATAATATGGGGAATAATATTTATTGCTTAAGATCAGCGACTTTGCTGCATTGCATTACCGCTATTTCTGCGACTTTGTCACAGTGGTTAATAAATATCCCCAAAAATATATAAAAAAACATATTTTTTCCTTTGTTTAGGCCAATACGTATTCTTCTACATCTTTTTGGTAATACAAATCGCAATAGGCGTTTATTGATTGGTTTAGGCACAAGTTATAGCTTCTACAGAATAGGGGATAGTTTTATGTCATTTTTATTTATATTTTTTTTACTAGTAATGGCAGTGATCAGCGATTTTTATCATGACTGCGACATGATGGCGGACACATCAGACACTTTTGCCGCTATTGTGGGACCATTCACATGTATACAGCGATCGGTGCTATAAAAATGCACTGGTTACTGTGTAAATGTGACTGGCAGTGAAGGGATTAACCAGTAGAGGACGCTGAAGGGGTTTGGTGTGTCCTACGGATGTGTTCTAACTGTAGGGGGGGTGGGCTACGTGTGTCATGACACTGATCCCTGATCCCGATGACAGGGATGTCCTTTCACTAGGAAGAAAAAGGAAATGTTTGTTTACATCAGCATTTCCCCATTCTTCCTCTCCGTGAGACGATCAAGGGACTTCCTGCGGACATCGAGACCCACAGTCACATTCATAGAGATTACGGCTGGCGCACGCATGCCGCCGGCACTGCGTGTGCACCCACAATGCCGATTCTTAAAGGGGACGTACAGGTACGTCCATATGCCCAGCCGTGCCATTCTGCCGACGTATATAGTCGTGCAGCAGTTGGCAAGGGGTTAATAAAAAAAGCACAATGCCCTATACAGTCCCAGTGCAATTTTAAACGGTGCTGGTATCAAAGGATCTTGCATTATATTACAGTGTATCAGTGCTGAAAGACTTACCTGCGTATCTTTGATTTTTGGGTTGACATAGACTTTAAGATGACCTTGTGCTTTGCACGTGGGTGGAAGTTTGTACATATAGTTCTTACATATCCCAGATTCTGAAAATCATAACTTTGATATGGTAATTAAACCTTTCCAGTAGTGAAAAAAATCCATCCCATTCCTTTATTCTGAAACATGTGAATATTATTAATGTCTCTTCACAGCCAGAGCCAGTAACCTCAGCTATGAACTGCCTGCTATTAATGGCAGATTGATGAGATTAATGAATCAGGCCATGAGTGCTTACATATTTTCCACACTTGCAACTTGGCACAAGAAATAGGATATACTTATCAAAGTTGAAATAGTGAGACTCCGAGTACTTCAAAGGTGTTCTATCCACTTGTGTGAGGCTGTGTAAAAAATGCAGAGCAGTTCTGTTAAATCGGATGCAGACAATCCTGATTTTTATACCCATAATAAAAAGAGAAATTTATAGACAGAGACAGCGATATGTTCACTCATCCATAAGAATTTCTGCGTGTGAAATAGATTTACCGCCATCGAGTTACACCAAATGTTCTACCTCCAGGAATAGTTTATGTATCTATACTTCCTTTTTTCAATCAGTAAAGCATGTTTATTAAAAACTTCTGAAGAAATGTTGTACAAGGATACCAAAAAATAGCAGACTCACAATAGAACCACAATAGGCCACATACAATCCAAAGAGCATAGTATTCCATGTCTTTGCTTTACAGAACAATGATAGACTTAACCCAGGAGGTTTGGCAATAGGCACAGGTAGGGGCATGGTTAAAATCTATAGTATCTATATGTATTGTAGCTAAAATCGGCATAGCACTGGCCGGGAGGCCTTCAGAACCTACATTCCAAATATTGATATCTGTACAAATCATAAAACTCACTGTAATGGGACTGTTAGTAGTACTGCAAATATAAGAACACATGTATACCATGAAAGCTTATAATATTTATTATAAATCGTGTTAATAAGTCATATATAGCAGTGTAGCGGAGTACAATATTAAACTCCACGATCTCCGCTGGTAACCAGGGTAAATCCACAGTCAGCGTTGAAAAGTAAGGCAATGTCCCAAATCCCCCCCCGTAACCGGACGAAATACAGCTCTGAGAGTCAACTGACTTTTTATTCACAGGCTTCCATATTTATATAATTCCCCATGCAAGGGGTTTCCAAACAGCCAAATAGATTTAGCAGGGGTAATACAGGGAGGACCACATGGGGAACTTAACATTTCGGATAATTCTCCCATCAGGCATTGCTGCACGAGGGAAAAGTCGGTTGATAGCTGGGGTCTGGGGTTATGTGTTGTGGGAGTTCGGTTTAAAACTGCCGAACACCGATTGGGCAACATAAAACGAAGTACTTGAATGCTAGTGGCTTACGGCTGCCAGCATACGAATTACTATGCCCACATAAGACCCAGCAGAATACATAGCATATAATACAGACAACCTTTTGACATGTAACGTCCAGCATTCCAGAAGTGGCTAGGTTTGCCACAATGCTCCCCCAGAACCAAGCCGGCTTACACAGTCTGATCCCAACGGATCGGCTTGGGGATGTCCGGGGAAGTACTCACAGATCACTTTTCAAGTTCAGTTTGTCTAGATAACTCGTCGGCGTTACCGTTTTGCTTCCCTGGTCGGTAGTGGATTGTAAAGTCAAACGGCTGCAGCGCCAAACTCCGGCGCAGCAGCTGGGCATTGTCTCCCGCCACACGGTTTAGCCACACCAACGGGTTGTGATCTGTGAGTAGCGAAAAAGGTTGTCCATACAACTACGGCTGCAACGTTTTGAGGGCCCACACCACGGCCAGGCATTCCTTCTCAATGGCGGCGTAGCTTACTTCTCGTGGCAATAACCTTCGGCTCAGGTAAGCTACGGGGTGTTCTCCGCCATCGGCTCCCACTTGGCTCAGCACTGCTCCCAATCCAAACATTGAAGTGTCTGTGTGGACAAGAAATCTTTTCTAAGCACTGATCGAGTGCGAAACGCGTCGGCTGTCCTGTTTTCTGTGATTGCTGTGACTGTACATGTTTTTGGATTTACAATAAAGACAACTTTTTTCGTTTGAAAATCCTTGGAGTGCGGCCGTCCTTCCCTCTTTTCTTCATCATCACAAGAAATCTTTTAGTTGGATCAGGAGCAGCAAGTACAGGGGCATTATTTAGAGCAGTCTTTAGTTGTTGGAATGCCTGATCACACTCTGGGGCCCAGACAACATACCTGTCGGGGCAGGTTCTTGCGTGTCAAGTCAGTTAAGGGTTTGGCCATGGCACTATAATTGGGTACGAATTTTCTATAGTACCCCGTGGTACCTAGAAACGCTAGCACTTGGGTTTTCATCCTGGGGTGGGCCATTTAGCTACGGCTTCAACTTTAGCTAGTTCGGGTTTCTGTCGCCCGCTCCCCACCCGGTGACACTTGCTGGGTTTCAGTGTTAACCCTGCCTCTCCAATACGATCTAGAATGACCCCTATGTGTTGTAGGTGCTCTGCCAAGGTCTGGCTAAATATGGCGATGTCGTCTAAATAGGCACATGCGTATTCCTGCAATCCGTCCAATAACCGATCGACCATCCGCTGAAAAGTTGCCGGAGCGTTCTTCATCCCGAATGGCATGACCCGGAATTGATACAGGCCAAACGGGGTGACAAACGCTGATTTGGGGATGGCCTCCTCAGCCAGTGGAATCTGCCAGTATCCCTTACATAAGTCTATGGTAGTGAGATACTGGCCCGTGCCATCTTATCCAGCAGCTCGTCTATCCGGGGCATCGAATAGGCATCAGACACCGTTTTGTCATTTAGCCTCCGGTAGTCGACACAAACGTGTCGTGCCGTCCTTCTTTGGTACCAGCACTACTGGCGATGCCCAGGGGCTATCTGAAGGTTCGATAACCCCCAACTGCAACATCTCGTCAATCTCAGTCTTCATATGCGTCCTGACTGCTTCAGGGACACGATATGGGGTTTGCCGCATAGGTAGCTGTCCCGGGGTCTCGACTCGTGAGTGGCCAGTGGAGTGTACCCAGGTAAATTGGAGTAGGTAGCCCCTTTAGCTACAATCAGCTCTTGTACCTGGGCACGCTCCTGAGGGCTTAGCCGCTCCCCCAGCTGAACCCCCTTGGAGGGCTCCGTCTGTCCCTCCTGTTCTAAGAGGTCAGGTAGTGGCAGATTCTCCTGATCCTCCTAGGCGGAAGCGCATATGGCGGCCACGTCCTCTATCCTCTCATGGTATGGTTTGAGCATATTCACATGGAGCATGCGTCTCTCCCCTACCCCTGAGCAGGGGCCAATCACATAGGTGGTGTCACATCTCTGTTCCACCACCTGGTATGGGCCTTGCCAGATGGCCTGCAGTTTGTCTGTGCGGACCGGTTTTAAGATCAAAACCTTTTGTCCCACCTGAAAGCTGCGGTCTCTGGCTCCCCTATCGTACCAGCGGCGCTGACGTTGTTGGGCCGCCCGGAGGTTGGTGCACACAGCCTGGGTTAGCGCCTCCAGATGGTCCCTGAACTCCAGTACATAGGATACAATAGGGGTTCCGTCTGGGTTACTCTCCCCCTCCCAATGCTCTCTAATTAGGTCTAGTGGCCCTCGCACCCTTCTCCCAAACAGTAATTCAAAAGGGGAAAACCCTGTTGACTCTTGGGGTACCTCTCTATAAGCGTAGAGCAGATGGGGTAGAAAGCGCTCCCAGTCTTTATGAGCCTCTCCAAATGTACGGAGCATCTGCTTCAGTGTACCATTAAACCTTTCCCATAGACCATTGGACTGGGGGTGGTACGCCAAATTTACTATTGGCTTAATGCCACATATCTTCCATAGTTGTTGGGTTACCTCGGCGGTGAACTGGGTGCCTCTATCGGATATGATTTCTTGGGGAAACCCCACCCTGGAAAATATTTTCATTAAGGCCTCTGCCACAGTTTCGGCATGAATGTTGGTGAGGGCTATAGCCTCGGGGTACCGGGTGGCATAGTCCACTACAGTTAAAATATATCTTTTCCTGGAGGGACTGGCTTTTGGTAAGGGCCCCACTATATCTACGGCCACCCTACTGAAGGGTTCTTCAATAATGGGAAGAGGACATAACTTGGCTTTGTGGTGGTCACCTTGCTTGCCTACTCGCTGGCAAATGTCACAGGAGGTGCAGTATTGCCTCACATCCTTGGAGATCCCTGGCCAGAAGAAAGCATGGGTCAACCTGTATCGGGTACGTGTCATCCCCAGATGCCCAGACAGGGGAATGTCGTGGGCAATCCGAAGCAGTTCTTGCCTATACTTCTGGGGAACCACTAACTGTTTAGTCGTTACTGTGGCTGACCCTCCCACTCCTCTTTCAGCAATGCGGTAAAGTAGCCCTTTCTCCCAGGTGTACCGCTCCCCCTCTAGCTCAGACTGGTCAGCGTGTACCCTTCCCCTGTATACCTGTAGCGTGGGGTCTGACCTCACCTCGGCCTCAAACTTAGTCGGGGTATCCCAGGACATACGTGTCGTGTGGGGGTCATGGTCTCTTACCGGAGCCTCAGAGTGTGTCGGTGGAACCGTGGTGCGAGCCTGTTGCTGTGTGGTCACTGGATGGGCTTCTTGGTATGGGGCCTGGGATACAAAAGCAGAGGTCACCTGGCCCAAGTCATTTCCCAGCACAACATCTGCTGGTAAATTTTGCATGAGGCCCACTTCTACCGTCCACCCTCCCACACCCCAATCCAAATGTACTTTGGCAGTGGGTAGTCGGTACACTGCTCCCCCTGCCACTCGTTCTGCCACGGATCCGCCAGTGTGTGCTGAGTCAGGGACCAAATGGGGTGCTATCAAGGTTAAAGTAGCTCCTGAATCCCGAAGCCCCTGGACTTCTTTCCCCTCCAAGGTCACTGGCTGTCGATGATGCTGCCGGTTATCCGTGGCTCGGACTGTCATCACCTCATGCAAGATTCCCAGGGGTTCTTCCGCTGGAATTCTCAACATCTCTTGAGTGGCCGGCACCCGTTGAAAATGATGGGCAGCAGCCCTTGGTGCCTGGTTCGGTCGGCCTTGGTTCCAGGCGGGTCTGCCCCGGTTTTGGGTGCGCTCGCGTGCCATATGTCCCCACTGTTTGCAGGTGTGGCATTGGATGTTGGCACGTCCGTTATATCTGGAGGGTGGTGGTAAAGTCCCTTGGGATGGACGAAAAGGGGAGGCTGTGAGAGCGGGGGGTGGTAGAGTACTGGGTGGTCCCGCGGGTCGAGGATAACTCTTGGTTAGGGGCCCATGATGTCTCCTTGCATCAAAATGCTGATCTGCTAATCAAGCCAATTCGGTTTGTGCCTCTGGGGACAAACCATTGAAGAATTGCTCCAACAGCATTAACTGTCGCAATTCCTCCATAGTAGTGGCTTGGCTGGCTTGTATCCACCCTTGGGAAGCTTGGTCCAGCTTGTGTGCCCATTCAGCGCGATATGCTTCTGCTGCCCGACCTGCCAGCTTGCCTGCTAGCAATGGGACCCATACTGTCCGTTCCAAGTCATGTAAATCACACAGTCTCTCAAAATCCTGTAAATACCCATCAATCTCATCCTTCTCCTCACAAACCATTTTAAAGGCATGTTAGGGAATTTTGGGTTTTACCTGGTTGTAGTGTGACAAAGTAGGGAATTCTGCTCTAAACTGTGTATACTGCGGACTGTGTGCCATCACGTACTCCTGCACATTCGCCATTACCATGTGCACCATGGCATCTGATATAGGCTGTGGCAAAAATTCCAGCCTGGTCCTCATTTCTCTCTGGTAGAGGGTTTCTTCCATGGCTGCTGGTGGTGTAGCGCTGTGGGCTCTGTCACCCTCCATCAGCTTGGCAGTTAGTACAGCTTTGGATTTGTTGCTGGCTACCTTACCCCTGGCTTCTAGCAGTTCCTTTAATGTCTGCCGCTTTAGCGTAGAATAATCCGTCTCCATTTACATTGGTAGTTCACATTGCACGAATTGCGCTTATCGGCTGTAAGGTTGGATCCCGTCGCTTGCCACCAATTGTAGCAGAGTACAATATTAAACTCCACGATCTCCGCTGGTAACCAGGGTAAATCCACAGTCAGCGTTGAAAAGTAAGGCAATGTCCCAAATCCCCCCCAGTAACCGGACGAATCACAGCTCTGAGAGTCAACTGACTTTTTATTCACAGGCTTCCATATTTTTTTTTCCATAAGAAAATTTCTTTATTTGAAAGAAGAAAAAAACAGAACATCAGATTGAACAGACAACAAAAGCACAATAGTTTACATGCCTATTAATATAGCACAAACTGTCCATGGCTAGCATTTGTCAATACTCCAATCCCAACATCAGGGTTGTAACATTAGCAACACATGTAAATGAAAACACAACCCAGAGTGCTTTTTAAAGAAAGAGATTAATAGAGGAGAAAAAGAGAAGAAAAAAAAAAAAGGGGGGGGGGTTCAGGGAAGCAGGGAACAAACTATCAGGTCATGGAATCCACCACTAGCGATATGTCTGTCTGTCAATAAGGACTGAGCCCAAAAGCGCCTTAAAATGAGCCCCATGCCCACGTGTTAGTAAATTTTGTGATGCGCTCTTGGGAGATAGGAAAATAAGTATTTGAACACCCTGCTATTTTGCAAGTTCTCCCACTTGGAAATATAGGGGCTGAAATTGTCACGTAGGTGATCCACTGTGAGAGACATAATAAATGAAAACAATTTATGATTTTTTAACTATTTATTTGTATGAACCCAGAGTATTTGAACACCTTTTCAGCTAAATTCTGACCCTCAAAACCTGTTAGTCTGCCTTTAAAAGTCCACCTCCACTCCATTTATTATCCTAAATAATGACCTGTTTGAGTCATTAGGTAAAGAGTTAGAATCCAACTACTAACATGGAAGACCAAAAGAGGGAGAGAGAAAGAGGAGCTTGGTGAAAAAAGGTCCACTGTTGGGCAATCATTAGAGGAGAAAAAGATCTCCCTCGGAAGAAAATCTCACCTCGTGGGGGCTCAAAAAGAAGGTGAGAAAGAAAAAGCTGGTCAAACCTGAAAAAGCTGTGACCACCGTTTCCAAGGTTACTGGTAATACACTAAGGTCATGGTTTGAAATCATGCATGGCACAGCTTAAACCAGCACATGAAGGGTCTTAAGTTTGCCAGACCATTTGGAACAGAGGAAGGGATCATCAGTGCCAAAATAGAACTTTTTGGCGTGTTTGGAGGAAGAAGAATGATGAGTACCATCCCAAGAACACCATCCACTGTGAAGCAGGTCTTTGGGGGTGTATGGGACAGGTGCACTGTATTAAGGAGAATGACCGGGGCCACGAGATTTTGGGCACACCTCCTTCCCTCAGTTAGAGCTTTGAAGATGGGTCGAGGCTGGGTCTTCCAACATGACAATGACCCGAAGCACACAGCCAGGATAACCAAGGAGGCTCACAAGGTTCTGGTGGCCTAGCCAGTCTCCAATAAACCCTAGAGAATCTTTGGAGGCTCAAACTCCGTTTCTCAGCGAGCCCAAACCTGACTGATCTAGAGAAGATCTGTGTGGAGGAGTGGGCCAAAATCCCTCCTCCAGTTGTGCAAACTGGTGAAAAACTACAAGAAACGTTTGACCTCTGTAATGCAAACAAAGGAGCCAAATATTAACAGCATGTTCAAATACTTCCACGTATCATACAAATAAATGTTAAAAAAAATTACATTGTGATTTCTGGAATTTTTTTTTTGATTATTTCACAGTGTGCACCTACAATTACAATGACCCCTCCGATTTCCAAGTGGGAGAACTGCAAAATAGCAGGGGTTCAAATACTTATTTTCTGCACTGTATGGATTAGCTCTTCCATTTCTTCGATCTTAGAGATCCTACCAAACCATTCCCCAATCGTCGGAGCGTGTGTAGAGCGCCAATGTACCGGGATGCAGAGTCTTGCCGCGTTCACCATATGCATGGCCAGGGATTTAAAATATTCGGGCCTGGTGAGGTGTGTGTGGTGCAAGAGGTACTGTGCTGGGGAGTAATCCAGAGTATAAGTAGTAACATGCGCAATCATTTCATGCACTGCTTTCCAGAATGGCTGGAGGGAATCACATTCCCACCATATGTGGAGCATGGTCCCTCTCCCCTTCCCGCATCTCCAGCATGTTTCTGGGACGGCTGGGGAGAATTTGTGTAAGAGGACCGGAGTCCTATACCAGCGTGTTTCAATTTTGTAACAATTTTCCTGTATAGCAACATTAAGAGACCCCTTGTGGGTGTATTCATCGATGCGAGTCCAGTCCTCCTCGTTTAGGGGGATCTGAAGGTCAGACTCCCAGGCAGCCCGAGCCGAGTCTGGGCAACTGGGGATGCTATCCATAAGAATCTTATATATACTAGAGATCAGGTGTCTCTGTGGGGATGTTTGCATACACAAGTATTCGTAAGGTTTTAGTTGCCGCGACCAAGTCTCCGACGACGGCTGGGAGGAAAGAAAATGCCACAACTGTCTGAAGGACCAGAAGGGAAAAGAGTTGGACGGGGATTCAGATACCAAGTCTGCGTAGGAACGGGGGGGACCCATGAGAAAAAAACTGACGTGCTAGAACCTGATTGTGCGGCCATTCCTGCCTCAGGAACGAGGAAGATAGGCCCGGCGGAAATTCAGGGTTACCTCTTAATGTGGTTAAAGGCCCGGGTACTGAGAAGAATGATGGGTTCTTAGCCGCTCGTCTAAAGGCCCCAAGAGAAGGATGGAGAAGGGGGTGTGTCCTGACCTCCAAGGGCCAATGATGAGGCGATATCCAAGGGAGCGAACTAAGAGGGAGCCTCGTGAATGATTTTTCCAAGGGTACCCATCCCTTCCTAGTCTCATGAATGTTCCAGTCCACAATTCGCGTAAGGTGGCTTGCCAGGTAGTATTGGGCTAGGTCTGGGAGGCCAATGCCCCCTTTAGCTTTCAGGCGGGTGAGCCGCGAGTATTTGATACGAGGAGGCAAATTCTTCCAAATGAATAATGAACAGGCTGTTTTGTACGACAGAAAGGAGGGAGGTAAGCTAATCGGGATGCACTGTATAAGGTACAGTAAGCGTGGTAAAACTATCATCTTCAGGAGGGCCGAGCGGCCAAACCAGGAGACATTAAGGGCCCCCAGTCTTTCAAGTCCTGTTGGGCTTTTCTCAGGGTGGTTAGAAAATTTTCACTATAAAGGTGGGCCATATCCGCTGTAATTTGGACACCCAGATACGTGATGGCTTTCTTACTCCTAATGAAGGAGAAGGAATTCTGACAACAGTCCACATCGCACTTCGGAGGTGACACATTAAGAGCATGGGATTTCGAATAGTTAATCTTAAAGTGGGATAGGTTCCCAAAGCTCTCTATGTCTTTCAACAAATTCGGTAGAGAGATCCTTGGTAGCGTCAAGGAAAGAAGGACGTCATCGGCGAATGCAGCAACTCTGTATTCCCTACCTCCCACCATCAGGCCTTTAATATCAGGGTTGCATCTCAATTTATTTGAGAAAGGGTTCCAAGGATAAGACAAAGATCAGGGGGGACAGGGGACAGCCCTGACGCGTACCATTGCTTATGGAGAAGGCGTCCGACAGGTGACCATTAACCCGCACACTCGCACTTGGAGTGGAATACAGTGCTGAGATATGGGCCAGCATGTGAGAGCGTAGACCAATTGTCTTCATGACCATAAGCATGTAGTCCCAGGCCACTCTGTCGAACGCCTTCTCCGCGTCTAGGGATAGAAAAAAGCCCTGGGTTTTGGAGATATTGAGCCAATGGTAAAGATTCAAAGCCCTAATGGTGTTGTCCCTGGCCTCTCTTCTGGGGACAAACCCTACCTGGTCTTGGGAAACCAAACCTGGCAAGAGCGGAGACAACCTGTTCGCCAAAATCTTGGCATATAACTTAATGTCCACATTGAGAAGTGATATCGGTCTATAATTCTGGACTTGTGTACTGTCTTTGCCCTCTTTCGGTATGACCGTTATATGGGCCTCCAACAATCGATCCATTGGGACCGAGGGGGCTGCCATTTCATTAAAGGTATCTATCATCTTGGGAGACAAGACACTCAAAAAGGATTTATAATATTGCAATGTGAACCCATCGGGCCCTGGGCTCTTTCCTGGCTTCATTTGCTTTACAGCGGCTTGGAGTTCCTCAGCCGAAAGTGGCAGTTCCAACTTTGACGCCTGCCCCTCTGGGACCTGTCGTGGGCAATACTGAGTCAAAAAATTTCTAATTGCCTCCGCTCTCCCTGCCGTCTGGGCAGGAGTTTGGCTTGAGGGCATCAAATTATAAAGTTTGGTGTAGTATTGTTGAAAACATTTTGCTATGTCCTCATTTCTTGATAGAGCCACACCGTGTGGGTCCCGAATCTGATGAATCGTGTTGGAGGGTCTGGAGGCTCGTACCGCCCTAGCTAGAAGTCTCCCACATTTGTTGCCCTGTTCATAGAACACTCTTTGGTGTAATACATAGCGTCGCCTCGATCGCTTACCTAGTTCCTCCAGAAGCAAGGAACGAGCGTGTGAGAGCTCCTGTAGGGAGCACTGCGAGAGGGAGGCTTTATGAGAAGCCTCCAACTTCCTAATCTTGTCTGTTAGGTCCGCTACAGCCTTCTGGCGTAGCTTTTTCAGTTTCGTTGCCTGGGCTATAAGTTCTCCCCGAATCACACACTTGTGGGCTTCCCACAAAGTGAGTAGGGACATGTCCGGGGAAGCATTTTCCACAAAGTAGTTGCGAATTGTGGATTCTAGACGTGCAGAAAAATCTACATCCTTGAGCAAGGATGAGTCTAGTCGCCAAGTTTTAGTTCGGGAGACCGACTCTGGGAACGTCAGGGTGACCGAGATGGGGTGGTGATCCGACAGAAACATAGGGTCAATTGTAGCTTGAGTAAGGCATGTCAAGTCGGGTTGGGAAAGGAAGAAATAGTCAATACGAGAGTACTTTTGGAACGGGGCAGAGTAAAAAGTGTAGTCTTTGGTCGAGGGGAACAGGGTGTGCCACGTATCATGCAATGTGAGAAGTTGTAACTTAATTTGACGTAGAGCCCTGTAGGGCAGTACGGTGGTACCTGAAGAGGTGTCAAGTTCAGGGTTCAATGGGACATTAAAGTCACCACCCAAAAGAACCAAACCCTCCTTAAATGAGAGCAAGAGGTCGTTAATCTTCTTAAAAAAGGAGACCTGGTGTTCATTTGGAGAGTAGATATTCGCCAAGGTCAGGGGCCTGGAAGCGTACACGCCCTTGATAAACAAGAACCTACCCTCTGGGTCCACCAGAGAGTCTGACAACCGAAAAGGAGCATGCTTAGAGATCAATATGGAGACACCCTTAGTTTTTGCAGTGGAGTGCAGCACCGTGGGATAAAGGCTACTATTGAGCTTGGGAATTGAGTCCGACCGGAAGTGGGTTTCCTGCAGGAAAATAAACTGGGCCTTCTGCTTAGATAAAGTAGACAAGACTTGCGACCTTTTTTCAGGTACATTCAGGCCCTTTACATTTAGCGATACACACTTCAGCGAGAGGGGATTACAAGAGTCCGTAATTTTAGCCATGATTAAACCAGAGCTGGGGTACAAATTGTAGAGCCCGCGTTGCAGAACTCAGGGTCAGGTATGCGTACTCACAGCAGAAAACCCTTCTGAGGTAGGGGAACCGCTGACACTGACACAGACAATGGAGGGGAAATGAGGAAAAAAAAAAAAAAGGGGGGGGAAGGCAAGTTACGGAAGAAAAAGACGGGAAGCCGACAGACGTCGCAAGATGAGAAAAAAGGGAGAGTACCAGAGGCGGAGATAGATATTCTAGTCCACCTAAGAAACAGAAAGCCGGATTGTCTGCAAACTCACTGGAAGAGAGAGCTGCCGTTGGGAGGCAATGGGTATGTCTGAGAACACGTACTGCTGTAGATCAGAGAGACTAGTTGGAGATGGTACAGAAGCGTAGTGGGGGACCCCAAAAAAAAAAAAAAAGGGGGGGGGCAAGCTTTACAGTAAGTAAATAGAAAGATTTTGTTCTTGGTTCAGCAAAGGAATGACAGAGGCAGGGACCAAAACAGGAGGACCCATGTCAGTCATGAACTAATAGGAGACATATAATCAGCATAAACACTTCAGCTCAGATATGGAACGTAAACATCGATTTCATCACCACCCACCTGTAAGTGTCATATATGTAAAAGCGTTCCCCACATATCAGAGGACGTAATGCAATAAATCCTGTCAAACTGCCCAATAATAGCTCACATGGTTATCAACAAGGGTGGGCACCAAAAAAAAAAGGGAAAAAAGAAAAAAAAGAAAAAAAAAAGAAAAAAAAAAACAAAACAAGGAAACATCGCCCAGCCCCTAGGTGGAATAAAATTTCTCACGGGCACAGAGATCATTGTGTGAGGGGGAGATATCCCCAACTAACTCCAAGCTCATAGTCATGTTTCGGTTAACAGGTGGGGGGGCGTAGGATGTCCCCCCCCCCCATCAAGCAGAAATCCGGATCTTGTCCCTTATACATTTACAATAATGATAAAAAGGGTCTCGGGTAGTGTGCTTATGCATGCAGGAGGTCTGCGAGACGCGACCAGAGCTATATTCAAGTGGTCTGTGGCGTGATACCACAGTAGTGCTTACCATACCGATGACCAACATACCATCACCGGCCGGTCTGTCAAGCTCTATGAGAGGCGGTCGTCTGTGGACTCAGGACACGTTGCACATGAAAGAGAGGACCTAATACAGAGGGAAGTAAGCAAGACATATATTTCAGACAACTTCCCTTCTGGGTCAGAGCTATCTTCTAGATTCCCATATGGCGGGCGGAGAGCAACGTCTCCCTCACGTCAAGGGGAAAGACCTGTCAGTCCTCTCGGGACTTTCCTGAAGTAGAGATAAATAATAGAAATAATGAAACAACTAAACAACAATAAAATATATATATATATATATAATATATATATATATATATTTGGGGGGAGGGTGGAAATGTCATAAGTGGAGGGTGGGGGGCAGAGGGGTGGGGAGGGAAATGGAGAGTGTAGGGAAAGGGGGAGAGAGGAATGGGAATGGAGTGGGGCGAGGGAGGGAGAGGAGAGGGGGGGATGAGGGGGAGGGGGAAGGGGGAGGGGGGAGAGGAGGAGGGGGGAGAGGAGAGGGAAGGGGGAGGGGAGAGGGGGAGAGGAGGGGGGAGAGGGGGGGTGGATAGAAGGTAAAACCCCATCTGCATCACATTGGAGTCTACAACTGATGATTGCAAGCAGTTTCAGCACGTGCAATAGCAGTGTGTGCAAGGAAGTCCATGTGGGGCATCAGTCGTGCTAGGGTGGTGAATGTGTCCTACCATGGGGACCAGAAAGTACAGGCGTGGATAATCAGCTACATTGGAGTACAGGTCTGTACAAAAATAATAAAAAAAAAAAGAAAAAAAAAAGGGGGGTGGGAACAAGCATGTGTGCAGTGACCATAATGAATAGGGGCAACCATCCTGCTGATACCATAAAACGTCCACAGTCTGCAGGACTAAATTGACGACAGGCAAACTAAAAAACGCCTCAGGAACAAAACAAAGTTAGTTGGGAGCGTATGCACCTACAGGTGGGCAGGATCAGCATGAGTGGTAGGCTCAGTTGTTCGGGTGATCTCTACGCGGAGTGGCAGGATGAACCGGGTCGTTATGATCCAGCTCCCGACGAGGTGCGTGGGCTTCCGGCAAGGAAGGATGCGATCTCCGTCTCCTGGAACGCTGCCTCTGTGCCTTCGGGGAAGGTTGGTGAGACACCGGGCGCCACAGCTCGTCGGGAAATGAAAGGAGCACCAATCCGGGAGTTCCACCATGGGGATGTCGAGTTGATCACAGAAAGACTGCAGGTCGTCTGGTGAGCGCAAGAGAGCAGAGCGCCCCCTGGCTGAGGCTGATAAGCAAAACGGGAATTTCCAGCGGTAAATTATGTTGCGGGACCATAGGAGTTCCAGTAGGGGTCGCAAGGCCCGCCTGTTTTGCAGGGTGATTTGGGAAAGGTCCTGAAAGAGTTTCACCTCTGAGCCATTGTGCAAAACACGACCCCTCTCCCTCGCTTTTCTCAATATTTCTTCTTTCAGTGGAAAGTTTACAATGCAGCAAATAACCTCCCTTGGGGGATCCCCGTCACAGGGAGGGGGCCTGAGTGCTCTATGCAGCCTCTCCATCTCCACAGGGGAATCGGCCGGGCGGCTCAGTAGGTCATTAAAGATGGCGCAGAAGGTCTGCGGCAGCACCCCCACCTCTATCCCCTCTGGGACACCCCTGACCCTAATATTGTGTCTGCGACCTCTGTTGTCGAGGTCCTCGACATGGCGGTGTAGCTCAAACAGATACGAGAGCTGAGAGTCATGGGCGTGCTGTACTTGCCTTATGGCTGCCGCATGCAGCTGTGTTGTCTGCTCCACGTCCGAGAGGCGGGACGCCACTGCTCGGAATTCCATCTTGAGGTCAAGTATGGCTGCTGATAGAGTGCCGGTGATGTCAGCGGCTACTCTATTAAGGTCGGATATGCTCACCGAGGAAGACGCATGCCCGGCAGCCGGATCCCTGTCCTCTGACTGCGAGTCCGAGGCGGCACTCGGGGATGTAGGCCCTAGAGCCTGTGTAAGCACGAGGTTGTCGGAGCGGAGGGAATGGAATAGCTCCGGTATGTTCCGACCGGGCTGTGTTCCGGTCTCCTTTGGTGCCCGGGATGCTGAGGCGCTCCTATGTGACTTGCCCATGGTCGGAAGGTGTTGTGGGTCCCCTAGAAAGCAAGTGGTAGTTCTCGATCTGCAGGAGCTCTTTGCCTAAGCGGCCATCTCCGGACTCAGCCAAGCCACGCCCCCAGGCTTCCATATTTATATAATTCCCCATGCAAGGGGTTTCCAAACAGCCAAACAGATTTAGCAGGGGTAATACAGTGAGGACCACATGGGGAACTTAACATTTCGGATAATTCTCCCATCAGGCATTGCTGCACGAGGGACAAGTCGGTTGATAGCTGGGGTCTGGGCTTATGTGTTGTGGGAGTTCGGTTTAAAACTGCCGAACACCGATTGGGCAACATAAAACAAAGTACTTGAATGCTAGTGGCTTACGGCTGCCAGCATACAAATTACTATGCCCACATAAGACCCAGCAGAATACATAGCATATAATACAGACAACCTCTTGACATGTAACGTCCAGCGTTCCAGAAGTGGCTAGGTTTGCCACAAGCCGGTGCCGCCAAGCCCACCTGTGACCCAGTATTTGCTGCTGCCACCTGAGACTTACACCAACACAGACAATCTAACAGAAACAAATTCAGCTTGTCAGCAGCTTCAGGTGAATTTCCCCCCTCCCTCCCTCTCCTCTCACTGTGCAGTAAGTGAGAGGCATATTCACAGGCAGGGCTGCCCCCTTTGCTCTTGTTCTTGTTTCTTTATTGGCAGAGGGAAGCTGGCCAAGCAAGAGAGGACTGCAGGAGCAGTAAGGAATGCTGGGACACAGAGTCCTCAACCCAGGTTGCTTCATTGTAATCCATATAGGGAGAACTACACAGCCCAGCAGCCATTGCTAGAGCAGAGGAATCTTACTCCCAGAGACTTCCCGGTAGAAGTGAGAGCTACCACAAGGCAAGGGGAAGATAGACGTGACCAGAGGGGCTGCTGCCATTCATCGGGGTGACCATCCTGCCACAGTTCCAGGTGCCAGTGTGCTGATCCTGCCACAGTGTCACGGTCAGACAGTTGCAGACATCTTGCCAGAAGGGCACAATCTCAAGGCACCTTTGAAAATTCGGCACAATCTCGAAGCACTCCATTCTAAAATGTAAAAAAGCAAAACAAATAGTTGTGCATAATGACTTGGCATCAACACATGCAGTTCACCCAACATTTAAGGTGATGTATTCTTACAAAGCAAATATACCCTTTGACACTGGTACTGGTTCTAGTATTCCAGTGTTTTTCTTCTCCCTCTGTTTCTCTCCCTCATCAGCTAATGTGACCCCAGTACTAATATAGAGGGGAAAACAAGGATGTCCTCAGGCCCCGATGTCCTCCTTACCAACCTATGACATCATCTGTTGTTAGAATGCCAGCAGCTGGCCAGCATTATGCCCAAGGTTGTAATGCTGCATAATTAAAACATTTGGCTTTGTGTTGCAAAAAAATTAAGGCTTGATCCACCTGTTGAAGTTTGCAAATGTTTGTGCACTTTCAGGTAATTTAAAAAAAATGTTGTCAAGACATACCTGAAGAACCTAGAAGGCACCCCTGGCACCCTGGTTGAAAAAGGCTTGTCTTACCAACAGGGGCCAGGTCAGCACCAATGGGTCATGGAAGACAGCAAAAGCTGGTATTTATCAGTATAAATATATGGTGGGAGGGTCTTAAACCATTCTATGAGCTTTATTATCTACATCCCACAAAAATAGTTTACAGGAAACCACACATATCCATTTATCTCTTTGTTAATATCAGACCCCAATAGTGAGAATGAACACAGGTCAGAATACATTGTGGACGAATGTGTCCTTTAAACTTACGATCAATGCTGTTCTGAATGGTCTCGTACTCCAGGATGGATATACAGTATCTATACTTCTGAATCAAAAATAAATGATCATTTGATTTGGAAATAAGTGTAACAGAGGGCCTAATTAATATTGCAAGAACTGTCTGTGATCCCCCAGAACAACCAGTTATATACAAACCTGCACTGGATACAGCTGGAGAAAAAGGTTTTCCTATCATCATATTATAAATCCTCTTTCAAAGTAAAACCTCTGAGGCATATTGCTCATTAAATGTAAATACGTGAAGTTTGGGCATTATATAAATACTCACCTCCCTGCTGCATGCTGCAGCTGTACCCTGCTGGCTCTAACCCTGATAACTTAGCGATCACATGACTGCTGATTGCTCAGTTCTTGGACTTCACCGAGCAGAGAACGGTGACTTTCATTTATTGGCTCTTTGCCCTGCCCCTCCAGCACTCCCTGGAGCATTGAGCTGTGGAGGGGAACGACTGGCGGCATGCTGAGAGGCTGAGCCAGCTGCTGATCAGGCATCTGGGTAGATCCCAACATTATCGTTGGGATACTTCCAGATCCTGGACCGACTGAGTGATGTCCGCCATCTGCAGGTTTTAGCTTGCTGTCATCTGATTCTGGGTCACAGAAGAGCTTAAAGAGGAGTTCCACCCAAATTTGGAACTTCCTCTTGTTCCACTCCTCACCCCCTTACATGCCACAATTGGCATGTAATTTTTTTGGGGGGGGAGTGGGGGCTTCAGTAGGAGTGGGACTTCCTGTCCCACTTCCTGCTTCCGCCGAGGGGCTGGTTAGGCGATTAAGCCTTAATCGCCTACACCTGCCCCTCCCTGTAGGTGATCACATGGGACACTGACAGGTCCCATGCGATCGCCTCTCCAATCAGCGGCGAGCCGCGCCGCATGCGCAGTGCGGCTCGTGCATGCGCAGTGGGTGCCCGGCCATAAAGCCGAAGGCTGTCAATGCTGGGTGCCCACAGTCGGGATGGAGACGCCGGCCGGGGAGGGGGGGAGAGGTGCGGAGCCCCGGTCGGCGCGTCGCTGGAATGCAGGAGCAGGTAAGTGAGTGTTTATTAAAAGCTAGCAGCTACACTTTTTGTAGCTGCTGACTTTTAATAAACACATTTTTTGGCTGGAACACCCCTTTAAGTAAGTGCACTCCTGTAAACCAGAAGATAAGCATGTCCAAAAAAAGGCTTTGCTTATACTTCTCTTTAAAGTACTTGTTTTTGGCTTGGTTTCAGCCTCTTTTAATCCCCTGTCTGGCAACAGGGTTTCTTAAAAGAGATGCTATTGTAAGCGCAAAATTTAATGCAGAGATATTGTTTATATGGAGGCCCTGATAGATTCTCCAGCATCCAATCTTTTTAGATATTTTGGATGTCTGTTTTTTTCTGCTTTCTCCCTAACCACTTTGTCACAAATATGTTCCTTCAGAGCTTCAAGGACACAGCAATGACAGAGCAGCTTGGAGGGTAGGAAGGTTGGAGCCTAGGTTCCATTGGTCCTATTTGACATGTCATGACAGCTATTTCCGGCAATGGCACCATCCGGATCGGTGTGGCGCCGCACCGATTCCCAAAAGTAGCTCCTGCACTACTTTTGGCAACTTCGGAGGGCGATTTTTATAGACATCTGTGCACGAACCCGCAGAGATGTCTGTCAAATTCGGACTGTATTGCTGGGTTGAAATCACGCGAGTTCAGCTTAACATGCGCGATTTCTAACCCACAGCAATGTGACCCTAGACTTACACTGTGTTTTTTAAAAAACATTTTCCTTCCAGTATGACACATGGTTAATTTATTGTAATCAACACCTCCCGTGAGAGCAAACAGTTCAGTCCACAGTCATCCCCTGTGGTTTCTTTTATCTGGTTTTCACTTTAAACAAAGTGAATTAACCACTGTCCACGGGCTGATTATCAATGTCCTGGAACGCAAGGGGTTAAAACAAGCTCCCAGCTGGCTCCCAGCTATCAAATAAAAGTGATCCAGGCAGCTGTAGGTGCAGGTGTCAGGAGTCTAAAAGATCCCAGATGTTTCCATAAGGCCCCTTTCACACTGGGGCGGCATGTGCGGTGGCGGTATAGCCCGCAATGCGCCTCTGCAGGGGCGCATTGATGGCGATATTACCGCGGTTTCCCATTGTTTACAATGGGAAGGAGCGGTAAACACACCGCTCCTCTCACCGCTCCAAAGATGCTGCTTGCAGGAGATTTTTTTTCTCCTGCCAGCGCATCGCCTCAGTGTGAAAGCCATCGGAAATGCAGAATGCAGTGCAGGAGTTTTTCAGGGGGTATTTAGGTGCTATTTTTGAGCCGCTTGAAACACTTCTCAGTGTGAAACAGAGAACATGTCACCTACCTAATGCTATCACATAATTGGCTTGTTTAGCCCCCTTGAGACGACTATAATTTAAATATTTTTTTTAAATTTATAATAAAATTATAATGAAATAGATACAAATAACAAAATAAACAGCAATTGCTCACATGTCAGGTATCACCGTGAACATCCAAGAGTCCTTATCCACCGTTAACTCCAAATTGATGACCTGTAAAATCTTTTAAATGTCATCTATGAATGATTTTGGGTAGCATAGTTGTTCACCATTTCATTTGGCACATGCTATTATAGGGCTTGACATGTTTGGTATCTATTTACTTGTTGCAACCCCATGTTTTATTTATTGCAGTGTTTTTCAACTCCAGTCCTCAAGACACACCAACAGGTCATGTTTTCAGGCTTTCCATTATTTTGCACAGGTGATTTGATCAGTTTCACTGCCTGAGGCTGGGTTCACACTTTTTCCGACAACGCTCCTACATTGGGAGCTCATGTAGCATGACGTGTGAAAATCAATGTTTCCCTATGAGAGCCGTCTTAACTGATCCGACACAAGTCGGTCCGACTTTGAAAACACCTGTACTACTTTGCTCCGACATTCATCCTACTTCAGCCCATTGAATATCATTGAAGTCGGACCAAAGTAGGAGACTTGTCCTTATCAGACATCCGACATGTGATTACAGCTGCAGTAAAAGGAACTTATCTCACTCTGGGATTGTTTTGATTGGTCAAAGAACAAGTCAGTCTATCACAAAGTGGTTCAAAGTAGTATCCTGTTCATGAAAGTCGGATGGATGTAGGTCAATGTAGGATGAATGTAGGATGAATGTAGGACAGATGTCGCAGAGCTAAGTAGGATGAAAGTTGTACTGCTGTAGTGTAGTATAGTGTGAACCCAGCCTTAGTAATCACCACAGCCATTTCATCTGAGGAAAATCCTGAAAACTTGACCTGTTGGTGTGCCTTGAGGACTGGAGTTGAAAAACACTGATTTATTGTATATTTTGTGTTCTCAAATGTATTTAAAGCAGTAGTAAAGCCAGCTTTGTTTTTTTTTTTTACCAACAGCGTATAATAAGGCTTTACTCTAGGTAAAATAAATATCTCCTAAACTTGTACAAAATGGAAAGGAATGTTTGGACAGCCGCACACTGGAAAAACCTTTCGGTTGCCTTTTATTGGTAGCTATGACTAAGCACTAATCAATAGTGTCAAACGTGTCAGCTGCATCCCCTGTTTTTGCTCTGATATGTGGTGTTTTAAGTTTCTTTACCAATATAAGGCAATCGAAAGGTTTTTCCAGTGTACGGCTGTCTAAACATGCCTTTCCATTTTTCTTTGTGCATTGCCGGAAGCTGGGCTTTTTTGAGAGGACACGGGTTGTTTCCATACACCCATCTGGAGCGGTAACTTTATCTCTTATTTCCTGAATTTCTGGTTTAGGAGATATTCACCCTGCATGTAGCCAGTGACATCACCGGCGCATGCGCTCTGAAGGTTTGGCATATCTTGCTGGCACTTCAGAGCTTCGTGACAGGACCAAGGGAGTGACGTCATCACGTCTCTGGCCAATCAGAGAGAGAGACCAGAAGTCAACGGTAGAGGAGAGAAGTCTCCATAAAGAGGACTTTTTATGCTTTTTTGCTATCACAGAGAATGTTTACACTTCTTGTAAGGCCTCATACACACGACCGAGGAACTTAACAGAATCCATCAAGAAACTTGGTGGCAGAGCTTTTTTGCCGAGGAAAACGGTCGTGTGTATGCCTTTCATTGAGAAAACTGTCAAGGAACTCGACGGGAAAAAAAGAGAACAAGTTCTCTTTTTCCTCATCGGGAGTCTCAATTTCCTCGTCATGTTCCTCGTCGGGCTGGTTTTCGATGAGAAACACGTTTGTGTGTATGCTTAGTAACCCGCGCACCTTCGGTAAAAGTAGCGTTCGTAATGGACATAGCACATTTGTTACGCTGTAATAGACTAAAAAGTGCAAATATTTCTTACCAAACTTTTACTTAACACGCAAGAACATGAGATTAGCAAAAGCAGCCCCAAGGGTTGTGCCAGTGAAATTGAACTTCCCCTGCCGTCTTACGTGTTGAAGTCACCGCGTTTGAGAACAACAAGATTTGGTCTTGACAGTGTGTACACAAAGACAGCTTGTCAAGATTCTCGACAAGCCTGACAAGGAACTCGTCAAGGAAAACGATGTGTCTTTTATGACGAGTTCCTCGGTCGTGTGTACAAAGCCTATCAGCATTAAAAGTGTTAAAAAAAATGAAAACAACATTGTAAATAATAATAAAAAAAATGTAAGCACCTCTTTCCCCCCTGTGCTTGCGCGCAGAGGCGAATGCATGCATAGATTGTGCAGGCATATGAAAATGATGTGAGGTATCACCGTGAACGGTATAGCAAGTGCAATAATTCTAACTCTAGACCTCTTTTGTAACTCTAAACTGGTAACCTGTAAAAAATATTAAACCGTCACCTATGGAGATTTTGAGGTATCATAGTTTGTTGCTATTCCATGAGTGTGTGCAATTTTAAAGGGTGACGTTAGGTATCTATTTACTCAGCGTAACATCATCTTTTATAGTTTACCAAAAAATTGGGTTATATTTTGTTGTTGTTTTTTTTCCATTAAAAAAAGACCGCCATTTTATTCTATAGGGCCTCTGCTAAAAAAAAAATGTATATAATATTTGGAAGTTCTAAGTAATTTGTAAAGAAAACATGTCAGAAAGGCTTGGTCTTCAAGTGGTTAAGAAGCCACACAGGGTGCACTTTTAAAGAATGCCGATCATTTACCAATAGCTTTTTTGTATATTAAAGGTTCTCTTTCCTTTGCGTGGGTCTTGTAATGAAACAGAAGCTGCACTGAAAGGAATATGCATAAAAAAGTGCAATCACACAATAATCTGATCTTTGAACTTCTATGAATAAGCATCTATTCCGTGTCAAGAGGAAGAGGATTTTAACTGACCTTTACTTTTATTAACACATCTTAATTTGTATTCAATTCACTTTCCTTTCCTGTTTCTTAAAAAATCTTCTTGCCATTGAGAACTGTTGATAGTAATATTGCATATTGCATAAATCACTCAGAACTTGCTTGACAAATGCACAATGCCAGGAAATGATTCATATGCAGTTCAGTATAGATACATCTATTCCAGCCAGCAATGCTGTCCATCTTACAAAAAGTCTGTAATGGCCTGTGGACATAAATTGGAGCTGTACTGTCTATATAAGTTATGTTATACCATTTAGACTCTTAAGGGGTAAATGTACATTTCTTAAAGAGAGCATAGAAGACGAGGTTGGCCTTGGTACAGGCTTCCTTATAATGTGCCCATTGCACTGTGATTTAACCTCAAATACAGTAATAATAGATTGTATCATTCATTCTCAACCAGGGTTCCGTGGAACCCTAGGGTTCCTCCAGAGGTGGCTAGGGGTTCCTTGAGCTGTGGCTGATTTTACTCCTGTTAGTTGGTGCCTACATAGTTCTGAGCCAATTCCACTTGAAGGAGCCAGTGGTATTACACCAATGATCTTAATAGTTCTCTGTAAGGGGGGCATTCTTACTACTACTGTAAAAAAAGGGCATTCTTCTCACTGACCACTAAAGTAAGGGGCATTGTTCCCACTGACCCCCAATGAATGGGTTTTATCAGGGGTTCCCCGAGACCTGAAAATTATTTTTAGGGTTCTCCAGCGGTAAAAAGGTTGAGAAAGGCTGGATTGTATAATAGACCAGAATATTAAATGCAAAGTTACCCTTTAAAGCTCTACTTTAGGCACAGAAGAAAATCATAGAAATAATGTAGCTGCCTTATCTGAAATTCAGGCTCAGAGGAAAAACCCAGACGGAGGAACAGCATGACTGGGCTAAAAGGGGAGTGGAGGACAGGGGTGGATAGTTTAGAAGGTTGGAAGGAGGCAATGAAGAGGGGTACTGAACTGATTGGTGAAGTAGAAGTGACAATAAGCATCAGGGAATCTTCCCTCCCTCCCTCCACTGTAGTGTTGGAGTTTTTGGTTCTGTCATGGATACACACGCAACAATAAACCTCAACTTTATGACCACTGACAAGTTAAGTGAATAGCATTGATCTTGTTATTGATCTGAAAGTGTCCCTGAAGTTGGTGTGTTGAAAGCAGGAAAAAGCAGGCATTTAACCACTTGCCCACCAGGCCTGTTTTTCAGATTCGGTGTTTACGAGAATAAAACAGTTTTTTTTTTATAGAAAATTACTTAAACCCCCCAAACATTATATATATTTTTTTCTAACACCCTAGAGAATAAAATGGCAGTCATTGCAATACTTTTTGTCACACCGTATTTGCACAGCACTTTTTTTGAAAAAAAAAAACACTTTTTTTGAATAAAAAAATAAGACAACAATAAATTTGGCCCAATTTTTTTATATATTGTGAAAGATAATGTTACGCCGAGTAAAATGATACCCAACATGTCACGCTTAAAAATTGCGCCCGCTCGTGGCATGGCGTCAAACTTTTACCCTTAAAAACTTCAAAAGGCAACGTTTAAAAAATTCTACAGGTTGCATTTTTTGAGATACAGAGGTGGTCTAGGGCTAGAATTATTGCTCTCGCTCTAACGATCGCGGCGATACCTCACTTGTGTGGTTTGAACACCGTTTTCATATGTGGCGCTACTTGCGTATGCGTTCGCTTCTGTGCGCGAGCTCGTCGGGATGGGGCGTTTTCAATTTTTTATTTTTTTTGTTTTCTTATTTATTTTAAATTAGTTTGTAATTTTATGCACCGAAATAAATAAAAATAAAAACATTATCACTTTTATTCCTATTACAAGGAATGTAAACATCCCTTGTAATAGAAAAAAAGCATGACAGGTCCTCTTAAATATGAGATCTGGGGTCAAAAAGACCTCAGATCTCATATTTAGGCTTAAATGCAAAAAAAGAATAAAAAAAAGTAATTTTTCAAATTTTAGAAAAAAAAGTTTCTTTAAGACGCTGGGCAGGACTGACGTTTTGACGTCACTTCCGCCCAGCAGAGCTCTGGGGAACGGGTGGGGGCCATTTTCCCCTCACTCGTATCACCGCTGAGGAGCCGAACGGACCCGATCGCCTCCGCCGCTACCGACGGCTCCGGTAAGCGGCGGAGGGCGCGGGAGAGCGGCGGGAGGGGGGGCCTCTCCCGCCACCGATAACAGCGATCTCGCGGCGAATCCGCCACGGAGACCGCCATTATCGTGTACAGGACTGCCCACGGAAAAGATGGATATCTCGGTTGTGGCAGCAGCTGCTGCCGTTACCGAGATATCCATCTTTAAAGTCATGACGTCTTTTTGACATGAGGCCGTGGGAAAGTGGTTAAGTTTGTTATGAATCTGACTTATCCACAACTTATCCACAGCCAAAAGTGCCTACAATGAGCACATGAGCCGCAGAACTGGATCATGGAACAGTGGAAGAAGGTGGTCTGTTCTGATTAATCACTTTCTTTTACATCGTGTAGATGGCCAGGTGTGTGTGCTTCACTTACCTGGGGGCCAGGATGCAGTGTGGGAAAAAGGCAAGACAGTGGAGGCAGTGTGGTGCTTTGGGTGGTGTTTAGCTGGGACACCTTGGGTCTTGCTTTCACATGGATGCTACCTGACACGTAGCACCTACTTAAACATGGTTGCTGACCAAGTACACACTTTCATGGAAACAGTATTTCCTGATGGCAGTGGCCTTCAGTAGGGAAGGGCACCCTGGCATACTGCAAAAGTGGTCTGAGGAACACAACACAAACACAACAAGTCTGAGGTGCTGAGGTGCAGATCTCAATCAATTTAAGCATCTGTGGAATAAAAGACAAGTCCTGATACTTCTGAGGATGCCCCGGCTTTGCTCACGATCTGATCGCTGAGCATACTCGAGACTGGCCCTTGGACATGTGAGTTCCCCCTACCCCTCTGTTTTGATGACTGATTTTATGCAATGTCAGATACACCTGTAGTAACATGGAATGTTCGAGGGGTTAATGACCCGCTGAAGAGGACTATGATTACTGCTGGGTTAAAGAAATTCCACCCGGCCATAATAGGCCTGCAAGAGACGCACCTACAGAAAGATACGGTGGGGTTTTTGCAATATGCCTGGGTGGGGAAAGCATATCACTCCACTTACTCTGCGTTTTCTCGCGGAGTGAGTGTACTGATACATAGGGCATTGGCCTATCAGGAGCTAGACTCCTTAATTGATGTGTCTGGTAGATTTGTGTTCCTCTACTGTAAACTGTACATGTTAACACTTATTTTAGCCTTTGTATATATCCCCCCCCCCCTTCTCTCGAGAGGTGCTACAATTGCTGCTATCCTATTTGACTGACAAGCCGGACATTCCGGTTTTAATAATGGGTGACTTTAACTGTTATCTTGACCCCAAACTTGCTCACACAGCCCCCTAGCTCATTGCCGAAAGCTCCATGGAAGCTGAATGCCTTTTGGCTTAAATTGTTTACCTCTCAGGATCGTCTCCCAGATGCGGGAATTTTTTAGATTACATGTCGGCCTTGGGGACAGCCTCCGTAAATGGGAGGCCTTTAAGGCATTTTCTAGAGAGGTGTTTGTAGAACATGCTATACTTTACAAGGCTAGCAACTATAAATTAAAGTAATGAGCTCAAGAGATATTCACAGGTTCCCTCTATTTACTGCATAAATGGATTCATTGGTATATGCCTATTAATATAAAAACGCACACATACGCACTGCTGCTGGTAAAAATGAACATCTCTGTTTATTCCCAAGGAGATCGGGATAGTACGACATCACACATTAAAACATCACAATACATATATATATATATAAGAGAAATTCAAAGATACTTATCACACAAGCTGGTTAAACAAGGAGCATGCAGCTCCCATAGGCATGTGGCAGTGTTCAGGAGATGGATCAAATAGAGAGACCTTACTCTTTGTGTGTGCCTTTTTATCAACCCCCCCCTTCACTCGAGACAACCCCCCTTGCCCGTTCGACCAGATACCACCAAGTCCTTCCTATTCCTCTCTTTGAAGCTTGTAGCCTTTGTTATGCAAATTCCAACATGCTACACAGTTCTCAACTATAACGTCCAGATTTTAAGTCATGTTTTCTTCTCCAACATATGCCGCTTTGCGCCTAAAAAGGCGCATACCATTCTTCAGACCTGGGTCTCATTGAACAGTCCATATGGTCTTACTGTCCAACATGTGTTTCTGAACCAATACCTCTGGAACGTGTTGCATCCTCCAACATGTGAAACGGCTCTTATGGAATAGTCCATAAATGTCTTAAGGCATGTGGCTTTCCAACCTGTTTTTTCCGGACCAGTACCTATGGAGCAGTCCTTAATGGTTTTATCGTATTGCGCCTCTCAACATAGGCTTCAGAACCAGCTCCCATGAAATAGTCCATAGCAGTCCTAACGAGCTGTGCTTCTCAACACATGCCGCTTTGCTACTGGGTGACACACCAACGTCATTCTTCCGTGACAGCTTCCCTGTCACCATTCTGTATCTTCTATATCTTCTTCTTCCTGCCGTCTTCAGGACGAGGTGCAGTACAGACAAGGGGTGTCCATTCACTCACCATTCACCAGCACACACTCAAGAGTAGCATCTCAACCAGCTTTCAAGGGCCTTACTTGCCCATCTTACTAGCCTAATATACACCTTTATCACACTACACCATGACATAAATTAACCCATTACCATAATATCTACACATATACATATGATCCATCAAATTACATATCCCGCTCCCAACCTTCTATAACTCTTTACTGTAAATACGGGTCGGGATTACGCCGGCTTGCTCACAGTGGTTTTTCCTACTGCAACTTGGCCTGTCTGCGGTGCCTCTGGGATCTAAATTGGCCGCAGAGTCTCTAATTTGTACTAAGAGACCCTACCGTCAATTTGTCCCTCAACTTGCATAGATAAGCAGGAGAGCTTCCTATATAAGTTTTGAGTCTAACAACACATATAAATCTCAAAGAATGACAAAAAAACACAGAATTCCAACCCTGTGACTGGATTCCAGTGACTATGCCCAGGGTATATCCTGCACCTCTACCTACTGTTAGGTTCAAGAAATACCCTTGTTTCATGACTGACGTTACATTGGTATCCTTTAGGACAAGGACAAATTTGTCTATGCCCTAAATAATAACCAGGTGCTTCCTTCCCAGCAATGATCTCTCCATCCCGAACACAGAGTACTGTGTATTGACCTGGTATGCAGAGGACATCGTGGTCATGCTTTTCGACAGAGGGAAATATAAACCTGCCCCCAGCTTCCGTACTCTCTGACCACATGTGGGTCCTTTAGCCACACACGCACCAAGATAGAATCCCCAGTCAGTAAGCCCATTGACGCCACAAAATATACAGACCAAGTCTGCACTTCTATACATGGACCATACAGCACAACCTTTCACAATCCAAACCAGTACAGCACATCCAGGCATTCGACTACCAGTTTGGATTCGTGTAAGCGAAGTGCTCTGCAAAGTCTTACTGAGCGGTGATGCTGACTCATCAGGCCACTGGCCCTCACAGAGAGACTGTACAATCAGCTTGATGGTGGTCGATAACTCCGCCTACCGCTGCGTGCACGCCAGAGCCAATGACATATACCTGTCCTATACCATCTCACACTCTCTTCCACCTCTCATGCTGGTTGACAAAATCTCGAGCCACGTTACACTAGTTCTTCTCCAACAGTGTTCATTCACGAAATTCAAATTGTTAAACATAACTCTTCGGCCCTGCTAGAACAGGTGTGTGACCAGGTGAGGCAGCTTGAATTAACTTATGTGACTGACCCGTCCGATTCGGCAAGGGAGGCATGGATGTCGGCCCAGGACTCCCTGGACCGTCTGAGATCCTCCACTGCGGAACGTAAGAGATTTTTTACCAAACTAGCATTTTTTGAGGAAGGGGAGAAAACGGGCCGCCTACTTGCTAGGATTGCACGCTCCCAGCAGCAGTCGCCAGCTGTTGGCGCTATCCGCACTAATAATGGCAGAATTGTTAACTCTCCTGATGACATCATAATCGAGTTGGCTGCCTTCTATACCAACCTGTATGGGTCAAGAGAGGCATACACGGATGAT
Organism: Rana kukunoris; assembly: GCA_029574335.1. Classification (NCBI taxonomy): domain Eukaryota; kingdom Metazoa; phylum Chordata; class Amphibia; order Anura; family Ranidae; genus Rana; species Rana kukunoris. Next base: position 78,232,427 of record CM056052.1, read on the forward strand.
GATTTTTTGATCACGTATGTGTCCCAAATTAATTTGCCGTCGCTGTCGGCCAGGGCAAGTAAGCAGCTAGACGCTCCTATAACTTTGGAGGAGCTCCAGGTGGCGGCCAGCTCTTTTCCTACTTGTAAGGCCCCGGGGGAGGACGGTATGCCCATGGAAGTGTTCACCCAGTATGGGGAGTTACTACTCCCTGAACTATTGAAAGTCTTCAATGACTCGCTGGAGAGGGGGGTACTCCCTGAATCTATGAATAAGGCCAACGTGGTCTTACTGTTGAAACCTGGGAAGGACCCGGTAGACCCGGGCTCATATAGGCCTATTTCATTGCTCCAGAGCGATGTGAAGATCCTGGCTAAGGTTCTGGCGCTGCGGGTCAATGGGATAGTGTCTTCAATCATTCACCAAGATCAAGCTGGCTTTATGCCGCAAAAGTCCACAGCCACTAACCTACGTAGGCTTTACTTAAACATGCAAGTGCAGGCGGACAACGGGGGCCGTAGGGCCCTGCTGTCGCTGGACGCCAATAAAGCATTCGATAGTGTCAGCTGGCGGTACCTATGGGCAGTGTTGGAGAAGTTTGGCTTTGGGAAACGCTTCGTGGCCTGGACCAGGCTATTGTATGCATCCCCGCAGGCGTCCATTAGGATGGCGAATAAGATGTCACCTGCTTTTGCTTTGGGCAGGGGGACTAGGCAGGGATGCCCCTTGTCCCCCCTGCTCTTTGCGATTGCTATCGAACCTCTTGCAGCTTTGATACGGGCAAGCGACCAGATCAAAGGCTTCAGGTATGGCGACCTCCATGAAAAGATCATGCTCTACGCTGATGACATGATGCTTTTTCTGGGGGACCACTCCCTGTCATTGCCGGGGGTCATGTATATCATACAGAGGTTTGGTCACTTCTCGGGCCTGACCATTAATTGGTCCAAATCTGCCCTAATGATGCTAGACGAGGACAGAGGGGTGAGTTTTAAGTACCTTGGTGTGCAAATCTCGCCCAAACTGTCAGACTACTGTCTGCTTAATGTATACCCATTACTATCCCGTTTTAGAGATAAAATTAACACGTGGAAAAACATTAAGATGTCACTGTTAGGCAAGGCAAACCTAATCAAAATGATATTAATGCCTCAATTGCTGTACTTCCTGCACAACTCCCCGGTAGTTATACACTTGAAGGTTTTTAGAGTGGTGAACACCGGGCTAAAGATAACGGAGGGTTGGCGGTCCCCAACCCTTGGGTTTATTACATCGCGGCCCAGCTACAGCATTTGGTGGGCTCCATGGCTCGGGACCCAGTGGGATCGGCGGCACGGCTGATGCTGTTTGCTTCTGGAGCTGAGACCATTCCCATGGGCCTGGAGGCACAAATGTTTCTCGAGTCCAATAAACAAACCCCGACATTGGTGCTAGCCCAAAAAATTTGGAACAAGGGTAGGCAGCTCCAGGGGGTGAGGGGGTTCACTGAACATAGTCCGATATGGAATAACCTCTCCTACGTTGAGCTGGCTAAATTGCAGCAGGGATCTCGCTGGAAAGCGCATGGGATAACTATGCTGCCGCAGATTTTTCACAATGGCAGGCTGCTAACGTTCCCCCAACTGCAGGCTCGGTTTGATTTACCGGCGTGTATGTGGCTCTCATATATTCAGCTTAGGCATGCGGTCGTGGCACAGGGGAATGCAGTGGAGTGGACATTATCACCCACTCCGGTATTCCACTTGCTGCGTTCGACTCCGGAGACCAAAGGAATTATTTCCCAGTGCTACCAGATGCTACTTTCTGAACACCTGGGAGCGTACCCGTGTGGGGCATTCTCCGCTTGGCAGCGGGACCTTGGCCAGGTTACGGGTGACCAGTGGGAGGAGGCCCTTCAATCTTTAACCACTTGTTCCCTAAATGTTGCGCAAAAGATCTTACAATTGTATATACTGTTGAGGGTGCACTATACTCCGGTGAAACTGCACAGGATGGGTAGGCGGGTGGACCCGATGTGCTGCCGGTGTCAGCAGCATGAGGGGGACCTTATACATCTCCTGTGGCGTTGCCCGAAACTGCACCGATATTGGAGTGGAGTAGTGGAGACAATTAACGTTGTTTTTCAGACCAAAGTTCCAGTCGACCCTGTGTGCTGCCTATGGGAGGCGCTGGAGGATATAGTCCCAGAGGAAACGACTAGGGTGGCTATCTCTAGGACATTGTTCCAGGCCAGGAAATTAATACTGATGGGGTGGAAGTCTGCCTCCCCACCAACCCACTCTTCCTGGATTTCCCACGTGGGAAAGGCATTGGTGATGGAAAAACATATTTATCAGCATAGAGGGTGCCCTGGCAGGTTTGAGAGAATATGGGGAATGTGGCTAGATACTCCGGGTCTGAGCCCCGGAGAGCTGGTCATGACCAGACTTCTGAGGTGCCTGTAAGCAGGGGCAACCGTGAGACCATAGGAGGTGATCTGTTTGGAGCATTACTGGTATAGAGGTGGGAGGGCATGCATATGTGTTAGAGGGGGAGGACTGTTGCTGATGGGTGACGCGGGGGTCATGTATCTACTACTGTCTGATGTACGCCATGGAAGAATTAACCTCAGTCTGTGCACTGGAGAGCTGTACTGTTTGTTTGAATATGTCTTTGAAACAATAAAAACCTTTTTGATTTTAAAAAAAAGCATCTGTGGGATGTGCTAGAAAAGTTCAATCCACAGAGGCCCCAACTCGCAGCTTATAAGACTTAAAGCGGATGGTTCACCCCAAAAAAATATTAAAAGCCAGCAGCAACAAATACTGCAGCTGCTGACTTTTAATATTAGGACGCTTACCTGTCCTGGAATCCAGCGGCGTCCGCAGCAGAGGATGAGCGATCGCTCGTCACCCTGCTGCTCCCCCCTCCATCCACGGTGAGGGAACCAGGAAGTGAAGCGCTCCGGCTTCACTGCCCGGTTCCCTACGGCGCATGCGCGAGTCGCGCTGCGCCCGCGATTGGCTCCCGCTGTGTGCTGGGAGCTGAGAGTTCCCAGGACACAACGGGAAAAGCCCGTCTTTTGCCCGAGACTGCGGGCCGGAAGTGGGTGCGGATACCTGTCTTTAGACAGGTATCTGCACCCCCCTCCCCCCTGAAAGGTGTAAAATGTGACACCGGAGGGGGGGAGGGTTCCGATCAGCGGATCTTCACTTTAGGGTGGAGATCCGCTTTAAAGGATCTGCTACTGGCGCCTTGGTGTCATAAACCATAGCATATCTTTAGAGGTCTAGAGGCATCCGTGCCTTGATGGATTGGGGCTGTTTTGGAGGTAAAAGGGGACCTAGTCAATAACAGATGGGTGGTCATACAGTATGGCAGATGGTGTATAATTATATATAAATGCCTACTTCAAGAATCAGGTACCTACCATCTGCTGCTGCATTAACTACTTCTGCTGCTTCCTGTCTTTGGGACCAGTGACAGTTTGCTAGTTGAACTTTAGATGGTCGGTAAGTAGGCTTGGTTATTCCCTGGGCATTCCCCAGGTTTTTGTTGTTATCTGTTTTAGCCTCCCATTGCTACTTACTGCGATTGCCAGCCATAGATAGTGGCGGTGGATACGTTTTGTTTCACCTGTGGTGTTTATATTGGTCCAGCAGTGCACCAACACCTTTGCAGCCATTGTGCTATATGCTGGGTGCTTGGTGTGCTCCTGTACCTTTAAGGAGGGGTGGCTCCCCTTCAGTCCACCTGCCCCTATCTATCCATTAAAATGCATGTGCCTCCATTGTGAGGACACTCACTGTTAGTGTTAGGACCACAGAATTATGGGGTGCCTTGGTGCGGCTCTGTGGCTCACGCATGGGTTTGCAAATGCGTGCGGACAAAACCCCTGTTTTTAACACACACTGTTAGACAGGTTAATTGGTTGTTCTGCTAGCTGGTCGGTAAGTAGGCTTGGTTATTCCCTGGGCATTCCCCAGGTTTTTGTTGTTAGTTGAACTTTAACCTCTTTCCCACCGCGCCATAGGCATTTTACTGCTACGGCGCGGTGGAGTTATTTTGGGACGACGTCCCTGGGACATCGTCCTTCACTTCCGCGATTGCGCGTCCCCTGGGACGCGCTCGCAGAAGTGTCCGTGCTCGCCGGGTCTTCTAGACCCGGCGCATCACGGATCACTGTAAATTGCCGCTGATAGCGGCCGTTTACCACGTGATCGCACCGTCAAATGACGGCGCAATCACTTGTAAACAAACCGGCGTCATTTGATGATGCCGGTTCCTCCCTCTCCTGAGTCTCCTCTCTGTACCGTTCGGTACAGTGTGCGAGGAGAGGGGGGGGGAGCGGGGTGTCAGCAGCTGCGCTGTGGCTGGATCTGTGACAAATGCAGTCACAGATCCAGCCATCCCTCCATCCATCCCAGCTCTGCACTACCCCAGTACTCTGCACTACCCCAGTACTCTGCAGTACCCCAATACTCTGCAATACCCCAATACTCTGCAATTCCCCAATACTCTGCAGTACCCTGCAGTACCCCAGTACCCTGCAATACCCCAATACTCTGCAGTACCCCAATACTGTGCAATACCCTGCGCGATACCCTGCTGTACGCCAATACCCTGCGCGATACCCTGCTGTACCCCAATACCCTGCTGTACCCCAATACCATGCAGTACCCCAATACTCTGCATTACCCAATACCCTGCGAGATACTCTGCAATACCCCAATACTCTGCAATACCCTGTGCGATACTCTGCAGTACCCCAATACTCTGCAATACCCCAATACCCTGCACGATACTCTGCAATACCCCAATACCCTGCGCGATACTCTGCAATACCCCAATACTTTGCAGTACCCTGCGCAATACTCTGCAATACCCCAATACTCTGCAATACCCAAATACTCTGCAATACCCAAATACTCTGCAATACCCATTTTTTTAAAGCACCCCTGTCCCCGTGTGCTCGCATGCAGAATGCATACGTAAGTCCCGCCCACATATGAAAACGGTGTTCAAGCTACACATGTGAGGTATCTCTGCGAACGTTAGAGCGTGAGCAATCATTTTGGCCCTAGACCTCCTCTGTAACTAAAAACATGTAACCAATAAAAGTAATTAAAGCGTTGCCTATGGGGACTTTTAAGGGATTTTTAAGTAGCGAAGTTTGGCGCCCTTCCATGAGTGTGCGCAATTTTGAAGGGTGACATGTTGGGTATCTATTTACTCGGCGTAACGTCATCTTTCACATTATGAAAAAAAATTGGGCTAACTTTACTGTACTGTTTTTTTTTTAGCACAAAACTGTTTTTTTTTTTAAAAAACACGCGTTCAAAAAATTTCTACGAAAATACCATGCGAGATAAAAAGTTGTAACCGCCGTCATTGTATTCTCTAAGGTCTTTGCTAAAAAAGCATATATAATGTTTTGGGGTTCTATGTAATTTTCTAGCAAATAAATTATGATTTTTACATGTAGGAGAGGAATGTCAGAGTTGGTCTGGGTGCTCCAGAACGCCTGATGGCGTTCCCTGCATGTTGGGCCTCTGTATGTGGCCATGCTGTGTAAAAGTCTCACACATGTGGTATCGCCATACTCGGGAGAAATAGCAGAATGTGTTTTGGGGTGTAATTTGTGGTATGCATATGCTGTGTGTGAGAAATAACCCGCTAATATGACAAACAAGATTTTTTTTTGTTTTTTTTTTACAGAATTTTCAGTCGTTTTTCATTTATAGTGCAAAAAATTAAAAACCCAGAGGTGATCAAATACCACCAAAAGAAAGCTCTATTTGTGTGAAAAAAAGGACAAAAAAATCAAATGGGTACAATGTTGCATAACTGAGTATTTGTCATTCAAATTGTGAGAGCACCGAAAGCTGAAAATTGGTCTGGTTAGGAAGGGGGTTTAAGTGCCCAGTGGTCAAGTGGTTAATAGAATAAGTAATAAGCCAAATGATCAGCTAGAGAGTAACTAACTTTCAATTTATTAAACATAGAAGCAATAAAGGTTTAGGATGGTAAAGAGCATGCATAGACTACAGAGTCTGAATATGAAAGCTGCACAAACATGGACCCTTTACAGCAATGTCTCTGTGGATCAATAAGGTTAGCATGTGATTGCATTGTCTATAAAAGACTCTATAACACCCTAGAGTCTAGCTGAATCTCACTACTTCCTATGAACAGTTCAGAACATTTGTTTGAACATGAGAAAACAGTTAAAGTCTATGGGACACGAACATGAAAAATCAAAAAGTTAATATGCAAGTTAGGCCGCGTACACACGAGGAGACATGTCCGCTGAAACTGGTCCGCAGACCAGTTTCCGTGGACATGTTCGATCGTGTGTACGGTCTAGCGGACAGGTTTCCAGAGGACAAAAGTTTCTAAACATGCTTAGAAACTTGTCCGCTGGAAACCTGTCCTTCGGACATGTCCGATGGTTAGTACACCCAACCATCGGACAGAAACCCTGCGCATGCGTCAAATTGATTTGACGCATGCGTGGAAGCATTGAACTTCCTGGTTTGAGCACGTCGGTGTCTACGTCACTGCGTTCTCTGTCCGCAGGGATTTTGGTCTGATGGTGTGTACACACATCAGACCAAAATATCCCTTCAGACATGTCCGATGAAAACGGTCCGCGGACCGTTTTCATCGGACATGTCTCCTCGTGTGTATTATTGTCAGAAAAAGTGTTTGGGGACCCGGGTCCTGCCCCAGGGGACATGTATCAATGCAAAACAAGTTTTAAAAATGTCAGTATTTTTCGGGAGCAGTGAGACAATAAAAGTGAAATATTCCTTTAAAATTTCTTACCTGGGGGGTGTCTATAGCATGCCTGTAAATTAGTGCATATTTCCTGTGTTTATAACAGTCTCTGCACAAAATGACATTTCTAAAGGAAAAAAAAGTCACTTAAAACTACTCGCGGTAGTGAATTGTCGGGTCCCAGCAATACAGATCAAAGTCATTGAAAGTCATTGAAAAATAATTAAAAAAAAAGCGTGGGGGTCCCCCTAAATTCCATTACCAGGGTCTTTAGGTCTGGAATGGATTATAAGGGGAACCCTACGCCAAATTTAAGAAAAAAAATGGCGTGGGGTTCCCCCAAAAATCCATACCAGACCCTTATTTGAGCATGCAACCTGGCAGGCCACAGGAAAAGAGGGGGGGTGAGAGAGTGCCCCCCTCCTGAGCATCCATTTTCCAGCGATGCTCTCCAGTGAGGAACGATGTACTATACTGCCTCGACCAGAGGCTCTTAATCGAATGACATGCAGGCTGTTTGACAGTTCTTTTATGAACGAGGGCGGGACCACCCATGACATGTGACCCTGCCCCCTTTGATGTGTCACGGGAGACCCCTGTGATGTGGCAGAGGGGGCGAGGTCACCCGTCCACATCACGGATGGCCCTGCCCTTGGTTATAAAAAGAACTGTCAAGCAGCTTGCGTGTCATTAGACCGGATGCCTCCGCTGCAGGCAGGATCGTGCTTTGTTCCTCTCTAGAGAGAGCATCGATGGAGAATGGATCATCGCTGGACATCGAGAGACTGGATTACATCGCTGGAATGTTTTTATTTTTTTCATTTTTTATTTTTAATAAAGGACTTGTCCCAAGCCGTCTCCTGTAATTTTCAAAAATGTTCACACTTTTTCTTTGTCAAATGGTAGGCGTAATGTACCTCTTACCAATTCACATGAGGGGTGGGATCTGGGGTTCCCCTTTGTAAAAGGGGGCTTCCAGATTCCTATAAGCCCCCCGTATGCAGACCCCCACAACCACCGGGCAAGGGTTGTGGGGATGAGGCATAGGGACATCCCCCCCCATGTTGAGGGCATGTGGCCTGGTACAGTTCAGGATGGAGCCACTCTCCCGTCCCCCCTCTTTTCCTGCAGCCTGCCAGGTTGCATGCTCGGATAAGGGTCTGGTATGGATTTTTTTCATTTGGTGCAGGGTTTTTCTTAAAATCCATACCAGACCCTTAAGGGTCTGGCATGAATTTTTGGGGGAACCCCACGCAAAACAAATGGCGCAGGGTTCCCCTTAAAATCCATACCAGACCTAAAGTAATGCCTTTCGCTCAGAATGCAAGTTTCAGGAGTGTGTTGTGGTCAGAATGCAGAGTTCAGGAGTGCATTGCGGTCAAAATACAGGGTTCAGGAGTGCTCAATGCTCAGAATGCAGAGTTTATGAGTGTGTTGTGTTAAGAATGCAGGCATCAAGAGCTTCTAAGTATGTAAAAAGCAACAAAAAAACTAAAATACTAATTATTTGATTATAGGGATCAATATGCTTAGAATGCAGGGATCAGGAGTGTGTTACGCTCAGAATGCAGGGTTAAGGAGTGAATTACACTCAGAATGCAGGGTTCAGGAGTGTTTTGTGGTCAAAATGCAGGGATCAGGAGTGTGTTACACTCAGAATGCAGGGTTCAGGAGTGTGTTGCGGTCAGAATGCAGGGTTCAGGAGTGCGTTACTCACAGAATGCAAGGTTTAGGAGTGTGTTGTGGTCAAAATGCAGGGTTCAGGAGTGTGTTGTGGTCAGAATGCAGGGTTCTGGAGTGTGTTTGCGGTCAGAATGCAGGGTTCAGGAGTGTGTTTGCGGTCAGAATACAGGGTTCAGGAGTGTGTTACGCTCAGAATGCAAGGTTCAGGAGTGTGAAAGATGTAGCAATATAGTACAATGTGAACAATATCCTTAACATGTCCCTAGCTAACTATACTCGGCTTCCCAGGCATACCTCCAAAGGTAGCAGTCCTGCCTAATCTCTTTATCCTCAGTGCCTCCGATGGTCTGAAAAAAGCCCAGGAACAGTAGCATAAAGATTTCAAATTTAAATAGTACCGCGCTACAGTAACTGAAGTAATGGGACAATTATAATAACAATAATTATAAAAAATGAAAGATCATAGTGCTGGATACATCAAAATATGCATAAATGAATCCAATATCAATGGGTAATTGAAATTACTGCAAACAATGGCTAGTCCATGCAAAAAAACTGTATAAATAATAAAAGTGAAATAGTGTTGAAAAAACGAAGATACAATATCCTGCTGCTCGCTGATACAGCTCAGAAAAGTATTCCATTTCTTATAAGTGCTTAATAGGGTTGAGCGAACCTGAACTGTAAAGTTTGGGTTCGTACCGGATTTTAGTTTTTTTTTTACCCGGACCCGAACCTGAACAACAAAGTTCGGGTTCAGTGTTCGGGTATGTAACGGCGTGCTGCAGGGCAGCCAATCAGCATTTGTTTTACTTGTGTGACCTAGAAGCTATCACAGCCATGCCTACTAATGGCATGGCTGTGATTGGCCAGTGCAGCATGTGACCGAGCATGTGACCCAGCCTCTATATTAGCTAGAAGCACACAGCACACCTCATCACTCTGCTTTAGCTAGGGTAGGGAAAGGCTGCTGCTGCTCTCAGGGACAGATTTAGATAGAATTTTGCTACTTCAGAAATCGAATTACAATACTCAGCGATCTACATAGCATTAGCTATTGTAGGGAAATGTTCCTGATGTTCTTATAGGGAGAGAATTAGATAGGAGTCTGTCCTACTTCACAAATCTAATTGCAGCAGCACTGCATATTTTCCTGTCAGATACTCTGCATTAGATAATTTAGGGCAAAGTTTCCTGATTGTGCTTATAGGCAGAGAAATATATAACAGTCAGTCCTACTTCACAAACCTAATTGCAGCTGCACTGTTGCTGTCATATACTCTGCATATTGCACCAGCATTGCATATGTTCCTGTGACATACTCTGCATATTGCACCAGCATTGCATATGTTCCTGTGACATACTCTGCATATTGCACCAGCATTGCATATGTTCCTGTCAGATATTCTGCATATTGCACCAGCATTGCATTTGTTCCTGTGACATACTCTGCATATTGCACCAGCATTGCATATGTTCCTGTCAGGTACTCTGCATATTGCACCAGCATTGCATATGTTCCTGTAACATACTATGCATTAGCTACTTTAGGGAAAGGTTCCTGATTGTGCTTATAGGGAAAGAATTAGTTAGGAGTCAGTCCTACTTCACAAATCTAATTGCACCAGAATAGTGTCCCATCATTTTTATCATTGGCAGGAATAGTGTCACATCATTTGTGTCAGTGGGAGAAATAGTGCCCCATCATTGGTATCAGTGGGAGGAATAGTGTCCCATCATTGGTATCATTGGGAGGAATAGTGTTTCATAATTTGTGTCAGTGGGAGAAATAATGCCCCATCATTGGTATCATTGGGAGGAATAGTGTCCCATCATTTGTCAGTGGGATAAATAGTGCCTCATCATTGGTATCAGTGGGAGGAATAGTGTCCCATCATTGGTATCATTGGCAGGAATAGTGTCCCATTATTTGTATCATTGGGAGAAATAGTGCCCCATCATTGGTATCATTGGCAGGAATAGTGTCCCATCATTTGTGTCAGTGGGAGAAATAGTGCCCCATCATTGGTATCATTGGGAGGAATAGTGCCCCATCATTTGTGTCAGTGGGAGAAATAGTGCCACATCATTGATATCAGTGGGAGGAATAGTGTCCCATCATTGGTATCATTGGCAGGAATAGTGTCCCATCATTTGTGTCAGTGGGAGAAATAGTGCCACATCATTGGTATCATTGGGAGGAATAGTGTCCCATCATTGGTATCATTGGCAGGAATAGTGTCCCATCATTTCTGTCAGTGGGAGAAATAGTGCCGCATCATTGGTATCAGTGGGAGGAATAGTCTCCCATCATTGGGAGTAGTAGTGTCCCACCATTTGTGTCAGTGGGAGAAATAGTGCCCCATCATTGGTATCATTGGGAGGAATAGTGTCCCATCATTGGTATCATTGGCAGCAATAGTGTCCCATCATTTGTTTCAGTGGGAGAAATAGTGCCGCACCATTGGTATCAGTGGGAGGAATAGTGTCCCATCATTGGTATCATTGGCAGGAATAGTGTCCCATAATTTGTGTCAGTGGGAGAAATAGTGCCGCATCATTGGTATCAGTGGGAGGAATAGTGTCCCATCATTGGTATAATTGGCAGGAATAGTGTCCCATCATTTGTGTCAGTGGGAGAAATAGTGCCCCATCATTGGTATTATTGGCAGGAATAGTGTCCCATCATTTGTTTCAGTGGGAGAAATGGTTCCCCGTCATTGGTATCATTGGGAGGAATAGGGCCCAATCATTTGTGTCAGTGGGAGGAATAGTGTCCCATCATTGGGTGAGGTTCCTGCTTCCTGTCAAGATTTTCTTTATATATATATATTTATAATATTTTATGTTATTTTAAGTTATTTCCCTATCCACATTTGATTGCAGAGTACTTGCCATGCTCTTACCAACATGTTGCTGCCATTTTCAGCCCTCTAGCCCTTTCCCTTAGTTTTTTGGAGACATTTTAGTAGTCAAAAATGTGGGTCCCCATTGACTTCAATGGGGTTCAGATTCGGGTCAAGTTCGGGTGCCGAACCCAGACTTTTTTCCGAAGTTCGGCCCCCCTGATGACGTGTATTACACGAAACATATGTCGGCGGCAAGATCTGGTCACTCCACACCCAGCTGAACGCGGATCTCTATCTAGTACCATCCAGCCCAGGACCACCAACCGTAACAATCGCGCAGCAGAGCGGGTCTCCACACGAGGGTTATACGCAAGCAGTCCCAGTGTCGGGCGAGCACATTATAAGTAAGAGGCCACTCGGCTTTATTTTAACTTTTTGATTTTTAATAAATGGTATTATACTATGCGATTCCCCTCTGCTTTCTTTGAGTGTATATTGGTCCAATATTGAAGCCATAGTTCCAGTTCCAGTTTTTGCCGCATAGTGAGCAGGCACTTATCCTGCCCAGCCTACAGTATATGACCTACTTATACCAAGTGGTCCAACCATTGTGGTATTCAGAGCACTCCGGGTGAAGCTAGCATAAGTGGTGAAGGCTATCAACACACCTGAGAAACAATTACATGCTTCTGTTGAAAATTTCTGGTTGGAACCACTCTTGTCCTAAGGATCACATTTTAATGAACACTGAACCTATTCTTTTTATGGACTTTTTTTGGACTATATTTATCACATACTAGATTGTTGCATATATCCCCAATTTATCTCTCTGCCTGAGTGTAGATGGTACATCCACCTTTCTATCCAATCCATATATTGAGCTGCTAACCAATTTTTATTTATTTATTCCTATTTTGGCCACATTGATTGTAGTCACTTTCATCATTGTGTTATTCACTTTAGGGCATATTATATAGATTTAGTGCCCTCTTTTCACCCCTTTATTATCCTATTCACAGTTCATCACTGTACTTTGAGGAGCAGCTTACCACTAGCATTCAATTTATTCATATATTTTGTATATATTTTTTAACCTTTGTGAAATAATTATTAATTGGCGTGGAAAACACTTCACCCATCAGGTATGTGGTTGGTTTGCTACGCTGATTGATAAGATTTACACCAAACTCATCTGCCCTGCAAATAGAAGCAGTCCACAGAACAAGGATGTATAATATCTCCAGATTCAAAGCAGGTAGGAACCTAAAATGTTTGCTAAAAATTCTCTCTATGTGACCTGTGGATGGTTTGTTTTTAAAACAAAGCTGGCGTTTCACTTTTAATAACTATGACCTTGTTTTCTGAAGTTATCTGGAAACGAGAGATTTACTATAGCTCTGATATCTTTGTATTACAAGCATTCTCTACTGAGTATGTCCCAGTTGACATGACTTACAATGTGCTGTCTGTATTTTGACAGTACGAACATTAAACCCATGTTTTTATCTTCATACATCATTCGCTATATGTGTTTGCTAAATTAATCTGTTTCCACTATCAATTTTGCTCCCTTCTATTGCTCAGTATAAAATACAGTCTGAGATTTATCAGAAGTCATGTATCTGTTTCAGGCACATCTGGAGCTCCCTTATCTAAAATAACTATTTTAGTCAAATAGTAAAGTCAGTCTGCCTAATAGAGGGATCATTACAACTGTGTTTGGAGGTCACTCTGCAAGATTAAAAAAAAAAATATATATATATATATATATATATATATATATATATATATGTCAGATTCTGCAGGACAATGCTGCAAATTTCTATCACATGATTCTGCTTTGCACATTCTTCCAGTTTTGTTCCAATATGTGTGTTTTTGTGCTTTGTGTGTTTTTCTGTTTTTAGAGAGCACAATACGTCAATACTTGAACAAAAATGATCTGCATGGTTGAGTTTCCAGGAAGAAGCCTTTACTGCGCCAAGCTGCCAAGGCCACGAAAATGCCTGGTAAGGTATGTCAAGGTATTGAAGGGCATTTTGTAACCAGGCTTTTTTTTGTGACATTGGTGTAGTAAAGGCTTCTTACTGGAAACTAGACCATGCAGATCATTTTTGTTCAAGTAAAGTATTGTGCTCTTTAAAAACAACCACACCCTGTGGGTTTTTATTTGTATCCCAAACAATTTCTTTGGCCGTTGTTGCTGCAATTTTTCTTGGTCTATGTCAGGGTACCAGGTCCATTCCAGACAGATTTGCGCACATGTGCGGTAGAGCGGTACAGCGGCACATGCCTGTGCGTGACTTGCGCGCACGCATGTGCGGTACATCAGCGCGCCGTGTGCACGAGCGCGCACACGCGCTGCCTCTTACCCGGAACCAATCAGAGGCCTGATGGCCCTATTTAAACCAGTACTTCCCCCTGGACAGGTTGCTGGTTTGTCATCATCTACTGTGTGTTCTTCCTGCTGCTGTGACCTTGTTGACCCGGAACTTGTTGACGATTCTCCTCTCATTCTCATTCCCGGAACTTCGGACCTCTTGATTTACGTACCATGGATTGCTGCTGTCTCCTGCCCCTGATCCCTGGCCTGTTCCTTTGGACTTTCTCTGCCTTCTCCAACCCTTGACTTACGGCTTGTTTTCCGGATTTGTCTCTAGCTCCTGCCCTTGTCTATGAACTCTAAGTTCCAGTCTGTAGTTGCCTGCTCTTCAGCTGTCATCAGTGATCTCCCTGCTCAGCTACTACCCACTCCGGTACCGGTGCCTCCTTGTGCCTTCCCTCCTCTGTTCCCATTCCAGAGGGCGGATTGCGCTGGGTCGCAAAGGTGAGCCATCCTCAGCATCTCGGCCTCGGTAAGTAAGGTTCCTGATAGTACAAACCAGCCAGATGTCTGAGGCCGACAGGCCGTGCTCACCTTTTGAGACCCTCTGACAGCAAGTCTCCGCTCTGATCGAAGCGGTCTAGAAACTGCAGGAGGGATACATCCAGATCGATGGGCGACCCCAGCAATTGGCTGGCTTGCCGGGACCTTCCGCTGCCGCCGCAGCTTTACCTATGGGGCCTTCAACTTCTCAGACTCCCACGAGTCCAGCTGTGGGGGTGACGCACCCTGAACCCCGAGTACCCACACCTGAACGTTTTTCGGGTGACCGCCGGAAATATCAGGCCTTTAAAAATGCCTGCTCTTTGTACCTGGCCCTCCAACCCAGAACTTTCTGCTCAGAGGCCGTAAAAGTGGGGTTCGTTATTCCCCTTTTTGCAGACGAGCCTCAAGCATGGGCTCATAGCTTGATGGAACAGAGGAGTCTGATACTGGACACCATCGACTCCTTCCTCACACACATGTCAAACTGTATGATGACCCCCTGCGCTCAGCCACAGCGGAGGCCACCCTTCATAACCTAAACCAGGGGAGAAGACTACACTGCAGAATTCTGGAAGTGGTCAGCTGACACAGGCTAGAATGAGGTGGCCCTGAAGTATCAATATCGCCAAGGGCTCTCCGAAGCTCTTAAAGACGAACTGGCAAGGATCGAGACCCCCGCCTCGCTTGAAGAGCTGATCCAGTCTGCCACCCAGCTTGATAGGTGCTTTCGGGAACGGCGTTCTGAGCGGTTCCAGGCCAACCACCCCAGCTGGACTCCACCGAGGTTCCCTCTGGCACCCGCATCTCTCCCGACTCCTCCTACCACCTCACTACCAGACCACGAGCCTATGCAGCTCGGCCTAGTCCGGGCCCCTCTCACCCCTGAGGAAAAGCTACGTAGGTGCCAGGCCAACCTTTGCCTCTATTGCGGAGCCGCTGGTCACTTACTCCGTACTTGTCCGGTGAGACTTGTCCTTTTTCTCTCCTTATAGCTCCCGGAAGGGGCAAACCGCCTTATTTATTTATATATTAATTATTGACTCCGGAGCCTGCAGCTGCTTCTTGGACTCTGCCTTGGCCCAGAAGCTGCATGTTCCCTGCCGCACCAAGGACTTCCATCTTTAAATTCACTTGGCCGACGGCTCTCTTCCCCGATCTGGACTGGTCACCCATGAAACTCTCCCCATCCATGCTACCTCCGAATCCGGGCACCAGGAGTTTCTCTGTTTGGATCTCATTCCTTCCCCCATGTTCCCCATTATCTTGGGTCTCCCGTGGTTGCAGGTACACCAACCCTGTATTGACTGGCTCAAGAAAGAGATTAGTTTCTCATCCTCCTATTGCTCCCAGCACTGCCTTGCACCAACCACTGCCACTTGCTCTACCTTGACAACTCCACCGGAAGACCTTCAGCATGTCCCTTCTGTTTACTTGGACTTTAAGGGCGTCTTCGACAAACAGCAGGCCGACCGCCTCCCTCCGCATCGGCCCTACGACTGCCCCATCGACCTCTTACCAGGATCTGAGGTCCCCTTTGGTCGTATCTTTCCTCTGTCAGAAACCAATTTAAAGGCCCTCAAGGCCTATATTGACGAGAACCTGGAAAAAAATTCATCCGCCCCTCCTCCCCTCCGGCCGGGGCAGGAATTTTTTTGTCGAGAAAAAGGACGGCTCTCTTAGACCCTGCATCGATTATCGGGCGCTAAATAAAATCACTATCAAGAACAGATACTCGTTACCGCTTATCCCAAAACTGTTTTAATGTTTCCGTTCAGCCAAAATCTTCTCTAAGCTCGACCTCCGGGGTGCATACAATGTCATCCTGATCAGAGGGGGGTGAATGGAAGACCGCTTTTAGATCTAGATTTGGACACTTCGAATACCTAGTTATGCCCTTCGGGGCTCTGTAATGCTCCCGCCACATTCCAGCACCTGGTCAACGACATCTTCCGTCAACACTTGGATGACTTCCTGGTTGTGTACTTAGATTACATTCTCATATTTTCAGCCACAATTGAGCTGCACCGGCACCACGTCAGGAGGGTTCTCACTATTCTCAGAGAGCACAAGCTGTATCTCAAGGCGGAGAAGTGCGAGTTTAAAAAAACTTTGGTGCAATTCCTGGGGTTCATCATCTCCACCAATGGGGTTGCCATGGATCCCCAGAAGATTAAGGCAATCCAGGAATGGCCAGCTCCAGTGGACAAAAAAGGGGTGCATCGCTTCATCGGCTTTGATAACTTTTATAGAAGGTTCATCATCGGTTTTTCTTCCATTATTTCTCCCATCACCAGGCTGACCAGCCAGGGGAACCGTTTTCAATGGCCACAAGAGGCTCAGGAGGCCTTCATTAAACTTAACCCCCCTGCCGGTATCCCCGAGCGTGACTCGGGGTGGATTTTTTATGTAAAAATCGATATCCCCGAGTCGCGCTCGGGGTGAATATGCAGAGCCTGCAGCGCGCTGGCTTACCTTGTATCCAGGCTGGGTATACTGTACTTACCTTGTCCCTGGATCCAGTGATGCATCCCCGCTGTGTGAGCGAGTGGCGTCCTCCATTCGACTCGCACAGTGCCCGCGCGCCGCCGATCTCCGTTCCCTGCGACGTAACGGTGCACGGGGGCGGAGACCGGCGGCAAATTAAAAAAAGTAAACAAACACATTACATACAGAATACTGTAATCTTATAGATTACAGTACTGTATGTAAAAAGTACACACCCCCCTTGTCCCTAGTGGTCTGCCCAGTGCCCTGCATGTTCTTTTACATAATAAAAACATTTTTTTTGTGCCTGCAAACTGTAGATTGTCCATAGCAACCAAAAGTGTCCCTTTATGTCAAAAGTGATTTTAGAGCAGCTAGAAAACAGCGATAATAAATGATAATCACTTGCAGAATTGAGCGATAGCGATTTGTGGGGAAATTCGTCATAAAAAAATAAAAGTAATGACAGCGACAATTCTGCAACTGAGCAAATTTCAGTGATTTTGATTTGATTACATTGGTGAATAATTTTTATTATAATTACATTATTATTTGTTATAATTATTTATAGTTATTTATTATATTATTATTTATAGTTATTTATTATATTATAATTTTATGATTTTGTGTTTCAAACTTTATCATACCCGGGATGTCTACTAGACTCTGGTTTGGACAAATTTAAGTGAGTTATTCCTAAAAATTGCAGGCCTACAGTATAAAACGCAGAATTTCCATGCAAAATAGTTGTACCGCTTTTGGTACGTAATTCCAGACAGAATCATACCGCCAGGGAGGTTAAAGC
Source organism: Rana kukunoris (assembly GCA_029574335.1). NCBI lineage: Eukaryota > Metazoa > Chordata > Amphibia > Anura > Ranidae > Rana > Rana kukunoris. The sequence continues at coordinate 78,249,855 of CM056052.1, forward strand.
AGCGTTCTCCTCTGAACCCGTTCTACAACACCCAGACCCTACACTGCCTTTCATTCTGGAAGTCGATGCCTCTGAGTCTGCTACTGGCGCTATTTTGTCTCAGAGACAGAGTTTAAAATCACTTTTACACCCAGTAGCCTATGCCTCCCAGAAGCTAAGCCCTCCTGAGAGGAATTATGATGTCGGGGACAGGGAGTTACTAGCCATCAAGTTTGCATTAGAGGAGTGGAGATACCTGCTGGAGGGGGCAGCTCACCCCATCACGATATTCACTGACCATAAAAACCTGGAATATCTACGGTGCGCAAAACGTCTAAGACCCAGGCAGGCCCGTTGGGCTCTTTTTTTTACCCGCTTTAATTTTCATATTACCTACAGGCCCGGCTCAAAAAATGGAAAGGCAGGTGCCCTCTCTAGGATGTTCCCTGAAACCCCCAGTACATCTGAACCCAGTACCATCTTAACTCCGCAGAACTTTTTTTTGGTTTCTCAGGAAAACTTACTGACTTCTCTTAAAGAGGCATCTCGACAATGTTATGATCAGGAAGTCTCTGTTCTGGAAAAAACGGGATGACTTACTGTGGTCTCCAGATAAAATCTTTGTGCCAGTGGAGGTGAGGCAGTTGGTCCTGAGCACTTTCCACGACCATAAATTGGCAGGCCATTTTGGGACACGTAAGACCTCCGAGCTGATCTCCCGCTCCTTCTGGTGGCCAAATGGAGACACAACTGTAAAATTTACGTCACCTCCTGTACCCGCTGTCAACGCAATAAAGGACCAAACATGAAGACCTGGGGCCTACTTAAACCACTGCCCATTCCGGAACGCCCATGGGCAGAAATCTCCATGGATTTCATTGTAGATCTGCCTCCATCAGGAGGTTTTACCACTATCTTAGTCGTGATCGACCGCCTGTCCAAAATGGCACATTTTTTACCTATGGTGGGCACGCCCTCCGCTACAGATACGGGCAGAATTTTTTTAAGGAAATTGTCAGGCTTCATGGTGTCCGTCAGGGGCACACAGTTTACGTCAAAATTTTGGAAGGATCTCTGCAAGTCTCTGGAAGAAAAAACCTGCCTTTCCTCTGCCTATCACCCCCAGAGCAATGGTCAGATGGAAAGAACTAACCAGACGCTGGAACAGTACCTTCGTTGCTTTTGCTCAGTCTCTCAGGATGATTGGTCCTCTTTACTACCATCCCCTGAGTTTGCCTACAATAATTCTGTGCATTCCACCACCAACCAAACGCCATTCTGGGATAACTTTGGTTTCCATCCCTCCTTTCTCCCGGATGCCTTCCCTGAAGCACCTGTCCCAGCGGTCCAGGAGCATATAACCTCCATTCGACAACATTTCCAGAAGCTACAGGAGGTAATGCAGCAAGCTCAGGAAGATTATAAGAGATTCTATGACAGGGGAAGGAAGGATTGCCCAGCTTTTCAAGTTGGGGAGAGGGTCTGGCTGTCTGCTACCTACCAACCTTAAATTACCTGTTCCCTCTCGGAAGTTGGGCCCAAGGTTCATCGGTCCATTCAAGATTAGGCGGAAGATCAACCCCGTGGCCTTTGAACTGGCATTGCCTGATTCTTACAGGGTCCATCCTGTGTTCCATTCCTCCTTACTCAAACCCGTTGTGTCAGATCCCTTCTACGGGAGGGAAGAACTTCCACCTCCGCCAGTGGAGAATGAGAGGGAAAAGGAATTTGAGGTGGAAGCTATTCTGAGTTGTAGGAAAAGAGGAAGGCAGCTCCAATACCTTATCAAATGGAAGGGGTATCCCCCTGAAGATAATTCCTGGGAACCTGCTAGGAATCTTCATGCCCCTCAGCTGATTCAAGCCTTTCATCTGGAGCACCTGGAATTGATGGGCAGCTTGGGCGTCAGGAGCCCGCCCCTTGGGGGGGCACTGTCAGGGTACCAGTTCCATTCCGGACAGATTCGCGCACATGCGCGGTAGAACTGTACAGCGGCACATGCCTGTGCGCGAATTGCGTGCACGCATGCACGGTACAGCGGCGCGCACGCACACAGCCTCTTACCCGGAAACCAATCAGAGGTCTGATGGCCCTATTTAAACCAGCACTTCCCCCTGGACAGGTTGCTGGTTTGGACTTTCTCTGCTGGGAAGTCTTTGGACCTTTGCGCTGGGTCGCAAAGGTGAGCCGTCTTTAGCATCTCGGCCTCGGTAAGTACGGTTCCGGATAGTCTACCTAACCTTGGCGTGGTATCAAGAGATCCCCAAATTGTTCACTTCTTAATGGGTTATTAAACAGTACTTAATGGCAAATTTAAGGCTTTGCATATATTTTTATATCCTTTTCCATCTTTATAAAGTTCCATCACCTTGCTACACAAGTCTTTTGATAGTTCTTTTTTGCGCCCATTATCATTATCAATTTGTACACAGGCACTAATTTCAATTTAAAAGCCACAGATGTGGAAAATCAACCTTTATTGCCATTTTAACTTGTATGTTTCACCTTGTGTGTCTGTACCAAGGCCAAACATTCCAGGGTATAGAACTTTTGATCAGGGCCATTTGGGTGATTTATGTTATCATTATTATTTAAAGCAAACTACTGAGCTGGCCAGAACCATCTCTTGAGGTAGGCTATTCCACATTTTCACAGCTTTTACTGTGAAGAAAACTTTCTGTATTTTGAGATTAAATCTCTTTTCCTCCAGATGTAAAGAGTGCCCCCTTGACCTCTGTGATGACCTTAAAGTTAAAAACTCAACACCAAGTTCACTATAAGAACAACTTATGTATTTATACATATTGATCATATCCCCCCTTAATCTCCTCTTAATAAATGTAGTTCCTTTAATCTTTCCTCATAGCTGAGCTCCTCCATGTTTGGTCGCTCTTCTCTGCTTCTTTATGCTTTTTGTGAACTGGTGCCCAAAACGGACCTGCATATTCCAGGTGAGGTCTTGCTAATAATTCATACAGGGTTAAAATGATATCTTTCTCTGTTGTCCATATTACTCTTAATACAAGAAAGCTTTGGAAACTGCTGCTTGGCATTGCATAAAAAAGAAAAAAAGTGCCGCGCTAAATAATATCTGGAGTGAAACCAAATATGTGATCAAGGTATTCAAATCAGGAGCCCCAATTATGGAGCAAGTATGTGAATCTATAAAATTGCACTAGACCAATACATGTAAATATCAAATAATATGCACAAACATTTTTATAAATGCTAAAAAAATAGAAATCAAAATAAGTGAGATACCAAATGGTACCACCAGGGTGCTTCACACTGAAGTGAAAAATGAATTGTATCACAAATAAATGTCCCGGAAAGATACGTCAAAAGATAAAAGATCAAATGCTAATATATGTTGTAAATAGCGATATAAAAAAGCAAGAAATGGAAACTCTGGTGATGAAAAAGTCCCAATATAAAATGAACAGAATCACATTATGGCAAACGGAATTGCAAAAATGTGTAGAATAAGTCCATCAACACAGGAATTGGATATTTCAGTGATTTAAACAGGTAGTAAAAAACCCCATCAGCGGTCAATCTCATAGGATCCACAACAACATCCAATCAGTACAGATAAAAGTTGGGTACTCTTACCGGATGGCGTGGACACACACGTCAGCGACGGTGTGTCAATCAAGCGTGTACGAACTCCTGGAAAGCGATGATGTCAATGGGAGACCGTTGAGCCAATAGACAATCAATCATCAGAAGCCGAGTGGATCCAAATGTGAGAGAAAATCCTTCAGAGGAAACTTATGGATAATGGCATTGTGGCAGGTAGACCCATCATAGAATCATGTAGGGAAGAAAACACACACAACTACGCATAGTATGGTTATTTCCAGTAAAAAAGGCCTTTATTAGGCATAAAATGGTATACAGAAAAATAGGCAAAAAATAAATAAATAAGCTAAAAAGTACAAGACTGCGGGAAGACCAGTACAGGTGATCACATGGGTAAGTAGCGTGGTAGGCAAATAGCGTATGGGCTTATGTACCCGACATGTTTCGAGCCATGAGCTCTTCAACTGGGGCATGAACCCATACAAGTGCCCCACGCCATATATTTATACTACTTCTATGAGCAATGATGACATTAAGTCAAAACAGCTATGAATGGCAGCCAGGAGGTTTGGACCAATCACAGCGGACTCCTGCTGACAACACCCACGTTCCTTGCTGACAGCAGTGGGTGTTGTCAGCAGGAGTCCGCTGTGACTGGTCCAAACCTCCTGGCTGCCATTCACAGCTGTTTTGACTTAATGTCATTATTGCTCATAGAAGTAGTATAAATATATGGCGTGGGGCACTTGTATGGGTTCATGCCCCAGTTGAAGAGCTCATTGCTCGAAACATGTCGGGTACATAAGCCCATACGCTATTTGCCTACCACGCTACTTACCCATGTGATCACCTGTACTGGTCTTCCCGCAGTCTTGTACTTTTTAGCTTATTTTTTATTTATTTTTTGCCTATTTTTCTGTATACCATTTTATGCCTAATAAAGGCCTTTTTTACTGGAAATAACCACACTATGCATAGTTGTGTGTGTTTTCTTCCCTACATGATTCTATGATGGGTCTACCTGCCACAATGCCATTATCCATAAGTTTCCTCTGAAGGATTTTCTCTCACATTTAATCCACTCGGCTTCTGATGATTGATTGTCTATTGGCTCAACGGTCTCCCATTGACATCATCGCTTTCCAGGAGTTCGTACACGCTTGATTGACACACCGTCGCTGACGTGTGTGTCCACGCCATCCGGTAAGAGTACCCAACTTTTATCTGTACTGATTGGATGTTGTTGTGGATCCTATGAGATTGACCGCTGATGGGGTTTTTTACTACCTGGTTAAATCACTGAAATATCCAATTCCTGTGTTGATGGACTTATTCTACACATTTTTGCAATTCCGTTTGCCATAATGTGATTCTGTTCATTTTATATTGGGACTTTTTCATCACCAGACTTTCCATTTCTTGCTTTTTTATATCGCTATTTACAACATATATTAGCATTTGATCTTTTATCTTTTGACGTATCTTTCCGGGACATTTATTTGTGATACAATTCATTTTTCACTTCAGTGTGAAGCACCCTGGTGGTACCATTTGGTAGCTCACTTATTTTGATTTCTATTTTTTTAGCATTTATAAAAATGTTTGTGCATATTATTTGATATTTACATGTATTGGTCTAGTGCAATTTTATAGATTCACATACTTGCTCCATAATTGGGGCTCCTGATTTGAATACCTTGATCACATATTTGGTTTCACTCCAGATATTATTTAGCGCTGCACTTTTTTTCTTTTTTATTTCTGTACACAACATGGTCCATTGTTGGTGCTGGCTGCTATATTCCTACATTTGTTTTTAAGTCTAGCGCAACTTTTTCATTATTTTCTATTTTTGCATCTGTGTGACACTATTGTTGCAGCTAACACTATTCTCCTATATTTCACTACTCCTTTGTGACTGTTTAAACACAGTCCATAATGGATGTTTTTGACTATAGGATCACTCGCTCTTTAAACACTGAGGGTGTTTTCACCGCCACAAGCACAAATGTGGAAGTTAGTGGTGTTTTCATGAGACTCAAAAATCTTATGACCACTGAAATGCATCTACAATGGGACATAGCTTTTCTAGATCAATACCAAAAGGAAAAGCTGGTCCCTAGGGGGTTAAGATGGGACATACACCCACAACAGGGTGACATGGAAACACAGACCTGGTTTCGCTTTTTTAATGAGGCAGGTTTAAATCTTTTGGATTTCCTTACAGGAAGAAAGAAGGCCAGGTTACTGGCCATCGATCTAGAGATTAAAGCTCTCCAGGAACAACTACTTCCACACAAAGCGTCCTCAGAATATATATATCACTCTCCTCCAATCTCCAGGCCATACTTGAGAAGGAGGAGAGAGATCAACGTTCTAAGAAACAAAAAAAGTATGCCAGGGACACTAATGATTATAAGACCGGTTTAGTCTTTAAATGGCAGAAGAATGAGTCGCCATCACCACCCAATGATGCAATTTCTACACATATGGATACAACGGTTCCTATGGTGGATACACCGAGTACTATTAGTCTTGTCCCGCAGGCTCCTCCACCCAAAAATCTAGAGTTACCACACATCCCTAAAAAAAAAAACATCTCTAATAACCACTCTAGGGGTCAATCCAGGGGTAGAGGAGGGAGGGGGAGAGGAAGAGGTAGCTACCAAGCCCCCAATGATGGTCAGGGACCCACCAACTATCATGCTCTAGATAGATCTCCCCGAGAGTCCTATGTCAGGGATAGATCCCCCCGGAACTCTTATGTCAGGGATAGATCTCCCGAGATTCCTATGACAACCGTGGGGCACATCATTATGATCAGCCCTACAGGAACCGTACACCGGTCCACACCCAAAATAGGTTTTCCCCATTGAGGGACACATACCCACGTGGGGGACAGGGTGGATACCATCCTTATATGGAAAGGGACCACGATTCCTACAACAGATCGCCCTACTCCTATATCCGTTCGCACCCCGAACCCTCCCATGGGGGGGATTTTCCCAGGGCCCGCATGGGTTCCAAAAGGGGTGCAGAACAAAACGGGGCACCCGAGGGGGGAGGCGGGCCAGGAAAAAGAAGCAAACCTTAAAAGGTAATGGCATCTTCAATCTAAGTAAGGCAGAGTTTTCAGAAGCTGAGCTCACGACTCTTGACAAGGGTTTAAAATTTGTTCCATCTAAACAATTAAACAGGTTGGAGACTTTTGTTGACATTCATAAGTTCACTCGTAAACTAAACATTCAAAGATACTTTTTGTCTAACCCTTATAAGCCTAAAACCTCCTATACTTCGCTGGGTGACGTTGTCCATTCGGGGATGGCCAATCCATCGCTGTTTAACCCTCTAAGTACTACAGCATCCTCAATCAAGGTCTTCCGGGATCTTGTGCTTAAAGATTTAGAATCTGTACCTAAGAAGCGTATTTACGATCACCCTGATATTAAAGCGGGCCTCAAGTCCTTGTGTGAAAGGAAGGATTTAATAATTCGGCCTGCGGACAAAGGGGGTGGTCTGGTTATCATGGACAAGAACGACTATCATCTAGAGATGTGCCGTATCTTAGATGACACAAGTACCTATTCCCCTCTGGTCGCAGATCCAACAAAAACACTCCAGAAAGCATTACTAGGATTGATTAAAAAAGGGTTTTTCAAGTGGGATTTTGGATAAGAAAGAGAAAGATTACCTTGTACCAACTGTTCCCCGCATTCTGGTTATGTACTTTCTCCCCAAGATCCACAAAAGTGTTACTCATCCCCCAGGTAGACCCATCGTAAGTGGGATAAATTCAGTGACCTCCCGGATTGGAAGGTACATTGACTTTTACCTACAACCACTCGTGCGTGCTGTCCCCTCTTTTTTGAAAGACACTGGTGACACTATTCGCAAATTAAAGGCTGTCGATTACCAAGAGGGTTGCCTACTGGTGACGGCAGATGTAACATCTTTGTACACGTGTATACCACATGAACTAGGCTTCAGAGCCGTAGAATATTTCCTCTCTAAAGATAATACACTTCCGGTTTTACAACAAAGGTTTATAATGGATCTGCTCAAATTTGCCACCCAGGGCAACTATTTTTGGTATGACCAACGTTTTTTTCTCCAAACCAGGGGTGTTGCAATGGGGGCTAAGTTTTCCCCCAGTTTGGCGAATCTCTACATGGCCCAATGGGAGGAGGATGTCGTCTATGCCCTTCAGCGTCCAGAGATCTTGCTGTGGGCTAGGTATATAGACAATTTCCTCCTCCTGTGGCAGGGTGACGAGGAATCTCTTCATGATTTTATGGTCACCCTCAACGACAATGTGATGGGTATCGTTTTAACCTACGAGCTCAGTCACACTCTGATTCATTTCCTGGATCGCAAAGTTTCTGTTGATGACCATCGGTTGGTGACAAAAACCTTTTTTAAACCAACCGATAGAAACGGATACATTCCTAGTGACAGTTGTTACTACAGCTCCTGGCTCAAGTCTATACCCTTTAGCCAGTTGCTCCGCATCAGGAGGAACTGTACGAATGTATTCGATTTCTATACTCAAGCAGAAATTTTGAAGGTCAGATTTGTTGAAAAGGGCTACACACCAGCCAAAGTGGATGATGACATCGATCGGGTGTCCAAGATCGATAGAGATTCCATCATTTCAGAGAAACCTAAACGCCCTCCAGATACCAGGTTCAAATGGGCATTCACTACCCAATACTCGGTGCAACACAAGCAGATCAAAAACATACTGAACCGACATTGTGGTGTTCTTAAAGGTGATTCCCTTTTGGGCCCGGCGCTCCCCGATAGGCCTGGGGTTGTTTTTAGAGGAGCCATCTCGCTCAGAAATAAACTTGCTCCTAACGTATCGGACCCTCCCATCAAACCCTCCTTCTTTCCAGAGTTGAAGGGATTTCACGCGTGCAGGAGATGCAATGTGTGTCTTTTAAATACTCTTACCAGTAGAAAAATAGACAGCTTTTCTTACACAGTAACATCCATCATCTATACGATGAGGGATTTTGCCACTTGCGACACTCGCTATGTGGTTTATCTTCTCACCTGTCCGTGCAAAAAGCAGTATGTCGGCAGGACTATATGCACATTTTCCATCAGAGTAAATGAGCATATTGCACGTATAAGGTTGGGTAAGACTAACCATAGTGTTTCCAAACATTATCTAGAACACCACCACAAAAATCCGAAGGGAACGAGCTTTCAGATTATTGGGAAATTTACCCCCCATTGGAGAGGAGAGTCCAAAGTTAGAGGTGTGTCCCAGCTCGAAATGTTTTGGATATACCAACTCCGTTGTTTTTTTCCCCATGGATTAAATATCGATTGGGACATTAACGCATTCATCAATCAATCCTAGATTGTGAATGTCATTCTGTTGGACACACCTCTGTGATGAGTTTTGTTTATGATTAATATTATATATACTTTCCTGTTTTGCCACTTGATAATCTGTAGTGTCATATATGGGTCAGGATGTTTTTATATAAAAAAAAAAAAAACCTGGCCTACGGGAGAGTCATCTGTGTTTTTAATAATGTGTCGGATAAGCAATGATGCCATATAGCCATTTACACACTGGGGATTACCTAGTGTGAGTATGAGTAGTATGAGTCCATTTGGACACACCTCTGGGATGATTTTTGTTTACTTTCAATACTATATATATATTTTCCTGTTTTGTCACTTGTTAATCTATAGTGCCATACATGGGTCATGATGTTTTTTAACATTTGTTTTTGGTCTCTTTTTCATATATATATGTATTAGATTCTCGCCTGGCCTACTGGAGAGTCATCTGTGTTTTTAATTATGTGTTAGATGAGCAATGATGCCATATAGCCATTTACACACTAGGGATTACCTAGTATGAGTAGGTCACCTCCCCCAATTACAAGTCGGCGTTTTCCATCTCTATTGGCCATGTAATATGACTAGGGAGATTGTATGGAACGCTTATGGAGGGCGCCGCGTGATGACAACATGACGCCGACTTGCTCGTACAGCGTGCTGTCCGTCTCCCAGGATTGGCTATCCACGGTCCAGCTTGGAACGCAGCTTCGTCGTGTGTACGACGCGATTGCTTCATTGCGGGTGTTTGTGATGAGGCGCGCATTCCCCGCGACCTGCGCTCTGATCCATAGCTGTGCCCGCGGAGGCCCTCTCCACCAATGCTTGTCTTGGAGTCTGGGGACGCTGCGTCGGTAGCGTGCTCACGCCGCCGCGAGTGGGCGGGGCTACGCGTGTATGCCATGCGATCGCCCTATAGACCAATGACTCTGCCTACATGGACAATGGGGGATAGACACTGGACTTCTTTTTTTTTTTTTTGTTCGTTCCTTGCTGACAGCAGTGGGTGTTGTCAGCAGGAGTCCGCTGTGATTGGTCCAAACCTCCTGGCTGCCATTCACAGCTGTTTTGACTTAATGTCATTATTGCTCATAGAAGTAGTATAAACATATGGCGTGGGGCACTTGTATGGGTTCATGCCCCAGTTGAAGAGCTCATGGCTCGAAACATGTCGGGTACATAAGCCCATACGCTATTTGCCTACCACGCTACTTACCCATGTGATCACCTGTACTGGTCTTCCCGCAGTCTTGTACTTTTTAGCTTATTTTTTTATTTATTTTTTGCCTATTTTTCTGTATACCATTTTATGCCTAATAAAGGCCTTTTTTACTGGAAATAACCACACTATGCATAGTTGTGTGTGTTTTCTTCCCTACATGATTCTATGATGGGTCTACCTGCCACAATGCCATTCTCTCACATTTGGATCCACTCGGCTTCTGATGATTGATTTGTCTATTGGCTCAACGGGCTCCCATTGACATCATCGCTTTCCAGGAGTTCGTACACGCTTGATTGACACACCGTCGCTGACGTGTGTGTCCACGCCATCCGGTAAGAGTACCCAACTTTTATCTGTACTGATTGGATGTTGTGGATCCTATGAGATTGATCGCTGATGGGGTTTTTTACTACCTGTTTAAATCACTGAAATATCCAATTCCTGTGTTGATGGACTTATTCTACACATTTTTGCAATTCCGTTTGCCATAATGTGATTCTGTTCATTTTATATTGGGACTTTTTCATCACCAGAGTTTCCATTTCTTGCTTTTTTATATCGCTATTTACAACATATATTAGCATTTGATCTTTTATCTTTTGACGTATCTTTCCGGGACATTTATTTGTGATACAATTCATTTTCACTTCAGTGTGAAGCACCCTGGTGGTACCATTTGGTATCTCACTTATTTTGATTTCTATTTTTTTTAGCATTTATAAAAATGTTTGTGCATATTATTTGATATTTACATGTATTGGTCTAGTGCAATTTTATAGATTCACATACTTGCTCCATAATTGGGGCTCCTGATTTGAATACCTTGATCACATATTTGGTTTCACTCCAGATATTATTTAGCGCTGCACTTTTTTTATTTTTTATTTCTGTACACAACATGGTCCATTGTTGGTGCTGGCTGCTATATTCCTACATTTGTTTTTAAGTCTAGCGCAACTTTTTCATTATTTTCTAGCTTGGCATTGCATGCCATTATTAAGCTTATGAAACCCAAAACCCCCAAATTCTTCTCCACCATTAATTCCCCCACTTGTACTCCTCCTAGTATGTAAGATGCATGTGTATTCTTAGCCCCAAGTGCATAACTGTACATTTATCGGGCCAGATTCATCAAGAGTTACGACGGTGTATCTCGAGATACGCCGCGTAACTTCTAAAACGCACCGGCGTATCTTTTTTCTGTATTCAGAAAACAAGATACGCCGGGATTGAGCTAAGATACATCTTAGTTGCATATTTACGCTGGCCGCTAGGTGGCGCTTCCGTCGATTTACATGTCGAATATGTAAATTAGCTAGATACGCCGATTCACGAACGTACGCCCGCCCGTCGCAGTAAGATACGCCGTTTACGTAAGCCCTTTTTCAGGCGTAAAGTTATTCCAACAAAAAGATGGCGCAGCCAATGTTAAGTATGGATGTCGGGACCGCGCCAAAATTTTTACATTTTACGTTGTTTGCGTAAGCCGATTCAGAATGGGGCCGGGCGTAAGTTACGTTCACGTCGTTTTCATTGACTATTTGCGACGTGATTTGGAGCATGCGCACTGGGATACGTCCACGGCCGGCGCATGCGCAGTTCGTTCGGCGCGTCATTTACGTCGGGTCACCGTTCATTTCAATACAACACGCCCCCTACCTGCTAATTTGAATTGCACGCGGATACGCCGGCCCATTTACGCTACGCCGACGCAATTTACGGTGCAAGTGCTTTGTGAATACAGCACTTGCCTGTAAAAGTTGCGGAGGCGTAACGAAAATAGGATACATTACGCCCGTGAATCTGGCCCATCAACATTAAACCTCATTTGCCACATTGTTGCCCAATTAAACAGAGCATAGAGGCTGGCTTGTAAGTTGGTGACATCATGTATTCCACTGCATAGCTTGGTGTCATCTACAAACACTAAAATGGTACTTTTAATCCCAGATTTAGAACCAGACTGTACATTATATTAAAAAGTAAGGGTCCTGAATTATGTCTTTTAGCCAGTTTTCTCTCCATTTACAAACTGATTTTCCAGACCTGTAGATTTAACCTTACACTGTACCCAAACCAATATTTTATCATTTTTTTTTTGGTGGTATTTAATCACTGCTGGGCTTTTAATTTTTTGCAATATAAGCTAAAAAAGAGAGACATTTTTGAAAAAAAACACACATTTTTTTAGTTTCTAGTGTAAAATTTTGCAAATAAGTATTTTTTCTTCATAAATTTGGGCCAAAATGTATACTGCTACATATCTATAGTAAAAATAACTAAAAAAAAGTGTATATTTTTTGGTCTCTGTCAAAATTATAGTCTACAAGCTATGGTTCAAATCATTGAAAATGATCACATCTGATCACACCTGATGTACTGTACTTAAGGCCTATCTAAATTCTTGAGACCCTAACAAGCCAGGAAAATACAATTACCCCCCAAATTACCCCTTTTTGGAAAGCAGACATTCCAGGGTATTTAGAAAGAGGCATGGTGAGTTTTTTGAAGTTGTACTTTTTTCCCACAATTCTTGGGAAATACATTTTTTTTATTTACATTTTTAATTTTCTTCACAAAATTGTCATAATAACAAGTTTTTTCTCTTACACAGCACATGCATACTTGCAATGACACCCCAAAATACATTCTGCTACTCCTCCTGAGTATAGTGATACCATATGTGTGAGACTTTTACATAAGCTGACCACATATAGAGGTCTAACATCCAAGTAGCACCGTCAGGCGTTCTACGAGCATAAATTGCACATCTCATTTCTCAAACAGGTACTGGTTTCTGGCAGGTACTCTGGTTGCAGGTGGTGAGAAGGCAGGTACTCTGGTGGCAGGTGAGGTGGCAGGACTCTGGTGGCAGGTACTCTGGTGGCAGGTACTCTGGTGGCAGGTGGGTACTCTGGTGGCAGGTACTCTGGTGGCAGGTACTCTGGTGGCAGGTACTCTGGTGGCAGGTACTCTGGTGGCAGGTACTCTGGTGGCAGGTGGTGAGGTGGCGGGTACTCTGGTGAGGTGGCGGGTACTCTGGTGGCTGGTACTCTGGTGGAGTGTACTCTAGTGAGGTGGCAGGTACTCTGGTGGCGGTACTCTGGTGGCAGGTACTCTAGTGAGGTGGCAGGTACTCTGGTGGCGGTTACTCTGGTGGCAGGTACTCTGGTGAGGTATAGATAAAAGAAAAAATATATGGACAGCCGCACTCCAGTAAATCTTAAAAAGAAATGGCCCTTTAATTGGGTAAAAAGGAAGGCACTACAAAAAAACAGCAAACAGTGAGATATAAACAGCTTACCCAATTAAAGGGCCATTTCTTTTTAAGATTTACTGGAGTGCGGCTGTCCATTTATTTTTTTCTTTTATCTATGCCCTGTGCATTGCCAGCACCCGTTGGTTCTTGAGTGGACATTGACTGCCTAGGTGTGCTCACCTGGAGCGGCAGCTCTTCCTATCTGTACTCTGGTGAGGTGGTGGGTTCTCTGGTGAGGTAGTGTGTACTCTGGTGGGGTGGTGGGTACTCTGGTGGCAGGTACTCTGGTGGCAGGTACTCTGGTGAGATGGCGGGTACTCTTGTGGCGGGTACTCTTGTGGCGGGTACTCTGGTGAGGCGGCGGGTACTCTTGTGGCGGGTACTCTGGTGAGGCGGCGGGTACTCTTGTGGCGGGTACTCTGGTGGCAGGTACTCTTTATTTAGGGGGGCAATCTGGGCACAGTAGTACATCTGTAGTGTGTAACATATGTGTAACACACTGTTAGCTGATCTCCTCTTCACACACTGGATCAGTGTGTGAAGAGGAGAACAGCAACAGTGAATTGTACACAATGGTGTGTTTTTGTTTACATTTGGTGACTGGCTGTTATTGGACACAGCCGGTCACGTGGTAAAGAGCCAAATTCACTGGCTCTTTACCCTGATCGGGGCTGGGCTATATCCAAGGGAAAAGCCTCAGCCCCGATCACCGTGATGCGCGGACACCGTGCACGGCACGCCACTGCGCACTCTGCATCGTCAAATCTGGTAAGTAATACCGGAATCTCTGCCGTCCGCCGCAACATTCAGCCCATCGGGGATCGGCTGTGTCACGAGGGACACACTGGATTCCCCGATCGCCGCGCTGCGCACCACCGGGGGCACACACGAGCGCCATGCATGCTGCTGCTGCAGCTCTAAATATGGGAGCCGTTTTTCAATATTGAAAGCTCCGCCGCCGCTGCCGCCACTCCACCGCCACTTTACTACTCCCATCGGGGGACGGCTGTGTCCCGAGGGACACAACGGATCCCCGATCTCTGCTCTGCGGGCCCCTGGGCGGAAAGCCGAGGACGTCATATGACGTCCACCCAGGATGGGAGATCCCACCTGTGGACGTCATTTGGACTATGGCTGGGTAGTGAAGTGGTTAAAGAGACCACTTCACTACCCAGCCATAGTATACCCAGCACCTTTGTTTTGATTCAGCTAAGGAGCAGTCTTTTGAAGCAAGTGAGCAACTGGATTGGACATATTGGTGATTTCTTTATTTGGGGGGGGGGTCTTCAGGAGGAGTGGGACTTCCTGTAAGGTGGTAAGGTAATTCAGCATAATCGCCTTATTGCAGCCCCTCCCTGTAGGCGTTCGCCTAGGACACTGACAGGTCCTAGGCGATCGCCTGTCCAATGGGACGGCGCAGCGCCGGGCCGCGCGCACATGCGCAGTGGCACTTGCGCATGCGCAGTGGATGCCCGGCCGTGAAGCCGGAAGCTGTCACGGCCGGGTGCCTACAGTATCAATGAGGATGCCGGCCCTGGAGGGGGGGAGGAGCGGAGCCCCGGCCGGTGCGTCGCTGGAATGCTGGAGCAGGTAAGTGTCTGTTTATTAAAAGCCAGCAGCTACACTTTTTGTAGCTGCTGACTTTTAATAAACATACATTTTGGCTGGAACACCCATTTAAGTGATAATCCCTCACCATCCGTGTGAATAGATACCAGGGGCCAAATGTGCACCTGTATAACTATAATACTGGGGTGCCTAAATGTCTATTCAGTATTATTCATAAAGAGTGAGATCTCTGGTCATACCTCCTTATGAGAATATGGTGAGTAAATAGAATAAAAATAAAATAAAATAAATACGACAGCCAAAACTGCTGACTAGTGCCTCAAGTTGAAACAATATATAAGTTATGGTCATATATACAGTATGTGCACATGTATCAAGTATATAAAGCAAAGATATATCAAAACATTTCTACAGGAAATGTGTGAACAAAGAAAAAAAAATAAGTGAATGTTCAATCACAGGTGTATATAAAGTCCCATAAATGACACTTTTGGCATTCCTTTCGTCAATATACAAAAGCCAGTGAAAAAGTCTCACAATGCAAATTAATAGTGAAACACAGCAAGTGATCTTGAGGTGAATACAGGTGCTCTTGAAGTGTTAGCGGTGCTCCCCCACATGGGTCCCCAATCACCAGATCCAATCACCCCTCCAGGGGTATAGTGCGTATAGGATAAAACTCCTGGATCTCAACTCCTCTGTTCCTCCACTAGCCAGACTAGTTATTTGTGAAAGAGGAAGTATCAGGCTTAACAGGAAGTAGGCAGTGATGTATATCCAGTGTCCTCAGAAAAAGAAAAGTAAGGCTTCCATGGTGTAGTATGTAAAAATATATTTATTCCAAAAACACCAAAAAAAGTACAGGAGAATGGTGTACTACAATATAAAAGGTTAAAAATATATATTTATAGTCGCTGCCTGATTCCAGGAATTAACCAAAAATAAAAATAAAAACAATGGGCACAGTGCAACAGTCAAGTTGGAAACCGCAGTGTGCGCTTCAACTGCGCTCCAGCTGGCTGGATGAGAGATGCAAGTGCATAACTCCATCTTACACGTTTCGTGATTAACGTCTTCTGAGGCGGGGTTCTGCATTGCTGGACAACATGAATGATGTTGGATATAATCACAGGACTTTGTGTTAGGGATTTGTGGTCTGGTGCCAGCTCCTCTCTGACTACATTCTCAGGGTCACCATGCACATCACAATGTGACCGTACAATCTTTGTACAATCAATTTCAGATTTACTAATACTATGTAATATGAGGACCTTCTTAATCTACTCAATCAAATAGTATCCAGATTGTAACATGTGTGGTGATTGGTTATCTATCTGTGATTTCTGCTAAAGATACAATACAACATGCCTCAGGTATTAATACACTTGCTGCTGGTAACACAAAAAGTCCACACTAACAGCAAAAAACTCACCATGCCTCTTACTAAATACCATGGACTGTCTACTTTCCAAAAAGGGGTCATTTGGGGTGAATTTGTACTCTCCTGGCCTTTAGGAAATGAGATAGGCCATCAGTACACCAGGACTGATCAATTTTCATGTATATATATTAGTGTTGTGCAAATTAACTTTTAATCAATCGATTAATCTTAGTATTTACATGTTTCACATTAAAAAAAAAAGCACATGATTGCTATAAAAAAAAAAAAACTTTTTTTCATTTGTAAATAACTTTGTATTGCTATATGTACTAGAATCATAATTCTTAACTTTTTATCTTCAGTACCAATATTTATTTTTAAACTAACACTGATCAAAAAAAAAAGTGTTTTGTTTTGTTACATTCAATTGTCCAAGGAATTTGCTTATTTTGCAGGGGTTTCCTCTTACTTCCTGTTTGGCTATGGGACAGGAAATGAATAGAGATTTCTACAATGGAACGCAGATGGCAAAAAAATAAAATGTGACAGAAGATATAACCCTTCCTTGTTCTATCCAAAAAAGGAAACGTTTTGCCTATAGCATGCCTCCCAACTTCGTGATATGGGAATGAGGGACACCTATCAGCAAAATTATGCAGGCATAGGACACACCTATTGCTACGCCTCTTAACCTCCTTGGCGTTTTTCCCGTGTCTGACACAAAAAAATCCCGTGTCAGAACGGGCTCGCCTCGCTGAATCCAGAGACTGTTTACTTACCTTCTCCCTGGATCCAGCGATGCATCCACGCTGTGTGAGCGAGCGGGTGCTCGCTCGATTCACACAGCGTCCGTGTTCCGTTTCCTGCGACGTTACGTCGCACGGGGACGGAGAACGGCGCCAAATTCAAAAATGTAAACAAACACTTTACATACAGTACAATGTAATCTTATAGATTACAGTACTGTATGTAAAAAATCCCATGTCCCTAGTGGTCTGCCCTTGCCCTGCATGTCATTTTATATATAAAAAGCAAACTGTAGATTGCCCATAGCAACCAAAAATGGCAAAAATTGTTTTAGAGCAGCTAAAAAACAGCGATAATAAATTATAATCACTTGCAGAATTTAGCGATAATCTGTGAAATTCGTCATAAAAAAAAAAAATTATGGCAAAAATTCAGCAACTGAGCAAATTTCAGTGATTTTGATTTGATTACATTATTCAATAATTTTTACACATACCCGGGATGCCTATTAGACTCAGTAAGTACTTACTAAGAATTGCAGGCCTATAATACATAACACCACATTTCCTTGCAAAACAATTGCAACGCTTTTGGTACAAAATTCCAGACAGAATCATAACGCCAGGGAGGTTAAAGGAGAATTGTACAAAAAATAATATTGGTTAAACCCAAAGGTGTTATTTTTTATCACTACTATTCCTTTATATTGGCTTTTAGAATTTAGAAATGCAGCCATTTAGAATTTGGATTAAATATTTTGCACTGGGAAACACTTTTTGATAGATAAAAAGTGCATTTTATATACATCTATATAGATCAGACCAAAATGAGGGACAAATTAGGAGAAAAGAGGGACATTGCTCCAAATCAGGGACAGTTGGGAGCTATGCTATAATTATACTTTAAGTAATGACAAATTGATTGCTGAATAAACAGGTCTATATCAGAATTTTAAAAAAAATGCTCTGATCCATCTGGGGTGAACTGGTGTGACAGGCAAAGTGGTTAAACAGTGTTTTTATAGCATCTCAGAGTTCAGCTTTTAAAGCTTATCTCAAGGGAGTTAAAAAAAAAAAACTTTCATGTGCCACCTCCTTTCACCCATTCTAGTTACCCAGTCAAGGTTTTTTACAACAAATCTAAAAGCCCCAAATATTTTTAACACCATTCACATGAAACACTGGTCTTCCTTCCTTTGCTCACATTGCCTACTGGTGATGTGGGTGCTATTCATTGGCCGTTGGAAGGGCCAATCACAGGTCCTCAACAGATCCTGGAGCATTTAGCAATGACGTCAAGAAACACAAAACTGGTTGGCCGAGCAAGAGAAGAGAGCGAAAAGTAGCTTCAGAGTACTAGTAGTAGTTACCGAAATGGCATCCTAGAGATCAGATTATAGTGGTTCAGATTTGTTTTTATGGGTTCTTGAAGCCTTAGAAAAAAAAAGATTAGCTAGATTCGGGGAAGAAAAAGTGGTGGTGGCGATTGATTTTTTACTTTGGCTTCAATGGTTAAGTATACTGAGAATTTTTCTTATTAATTATGAAGTTATTTTCACATTTGATGTTTTATTGTGATTATATTTCAGATACAGATTTGCAGGTGTAACTTTAAGTCAGCCACTTAGGCCTCTTCCACACAGCTCAGCGGGAGATCTCTCCTTTGATCTCCGATGAGCCGGCGGATGACAGGTCCCTCTCTGCTCACTGAGCGAGGAAGAGCCTGTCCTCTTCTATGGAGAGATCGGACAAAAATGGACAGCATGTCCCTTTTCATCAGATCTCAACCGATCCGATCCACCATGGACGGATGGCAACGTATCGCCATGCGTCTGATTTTAGCGGATCGGATGCCAGCAGGCATGTCACCACTGACATCCGACACTCCATAGACCTGTATGGAGCGGCCGCTCAGGTCCCTGTCGAAAAAACTGTATTACATTTTTCACATCATCATGGAGTTCTTCTTAACCACTTCAGCCCCAGACCATTTGGGTGGTCAAAGACCAGGGTACTTTTTGCGATTCGGCACTTTGTCGCTTTAACTGACAATTGCGCAGTCATGCGACGTGGTTCCCAAACAAAATTGATGTCCTTTTTTTTGGTGGCATTTGATCACCTCTGCGGTTTTTATTTTTTGCACTATAAACAAAATCAGAGCGACAATTTTGAAAAAAATTCAATATTTTTTTTACTTTTTGCTATAATAAATATCCCCAAAAAATATATTAAAAAAAAACAAAACATTTTTTTCCTTAGTTTAGGCCGATACCTATTATTCTACCTATTTTTGGTAAAAAAAAATCGCAATAAGCGTTGATTGATTGGTTTGTGCAAAAATTATAGCGTCCACAAAATAGGGGATCGTTTTTTGTCATTTTTATTAATAATTGTTTTTACTAGTAATGGCGGCGATCAGTGATTTTTTTTTCATGAGTGCGACATTATGGTGGACAAATCGGACACCTTTGACACATTTTTGGGACCATTGTCATTTTCACAGCGATCAGTGCTATAAAAATGCACTGGTAACTGTGAAATTGACACTGGCAGTGAAGGGGTTAACCACTAGGTGGCACTGTAGGGGTTAAGTGTTCCCTGCATTGTGTTTCTAACTGTGGGGGATGGGCTCTGTGTCACATGACACTGATGTCTGCTCCGCGTACACGGAGCCGAGATCAGTGTCATTCTCACAAGGCAGAGCAAGGAAATGCTTTACACAAGCATCTCCCCACTCTATACCTCCGTGAGATGATCGTGGGGATCCCCGCGGCGATCGAGTCCACAGGAACCGCGGTCCGACTCACGGGGAAGGCGACAGGGTTGCGAGCGCGCCATCGGCGGCACACTCGCGATCACACGGCAGGCATTTAAAGGGCCACGTACAGGTACGTGATAATGCCTGTCTCCGTGCCATTCTGCCGACGTATATATACCGTGGGCGGTCCTTAAGTGGTTAAGAAGGATTGGTCACTTTGTCCATTTAGGACTTCACCTGATAATTGCCTTTGCCAAGATCCCCCACTGCTTTATTGCTTTGTCTGAGTCTTCAGTAAACACCCAGGTCTTCCAGGTACTCTGGCAACATCCAATACTGTGATCATACAAGGTTTCGACTCCTAGCTGCTACAGGGGAAGATAAATATAACTAGGCGGGGGGAGGGGGTTCCTGCAATAGAATATGTTGTCCAAGAATGGACAATGTGAGTTGTTTTTAAACCTGCTATCTGATTGGCTGTGTGTGAGTTCCATCTTTCTTTCATGGTATCTTGCAAAATCACAAGGCTCTGTAGTATTTCCTAAATATGAACAGACATTCAGGAGACTGTTACCCTTTAAGGGTACCTTAAAGCTTCCAGAACCTTTTGTTCTCAGATCAGTTCTTCCAGGTATCATTGTTTCACAGTTTAACAAGTTTTAATATATTTGGAGTCTCATAAAAATGTATGGGGCTGCCAAAACAGGCAAGGGGGTATTTTTAAATCATTTCATAGATTTATGATTCTTTGGAATATACAGAGCATTCTCTGAGGCGTTTGGGGTTACTCGTAAAATTCTGCATAAACTGTAGAGCTTTCCTTAAAGGGCCACTAAGCACACATTACAAGTTGGTTTACACAAAAGAATTTCTAGTGATGTTAATGCATACATATGTTACAGGTTTAAAAAAGAACTCTAGTAAAAAAAAAAGGAGAGCGAAAAATACCCAAGCGAGGTATAATAACCACTTACAACAGGTTTGCCCACACAGAAGCATATACTTACCTTTTTTTTGCTCCTCTGTTCATCCAGCCATCATCCATGCAGTATTTCAGCTTATGGAGGAGCATGTGACTCACTACATGTGACAGCTCTGGGCCAATCACACTTCAATGGTGAGTAAATGGAGCAGTGGTTGGGGGCAAAGATAATTACAAGATAATTACTAGTGTTGCTCACGAATATTCACGTTGCGAATATTCGTTACGAATATTGCATATTCGAGTATTCGCGAATAAATCAAATATAGCGGTGAATATTCGCTATTGCGAATATTCGTATTTTTTCAAATTTATTTTTAAAACAGATCACATCCTAGTGATCTCCATCGACGTCTAAAAGCATTGCTGGTATGATTAGAGACCCTGGGCCGAGTAGCTGAGGCGATCCTTTTATGTTGCCGAAAATTCGCAATGCGAATATTCGTATTACGAATATTCGCGAATACTTTCTCTGCCCTTCTGTGTTTTGTGTATAAAAAAAAAAATTAGCTTTAGTTTAGTCATATAAGTTTGTGTAAGTAGAGTTAGTGTTTAGTGCATATTAGTTTAGTAATTCATAGTAATAATGCGGGTTGATGGTGGAACACAACTGACCAGCAATGGAGAAAGCCCTGTTCACTGGACGGCACCGTCCTTTGTATGCCGTAACCTTAGGAAGCGTTTTCATAAATGTCCTCCAGTTATATTTTGACTTTTACTTCATCCAGATCAAGCGTAACATACTTCAGTTTGTGCATTAAAGCTGCAGAAAGGCCAAAAAAAAAAAAAAAGTTTAGTAATCCAGGAAATGATCTCCGTTTTCGCGTGTTGACGAGAATTTCGCAATCAATTTCGCATTCACGAATATTCGATATTAAAGAATATTTTGCGAATATTCTTCTATATATTCGTGAAATATCGCGAAATCGAATATGTCGTATTCTGCTCATCACTAATAATTACATGTGTTCAGTGGAGGATTGCATTTAAGTGAACCTGTTATGTTGCACAGATACATTTTAAGCCTCTTTAGGATAAATGAGCTTCTAGCATAGAGCAATAAGCAATCCAGAGAAAAATTATTATTGAATAATAGGATTTTTGTCTTACCTGCAAAATCCTTTTCTTGGAAAAACATTATAGGACAGAGACTAATATTCTAAAACATTGGCTACCGTATTTATCGGGGTATACCACGTGCCGGCGTATAACGCGCACCCCAAGCTTAGAAAGGTAAAAAAGCAACAAAAAAAAAAGACTTACATTTTTGCCCTGCGTCCATCGGCCGCCTTGTCCGGCATCCGTCTGCGGCCTTGCACGGGGTCCGTCCAGCCTTGTGGGCGTCTGTCTGCGGCTTCCTTGCTCGGGGTCCGTCTGCGGCTTTGGAGGTGTCCGTCTGCGTCCTCCATCCAGGTGTCCGTCTCCGTCCAGCGTGTTTCGTCTGCAAGTCCATCTGCACCTTACCCGGGGTTGCAGTGGTGTTTTTTTTGGGGGGATTTGGCGCGAGCCGAGAGGAGACAGAATTCCTGTGTGTTCGGCTCCTCTCGGCTTGTTTCGGCTCCTCTAGCGTGGCTGTGGACTGAGCCGAGTGTGGCCGAGCCTAGCTGAGTGTGCAGTACATTCGGCTCGGCTCTAGGCTGCGGCAGGCGGAGCCAAACGTGGCCGAGCCTAGCCGAGTGCGCAGTGCACTCAAATCGGTTTGGCTCTAGGCTAGTGGCTCAGCAATGGGGATCAGCGTATATCGCACACCCACAATTTTCCCCTGATTTTAAGGGGAAAAGTGCGCGGTATATGCCGATAAATACGGTATATTGCCATCTTCAGGAGATGAGTCACTAGAAAAGCAAAGCTGTAAGGCCCAGTATAAACACTCCCTCACCTAATAAGCCACATTTTTGTAGCCAGTAGTGTTGCTCACGAATATTCGCATTGCGAATATTCGCTACGAATATTGCATATTCGAGTATTCGCGAATATCTCGAATATCGCGGCGAATATTCGCTATTTCGAATATTCGCATTTTTTCAAATTTCGCAATAAATTTCGCAAAAAAAAAAAAAGAAGATCGCAATCAATTTCGCAATCGCGAATTTCGCAATAGCGAAATTTCGCAATAGCGAAATTTCGCAATTTTTTTTTTATAAAATATAGCGAATATTCGTAAATATCGAATATTCGTGATATTTTATCCAAAAAAAATATAGCGAAATTTCGCAATCATTTTCGCTTTCGCATATTCGCGATTTTTTTTTTTTTTTTTTAATAAAATATCACGAATATTCGTGATATTTTATAAAAAAAAAAAATCGCGAAATTTAGCATTAGCGAAATTTCGCGATTTTTTTTTTTTTATAAAATATCACGAATATTCGTAAATATCGAATATTCGTGATATTTTATAAAAAAAAAAATCGCGAAATTTAGCATTAGTGAAATTTCGCATAGGCGAAAATTCGCAATTTTTTTTTTTTATAAAATATCACGAATATTCGATATTAACGAATATTCGCGACCGCATATGTGAAATTTCGCTAATTTTTTTTTTTTTTTATAAAATATACCGAATATTCGTAAATATCGAATATTCGTAATATTTTATAAAAAAAAAAAAAAATCGCGAAATTTTGCATTAGCGAAAATTCGCATTGGCGAAAATTCGCATTTTTTTTTTTTTTTTTTTTATAAAATATCACGAATATTCGATATTAACGAATATTCGCGAATATTCTTCGAAATATTCGCGAAATATCGCGAAATCGAATATGGCGTATTCCGCTCATCACTAGTAGCCAGCAAGGACAGGAGTAATATAAGAACAGAAAACAGACGTGTGTCCCTTAAAGCGGAGGATCACACAAAAAGTGAACCTCCGCTTTTTGGATCCCTCCCCCCCTCAGGTGTCACATTTGGCACCTTTCAGGGTGGAGGGGGGTGCAGATACTGATCTGAGATAGGTATTTTCACCACTTACAGGTTCTGACTCGTCATGTCACCCCCCGCTGTCTTCTGGGAAAAACTGTTCCCAGGAGAGAGGGGGGACCAGTGACGGTGCGCCACGATCCTCGCTCATGTGCAGAAGGGAATCGGGCAGTGAAGCAGCAAGGCTTCACTTCCTGATTCCCTCACTGAGGATGGTGGCGGAAGCAGCCGAGGACCGAGCGATTGCTTAGCCTCATCTGCTGACATCGCAGGTGCGCTGGACAGGTAAGTGTCCATTTTTTTAAATTCAGCCGCTGCAGTAAGAAAAAAAAGTGGGTGGACCTCCGCTTTTATGTACTGTAAATGATGGGGGGAGCAAAAGTAATTGAAAGGCTAACAGGTAAGGAAACACAATGAAAAAACAATAGGTTAACAAGGGTGCCACCAGAAAAACCTTAGGATCAAAAGTCTGCATCCGCTGAGGTTTAAACACGGACCTGGTAAAACGTAACAAATATGAGAAAAAAGACCAGTTGGCAGCCTTGCAATCTGAGACACAGATACCTGATGCTGAAAAGCCCATGGAATAATAGACATGTGCAGACTGGAATATTTTGTTTCGTTTTTTCGTTTTCGTTTAGAAAATACATTTATTTAGTTACTCCTGAAAATCGTTTTGATTTATTTAGTTTTTCATTGGGGAATAGCTTTCGTCCGAAAATCCAATAATACTTGGTTTCTGTCGAATGGTTAAAGAATATTCGACGGAATATTGTCGAATCGTACATTTCCGTTCGAATATTCCGCCTACAAGAATTGTAATGTTGTATGACTAGTAACTAATGTTGTATAACTAGTAATAGTAATAATGTCGAATCTATTTTCTCATAAATCAAAATCTAATCTCTGCAATGTCGAATCTATTATTTCTATAGTGTCAAATCTTTTCTCTATAATGTCGAATCTTCTCCCTATAATGTCGAATCTTTTCCATATAATGTCAAATCTTTTCCCTATACTGTCAAATCTCTCTATATCTAATTTTTACCGCAACGAAAACGAAAATAAAGCATTTTTTATGCCGGATCTTTCGTTTTTCGTTTCTTGCGCTTTCGTTATTGTTTCTTAAAACCATAACAAAAAAAAAACGGATTTTCGGACGAAAATGCATTCTAACGAAAACGAATGCACATGTCTATGGAATAACAGACTGATCCACTGAGAGGCTCTTTGACTGAAAAAAGGGGGACTTTGTCCCTGAGGTTATAAGTGGGAATGAGCTTAAATCGATACTAAAGGCTATCATTTTTTGTGTGTGTTTAAAGTAAAAAAGTAAAAAAGAGGCCATACTTACCTATTCTGTGCAATGATATTGCACAGAAAGGTCCCTTATCTTCTCTTCTGGCAGTCCTTGGCTGGTGCTGTCAACTTTTCCCTCCTATGGGTGACTCCTTAGCAAGCCAAGTGTTAAGGAGGCATCTGTAGGTGTGTGCTCCTAAAGCCAAGCAGTGTGAGTCCATAAGCCATGCTCCCACTCCTTCCTCACAAGAGTTTGACTGACAGCAGCAGTGCTTATGGCTCTGCTGTCCTTAGTGAGGGGAGCAATGACACAGAGGGTGTTTAGGGATATGGATGGGTAGGACAGGTAGTGGGGTGTTTTTTTTTTCTTAATGCAGAGAATGCACTTTAAGGTTTGTTCCCAACACAAGTTTTACCTTGGCTGTTCAAGTGTCATGTATAATAGTGGTAATGCTATCACTGTTATACCTGACAGCCTCCTGCTGCCAATGGTTGTTAAGGATGCCTGTGGGTGCCCCTAACAACCAGTGGCATTACCGACACCATTCACTCACATGGACAGAAATCCCCAGTCATGAGTTGGGGATAGTAAAAAAAAAGCCCTTTAGGCCTGCTATCGATTTTAAGAGGAACCCCAAGACATCCCCCCAAAATTCATACCAGACTTTTATATGAGCATGCAGCCTTGCAGGCCAGGAAAGGAATGAGATAGGCGTGTGCCCCCCTCCTGAACCACATGCTTTCAACAAGGGGGTTCCTTGTTAGGAGGACCTTGTTCACATGTTGATAAGGCCAAGGGCCTCTTCCCTGCAATCCTGGTCCAGTGGTTGTGGGGATTTGTGGACAAGGGACTAATCAGAATTTGGAAACCTTCTTTAACTTCCCTGGCGGTATGATTATGTCAGATTTTTGATGCTGAAAGCGGTACAATATTTTGCATGGAAATTTGGCATTTTATATTGTAGGCCTGTAAATCATCCCAGCAGCCTGACACCCTTGTTAAGACCCTTGCAACACATGACCTTTACAAAACGCAAAATTAAATAAAAAATATATATAAAAAACGCAAAAAAAAAACGCAAAAAAAACCAGCAAAAAAAACGTTGCCACCACGCAATCTCAGCCCCCCGGCAACCTGACACCTGTTGATAATGCTACAACTACGCAAAATTGTCTCAGCAGCCTGACACCCTTGTTGAGACCCTTGCAAACACAATATCGTCTCAGCAGCCCTCACACTCATCGAGATCCTTGCAATCACGCGTATATAGTCTCAGCAGCCTGACACCCTTAAGACCCTTGCAACACATGACCCTTACCATACGAAAAAAAATATATATATATATCTATATATATATATATATATATATATAGATATATATATACAAAAAACGAAAAAAAAAATGCAAAAAGAAAAAGTGCAGAAAAAAAATAATTGCCACCTCACAATCTCGGCCCAGCAACCTGACACCTGTTGAGACCATTACAACCATGCAAAATCATCTCATCAGCCTGACACCCTTGTTAAGACGCTTGCAAACGCAATACCGTCTCAGCAGCCCCACACTCATCGAGACCCTTGTGACCATGCAAAATAACCTTAGCAGCCCGACACCCTTGTTAAGACCCTTGCTTCACATGACCCTTGAAAAAAAAAAATATATATATATATATATAAAAAAAAATGCAAAAAAAAATTGCCACAGCGCCTCGGCCCAGAAACCTGACACCTGTTGAGACCATTGCAACCACAAGAAATTGTCTCAGCAGCCTGACATCCTTGTTGAGACCCTTGCTAACGCAATACCGTCTCAGCAGCCCCACACTCATTGAGACCATTGCAACCTTCCACTCGATAAAAACCTTTGTGACCACGCAGTCTCACCCCAGCAACCTGGCATTCACTGAGATCCTTGCAGCCAGGCACATTGTCTTAGGCCTCATGTACACTGCTGTTGGTAAACGGACGTTTAGGGACAGTTGGGTGTTTTTTCAGCCGCCCCCAATCTTATCAGTACATCTACACAGGATCGTTATAGTTGTTTCTAGGCAGTTGAGTTAGAAACCTTCCTGGGGAAAAAAAAATGGGTTTAGTCGGATGTTCAGAGGCATTCGAAACACCAATGCCTGTAACGGCTTGTAAACACTGCCAGAGGTGGTAACTAATGTTTACCAGCGTTTCATTCACAGTCGTTTTCATAAAAAAAGAAAAAAGGAATATTGTCTCAGCAACTTGACACTTATTTGAGACCATTGCAAATGTAATATCATATCAGCTACCTCACACTCGTCTAGACCTTTGCAACTACACAATCTTGTCTCAGCAACCTAACACCCTTTCAGACCTTTGCAGCCATACAAACTCGTCTTAGCAAACTGACACTCATTTGACACCATTGCAAACGCAATATCGTCTCAGCAACCTGACACCCGTTCAGACCTTTGCAGCCATACATAGTCATCTCAGCAGCCCGACACGCACTTGAGACCATTGCAAACGCAACATCGTCTCAGCAACCCCTCACTTGTTGAGACCCGTGCAACCACACAAGGCCATCTCAAAACAACCTCATAATCATCGAGACCTTTGCAACCGTGCAATATCGTCTCAGCAAACCAGACTGAGACCCTTGCTACCACGCAATGCCATCTCAAAACAAACCTCATAATCATCGAGACCTTTGCAACCACGCAACATCGTCTCAGCAAACCAGACTGACACCCTTGCAACCACGCAATGCCGTCACAAAACAAACCTTCATACTCGAGGCCCCTGCAACTACACAATATCATCCCAGCAACCTGACACTCACTGACACCCTCACAACCACATAATATTGTCTGCAGTAGTATAAAACACTTTGCAGCGCGCACCACGTGCGAACCCAAATACACACCTCAGTGACAAACAATCAGGCACACAAACACACAGTGGCACCTAGTTGGCCATTCATCTTTAGTGGCACACGGGCCACTCATCTTTTCCCTGTATTTTTCCCTGCAGTTTGTTCAGGTTTCCATCCAGTACCAGCGAGTGCACGTTGGTCTGCGAGTGCACGTTGGTCTGCGAGTGCACGTTGGTCTGCGAGTGCACGTTGGTCTGCGAGTGCACGTTGGTCAGCGAGTGCACGTTGGTCAGTGAGTGCACATATATCGTCTTGTTGAGCACCTGTGTATTGTCTTGATTTTCTCACACCAATGCAAGATCCAGTCCAAGTTCTCAAACTAGACCAAGCATCAGTAGCAGACTTAGCTATGTGGGACAACTTCCCCACCTGATAGAACAGCATTTCAATCTTCATACCAGCAGTGTCAGCCGAGCCACCACAGGCTTTTGCGTGCATTTTTCTTCCGCCACTGGTTCTCCAAACCTTGGCCCCCAGAAATTCTCTTAAATTTCTACTTCACCCAGTCTTCATCACGCCTCGTGCTGTACCCCATTGTGGCAGCTGCCCAGGTCTGGGGCCACACTTGAACTGGACAGACAGTGTTCTTCACCACAGACAATCAGGCCACAGTCGACTTCATCAATTAAGGTAGATCAAGCCTCTCCCCATTACGTCCTTCCTGCGCAGGCTCGCGCAGCTGTCACTTCATTACCAGTTTAATATCTTCTGTAGACATGTTCCAGGCAAATGCAAAATCGCAGCTGATGCTCTGTGCCATTACAACCTTACTTTGTTTTTCCAGCAAGAGCCTGGAGCCGACCCAATAACCATCCCTGTCCCACCCTGGTCATTGCTGACGATGGACTGAAGTAGCATCTCACCAACTCAACCCAGCTTATTAACCACTCCTTGGCATGAAATACACTGAAGGCCTATCGCACTGCTCGGAATACTAACCTCTAATTTTTGGCCACTTGCCTCGGAGCAGCAATAGGCAACGTTAGACACGTCCTAGCCTTCATATCGTATTGCCACACGCAGCTGACCCTTTCTCACAATACTATCACGCCATATCTAGATGGCGCTCAGCATTTCCTGTCCCTGCAGGACCCCAGTAAACTGTCAGTATTCTCGAGCCCATGCAGTCGAGTCCCTCCTACAGGGCATACAGAAGCACCAACCTGTAGTCAGTGGCAAGCGCCTACCTTTCAAGAATGCCCTCTTTAGGGACATGTCTGAAATCCTTACTCGTTCCCCATTTAGGGCCTTGCCCAGCATAGTCACCCAAGCAGCCATTTACCAGGCCTTCTACGGTTCCCTACGACCTAGTGAATTTACAGTCAGTGGCTCTGGCAGTCAGACACTGCTCCGACGCCACCCGACTCGCTTTCGAACACCTACATTCTCAGTCTGCAACCGCAACAAACCAGCCCCGGGGGTTGACATCAACCTGTTTCAGACTAACAATGCCTGACACCCAGTGACGGTGCTCGACCGACTACTGCTCCATATACCCAGCCAATCTGATGGTAGCTTGTTGCTACCCTTTCTAAACCAGCTCCCTGAGTGGCAGCCAGTTTGTCAAGCATGTCAGAATCCTAAGCAACTTGGGCTTCAAACCCCAGTCAGTTCTCTGGACATTCTTTCCGAATTAGAGCAGCCTCTACTGCCTCCCAACAGGGAGTACCAGACCACGTAATCAAGATACCAGGCTAATGGGAAGTCTCCTTGTTTTGCCACATACATCCCAAATCCTCAGGAAGAAATGGCACAAGCCTTTACCAAGCTGGCTCAATAAATACAAGAAATCAATATAAGCTATTTCCCTATCTGAGTCTTTTGCCCCCTTTTCTTGGCATAATGACCAGACCACCAAGGCACACTTCAGGTCTATTTATGTTGTAAGTCTTGTCGCGTGTTTATGTGATCCACATCACTCTCAGTCAGAGGGCCACGACCATAAATAAGAAGGCCAGTATGATGGCCTGAGTTTATGGGAGGAGCCCGGAGGGTATTTAAGCAGCCCACTCACACATGCTCTTTGTCGGTTCAGTGTGCAGTACTACATGTCACTGGGCCGACTCTTCCCAGCTCACCTCATGTCCGTGAGTCTGCGCATTCAATCGCATTCGACACCCTCCCGCTCTTTCCTTTTTCAGGGCACTTCTCAGAATATCCTTCTTCAACAACTACCCATTACTTATTTTGGGTATGCCCCCTTTTCTTGGCATACTGACCAGACCACCAAGGCACACTTCAGGTCTATTTATGTTGTAAGTCTTGTCGCGTGTTTATGTGATCCACATCACTCTCAGTCAGAGGGCCACGACCATATATATATATATATATATATATATATATATATGTTATCTTTTTAGCCAGCTTTTCTTTGATAATAAACAAAAAAAAAAATCAGGAGATATCATTTACCACCAAATAAAAGCTTAATTTTTCATGAAAGAAACAAGGTATAATCCATCTAGATGCACAAAGTAGTTGTAATGATATGTTTTACTAACACATGTGCAAGTTGCTAAATTGGGCTTAGGCATTAAAATTTGTTTTACCCTTAGATGGGAAGCGGTAAGGTTACGCTTGGGAACAGCAATGTCAGCAGACTTATGCCGCGTACACACGATCACTTTTTGTGATGAAAAAAAACAACGTTTCATGTGATGAAACAAAACAACGTTTTTCAAACTTCATTTTCCAAAACGACGTTGCATACACACCATCGTTTTTCCAAAATGCTCTAGCAAAGCGTGGTTATGTAAGACACGTTCGACGGCACTCTGTTCCATTGAAGCTCCGTCTCATAACTTGCTTCTGAGCATGCGCGGGTTTAAAAACGTCGTTTTCAACATCGTTTTGCCCACACACCATCACTTTTTATGACACAAAAAAGGACCTTTTGAAAAACGACACAAAAAATTCAAGCATGTTCGAATTTTTTTTTGGTCGTTTTTCTGAAGACATAAAACAACGTTTTGCCCACACACAGTGATTTTAAATGACGTTTTTAAAAAGGTCGTTTTTTTTCATCACAAAAAGTGATCGTGTGTACGCGGCATTAGGTTTCCCAAGTGCAGTGTCCCTTTAAATGACTTTCCAGCCTCCTTTTTCCCTGCTGAGCACACAGAGACATTTTGCTGCAGCAACTGGTAAATTGTGACAGACTATGAAAGAGAATGTGAGAATGCATTCCTGAAACCCCCTGCACTAAGAGTCAGCCGTCATGGAAGGATCTACAAAATAAAAATGTGCCACGAGTCTCCCTGGATAATGCAGAGGCAGGGTCCAACTGGAAAGCTGCAACATTGAGTCCCTGTGGTTCTGCAGCAACAGTAAAAAGGTTTTGCTTCTCTCAGTAAAGATAAGATATGCCTTCTCCTGAGGACAATAGCAAAAATAGCTGCTGGGAGTGGGAGGGGTTATATTGAGCTATCTTATGTCTTTGCTAGTGTCTAATCTCCTGATGGTGGCAGTATAACCCATTGTTTCAGAATGCTATCCTGTGTCCCATAATGTTTGACTAAGAAATTTTGTTTTTCTATGTGTTTATGGCTTCATAGGCCTATTCACACTATTGAGCGTTAAGACAGCCTATTTTTTTTTTTAAGTATTTAGAATGTCACTCAAATGCACAAATACAGTAGGGTGACCACGTGTCCCGGATTGCCCAGGACAGTCCCGCATTTTGCAGGTCTGTCCCGGGCACCTTCATTCCAGGACAATACAGTGTCCCTGAATGAAACTGACACAGCCACCCCCCGGGACAATCTGATGCCCCCCAAAAAAAGCAGCCACATCACCGTTTTACTCACTGACAGTACTTGTCCTGGCCAGGAATACCTGAAAGAGCACAATCCCTACCCCCTGCTTGTGATTGGAGAAATCATAAATCCCACCTCTTGTGTCCAATCACTGTGCTGTGATTCGTTACCACACAAGCTGACTTTTGGGAAGGGAGGGTGTCCCTGAATGGTAGTTTGGAAATGTGGTCACCCTAAAATACAGTAGTAGGAAACATACCACAGCACATGCCATGCGGTGCACTATCCTGCTCCTGTTGTTGTGGTTTGGGCTGTCATTAAAATGAATGGTATCACAATGCACTGTACTGTGGTTTAATGTGTGGAATGGACCCTGAATTATATCAGCAGCTAAACTTTTACATAAAGTTTCTTTTTTTCTTTTTTTGGACGATTTCATGCATGATTTTGCATGACACTGTCAGCTTTTGTGTTCTTTTGTTTTCTTGTTCCGGCATCCATGTAGAATAATAATGTACTAACATTTTATTGTGCATCTTGTTGTTGACGTGGTAATGTGTCCAAAAAAAAAAAAAAATGAAAAGAATCACACGTATTTCCAATTTAGCACATGCCTTCATAAAAGTTTCACTACATTAAGCTGGAGTTAAGGCAAGTCTGCAGCTTGGCCTGACATTCCTTATATATTACCCTGCCTCAGGAAATTATTACTATATATTTTACTGCATCTACAGTGTGCTGAAGATCAGGATTAGAACTTACAAACTGCCCTGACATTCACCAGACCATTCGTGTTTCACATCAACTCTCCGAGGGGCTGTAAGACATGATGGAATATTAACAGTTGCATTGTATTTTGTGGTGCCCATAATTTCTCACTTTAATTTTATGTGACGTAGATAAGTATACAGAATAACTTCTAACATTCAACAAAACAGGGTTTCCTCATTCCTGTGGGTACAGCAGCTGGAGTCCTGAAACTCAGTTTTTTTTAGGCCTGCTAAAAAGTGTTTTGATATAAATCATTGGTCCTTTAACCACTTCCCGACGGCCGTACGACTTTGTACCACCGCAGGGTGGCTCTAATTCTCGGGGAGGCCGTCTTTTTACAGCCTCCGCGCCAGGCACTGGCGATCGACGGTACACAGACATGGACATGGATCTGTGTGTTTAGGGAGAGTCCCTGTACATAGGGACAGAGATCGGTCACCTCCCCCAGTCACCCCCCTCCCCCCACAGTTAGAACACAATGCAGGGTACACATTAAACCCCTTCCTCACCCCCTAGTGTTAACCCCTTCAATGCCAGTAAAATTTATACAGTAATTAGTGCATATTTATAGCACTGATCGCTGTATAAATGTGAATGGCGCCAAAAATGTGTCAAAAGTGTCCGATGTGTCCGCCATAATGTCGCAGTCCCAATAAAAATCGCAGATTGCCGCCATTACTAGTAAAAAATAACAATTAATAATAATTCTGTCCTCTATTTTGTAAGCGCAAACCAGTCGCTTATTGCGATTTTTTTTTTTTTACCAAAGATACGTAGAAGAATACGTATCAGCCTAGATTGAGAAAAAAAAAATGTTTTTTTTTTTTTTTTTTTAAAAAAGGGCTGTTTATTATAGCAACAAGTGAAAAATATTGATATTTTTTTCAAAATTGTCGCTCTTTTTTTGTTTATAGCGCAAAAAATAAAAACTGCAGAGGTGATCAAATAGCACCAAAAGAAAGCTCTATTTGTGGGGAAAAACGGATGCCAATTTTGTTTGGGAGCCATGTAGCACGACCGCGAAATTGTCAGTTAAAGCGACGCAGTGCCGGAAGCTGAAATTTCACCTGGTCAGGAAGGGGGTATACGTGCCCAGTAAGCAAGTGGTTCCAATCCTACCCCCAACTCATCTATTTATTTATTTTTTTCCTGCATATAGTATATCAATATATGCTTCTAAAAGAAATCATATGGAAGTCACTATATGCTGTCCAGCAGATAAATAGAAAGTATTAGAGGAATTTATTCTGTGCAATATACACCAACCAGTGATAATTTTATGATCACCCACCTAATATTGAGTAGTTCCCCCTTTTGCTGCCAAACAGACCCCTTTTCTGCCAAAATAGCCCTGACCTGCTGAGGCATGGATGCCACTAGACCTCTGAAGGTGTGCTGTGGTATCTGGCACAAAGCCATTGGTAGCAGATCCTTTATGTCCTGTAAGTTGCTAGATGGGGCCTACATGGATCGGATTTGTTTTTTAAGCATATTGCACAGATACTTGGTTGGATTGAGAGCTGTCAACAGCTCAAACTCGATGTTGTGTTCCTCAAACTTTTCTTGAACCATTTTTGCAGTGTGGCAGGGCAAACTTTCCTGCTAAAAGAGGCCACTGCCATCAATGAATACCATTGCCATGAAGAGGTGTATTTGGTCAGCAACAATGTTTAGGTAGGTGGTACATGTCAAGTAACCTTTACATGAATGGAAGGACCCACGGTTTCCCAGCAGAACATTGCCCAAAGCATCACACTGCCTCAGCTTGCTTTATCCCATACTGCTTCCTGGTGCCATTTATTGCCCAGGTAAGTGACAACCACACACCTGGCCTTCCACATGATGTAAAAACAAAATGAGTTTCATTAGACCAAGCCACCTTTTTCCATTGCTCCATGGTTCAGTTCTAATGCTCATGTGAACATTGTAGGTGCTTTTGACTGTGGACATGGGTCAGTATGGACACCCTGACCAGTCTGTGGCTATGCAGCTACATATACAACAAATTGCAATGCCCATTTTTTTGCTTTCAACACATCAACTTCAGGGACAACACATTTGCTTGCTGTCTAATGTACCCCACCCACTTTCAGATGCCATTGTAATGAAATAATTAATGTTATTCATTTGACCTGTCAATGGTCATAAATGGCTGGTCGGTGTATCACAGATAGCAAGCAATTGTGCTACAAGTTTGAAAATGACTTGCTAAGCTATTGCTAGACTTGCCAGGCTTCACAAGTTTGTTGCACAATTGCATGACCAGATCCAGATCAACTTTCTTTGCAAAAATTCTGCAAGTCTGCTGCACGTTGTGGTTCAGTTATGTTGAACAATAGTCATCCCACCACAGGGGTCACTGTGGCTAAATTTTCATGTTGTAGACTTGCAGAGCTCTTGCTGTAGGGTCACCACTGCAACTTTTCTTTTGCTAGACACAAATTTGCTAATTGGTAAAGTGTCAATTAGAACTTGTGCTTCAATTGCTCTGCAAGCATACAACTTGCCAGTGAAAATGTGCAGCAAGGTAACAGACTTACATTTCAAATTTGTGGCATGTGCTATCTGGGGTGCTTCTTTATAGAGATAACAAAACTGTTTAAAATTCACTATCCCAATTTCATCACCTTTCTTCTAGCTTATACTGTACTGTTATAATTTGAAAAATGATTTTCTCTTTAATTTTTTTTTTTTTATCGCTTCTTAAAAAAAAAGGATGGGGGGAGTTCTAAGCAATAGTCATTATCTCCTGCAGTCCTCAGCTTCCTTGTCACCAATCTTTTCCCAGTTGAATGACACCCCATGTCATTCAATCCAATTCCTGTGAGTGACTGTCATGTCAGTGACTGTAAAGGATACACCCGTGGGGTGCGTTATCACGTCAGCTTGGGCTAACAGTACCAATGCACATGCTGCAATGTCATTATATGAGCACTGTTTTGTGCTGGGGTAAGGAATGCCCATAGCTGAAGTAAAGAAGTAAAGGAAGAGGGCCTTGCATGTCATGTGACACGTACCTGGGTGTAACTTTCATTTTTTACACTTGTTTTACACTTTTTTTTCTTTTTACTAAAACTCTCTTTTTCATCACAAGGGGACAAAATATGTCGCCAAAAGTTTGGCACCAACCAAACTGTTAGGAAGAACAACCACGTGGGCATGACTCATTTTAGAATCAACCAAATTCATCCTTGAAGAGTTTTATCACCTAAGGCGATGTTCTAAAAAGACAATATTACTCCATTTGCAGCAATAAAAACTTGACAGAGGTTTTAAAGGGGAGTTCCACCCACAATTTCACGTTTTAAATATAAATACCCCTGTAATACACAAGCTTAATGTATTCTAGTAAAGATAGTCTGTAAACTAAGGTCCGTTTTGTTAAGTTGTTACAGCATTTAGACCGTGGCCATCTTAAGTGTGGGCATCATGAAGCCAGACTGTATGACTTCCTGGATTTCAGCTTTGCATATCTCGCACATGCTCAGTGCTGCACAAGCAATGTAATAGGTTTCAGTCAGGTATGCAAGGACTACTGGGAAACATGATGCCTATCCCAGAAAGCCTTGCAAATAGCCTTGTGACTTAAAAGCCTAGGCTAATAAGGAGGACTACAAAATAAAGGTATTTACAAGCAACAAAATAAATAAAATTTGTCCATTCTGAACACTATGGCCCAGATTCGCGTACATCGGCGCATTATTGGACCGGCATAGCGCACCGCCTTTACGTTAGACTTGCGCCATCTAGCCGCGTAATCCCCCGATTCACGTAGCTTTTGCGCAGGAAATTGCGCAAGCGTAAGGTTTTTTCCAGAGGCGTAAGGAGGAGTAATACAAATTGGGAGGGACATGGGCGTGTTACATTGAAATGAGCCGTGACCCCATGCAAATGAAGGGCCGGCCGGCTCGCGCATGCGCGCGTGAAGGAGACCATGTCAGCTCCGCTGTGCGCATGCTCACAACTCGGGAGCGGCGCAATCAGTGAAATTGGAAATGGACTAGGGCAACGTTGTGAACTACGCAGACAGCATAAATAGACACACACAAACGCACTTGCATTGCAAAAGTACATCCCTTTGTGTCCCTTCCCATTGAACCAAGTGCTTTTGTTCCTGTTGTTCGTTGCAGTGTGTCTTGTAGTTGTCAGATTAGCGTTCTGTGTGATCAAGTGCTTGTTGGTATATTTGTGAAAGTGTTTTTGATAAGTGTTTGAGAGACTGTTTGGTTGATTGATATATTTTTGTTCGTTTGTTTTCTTGCTTTATTTTTTATTTTATTTTTTTTGGTGACTGTTTCTTGCTGAGTGCTAGTGTGATTTTTGGGTGTTCGTTTTCTCTTTGTGTGTGTTCTTGCCTGATTGGTTGTGCTTGTATTTGTGACTGATTTTTGGAGACTGGTAGTGAGTTTGTTTGGAAGTATGACTGAGAGAAAAAGAAAGCTTAATTTTACTGTGGGGGAAAAAATAATTCTTGCCCGGGCCATTAGCGAGTATGGGCGTTTTCTCCACGGCCCGCAGAGTGCCACCACCACCCCGGCCAGGAGGAGGGAGATATTGGATAGGATCACGGAGCAGGTGAATTCATCGGGGGAGGGGGAGACACGGACCCGGTCTGGGATCGAAAAAAAAATAAATGATCTCCGGCGTCTGGTGAAAAAAAAACTGGCCGCAATGCATGCCCATGCCAGGGGCACAGGAGGGGGCCCACCATGCCGTATTAGGCTTACAGCGACGGAGCATGTGGTGGCCCTGACCTTTCACCGGCATGAAGTGGAGGGCCTGCCAGGCTTTGACACAAGTCCGGTCCCCGCGGTGCCAGGTAAGGTTTTTTGTTCTATCAGGTGTGTAGCATGTGTGGGGGAGGGGGTGAAAGGGAATATGTGCCAAGTGTGTGGATCCTCCAACCTGTGAATGGTTTGTGTCATCCACAGATGTGCAGGAGGGTGCAGGGCCATCTGGCCTGACCGCTCCAACACCAGGACAGCAGCCTAATGAGGCCCCCCCAACAAGGCCACAGTCCGCGGAGGAGGTTCGAGAGGAGGAGGACGATCATGAGGAGGAGGACGATCATGAGGAGGAGGAGTCAGGCACTGGACGAGTGGTTTGTGCGGACTCTTCCCCTCTGGCTGGCAGAAGCCTGCCCTCCCTAAGGGGGAGCCTCCCCCAACATGGCTCCCCTCACAAGGGCCTCCCCTTCTCCCCGCCCACAACCATCAGCTGGAGGCAGGATCCAGAGCACCAGGGGGGCGCCCAATCTCCTGCCCGCCAGTCTGCGAAGGGACCAGGCCCTCCAGACCCGCCATCTGGGACAGCTCTGCCAGACTTTTGGGCGGGTGGAGGAGAGCCTCTCCTCCATGAAGGATACGCTGGGTAACCTGGACTCCCACTCCCGGGCTTTCACAACCTGCCTAAATGAACTGCAGACTACAGCAGCAGGCGTTGGGCAGGATGTGAGGGCCCTTACCCAGGCTATCCAGGCCAACACGGCAACACTTGGTGCTTCCCTGGACAGAATTGCCGTGGCCTTGGAGGGCAGGCCGCCAGGTGGGCAGATATCAGGGGCTGCTCCTCCTTCCCTGGCTTTGCCCCTCCCCCATGAGTCTCCCCTGAGGGGCCGGGGCCGTGGCCGGGGGCGCCCCAGGCGTGGCTCACGCAGAGAGCAATAATTTTTTTTTCCCCCCTTTTTTTTTTTGCTGAAATTTTTTGCATTTTTTTTTGCTGACATTTTTTTTAAATTTTGGGTTGTGCATGCTGTTTGAATGTGGGGGTGACATTCCTGCTGGAAAAGGGGTGTCATCCTCAATTTTGGTGGAGAAGGGTTCCCCAGGACCAGGAAGAAGTGATCCTCAGGTCCGTGTGATTGGTGTATGAATGTTCAGTGACATAATTGGAGCCTTGACGTGGCGTTACTGCTCACCAGTCCTGCATGGTGGACTGGTGCCAATCCAATTTTATGAGGATGTGGGGTGTGTGTGCTAGGGACCACAGTGGTGTGCATGCATGCATTCTCATTGTGCCATGATTAATGTGTGTGTTTAACGTGCAAAGATGCCCAATATGAGCTGCCTCCTGACTGCTCTTCCCTCAGAAGACGGGGTATCCTCGGTTAGGGGTTGATTGTCTGGTTGGGGGGTCAGGTCATCACGTAGCTCAACCTGCAGGCCCTTCCTTCCTTGTGCAGCATGCAACATGCAACGATGATATGGCACACGAAGTTTGGGAAATACAACAGTGTACCCCCAGACTTATCCAGGCATCGGAAACGTGACTTCAGGAGGCCAAAGGTGCGCTCCACCACTGCACGGGTTTTGATGTGTGCTTGATTGTATCTTTCCTCCCCTGGGGTTTGGGGGTTCCGGATAGGAGTCATGAGATGGGGTCCCAGTGCATATGCAGAGTCACCTGGAAGGGAAAAGACAGGAGAATGTTAGTCATGCATGTGCCACTTGTGAGGTGTGCATCACGGGAGGGGATAGTCATGCCTGACTCCCATGTCACTCACCAACCAGCCAGGTGTTCCCATACACATTCTGATTGAATTCCATTCGGATGTGGCATTGATTTTAGATGTAGCTGTCATGGGTGGATCCGGGGTGTTTGGCACGGACGTGCCATATGAGGCCTTGGGCATCAACTATCACCTGTACGTTGATGGAGTGCCAATTCTTCCGATTGCGGTACATGTGCTCTGTCTTATGGGGGGGCTGGAGTGCCACATGTGTGCAATCAATGGCCCCGATGGTGCGTGGGAATCTGGCAATTCTGTAGAAATCTGTCATTGCCTTCAGCCGCAGGTCCTCAGTGGTGGGTTTGATGATTTGGTTGGCCAAGCGTGTGAGGATTGCAGGGACAACCTGGTGCACACATCTGCTCACGGAGGATTGTGACATCCCAGCCACCACTCCACTTGTACGCTGAAAAGAGCCACTGGCAAGGACATGGAGTGTTGCCAGTACCTTGACCAGTGGCTGCACTGGATGTGAGCGTTGTGTTGGGCTGGTGATGTCCTCCTGCAGGGTTGTGGTTAATTCCAGGATGGCATGAGGGGGGAATCTGAAGATGCGATACACCTCAGAATCACTCATGCCAAAGAGGTCTTTGTGTGTGCGGTATACCCTCTCCCGTGCCATCCTCCGTGCCATCCTCTGTGCCCTCCTCCTTCTTTGGTCATCTAAATTCACTAGTGCAGCTATGAGCGACGATGCCCCTGGCATGTTGGCAGTCAAATTGTAGTGCAACACGTGTGTGTGGTCTGCTCCTCAGTAACGGTGTTGCTTTCTGTGAGATGTAGACGTTTTTTCAAAATTTAGACCAGCTTTTAGGTGCTCTAACTTTAGACAGGACATTTTGCTGTTGCGCACATCGCGTAGCCTGCGCAGCAACTGCGTTTTTTTGTGGATCCCCGCAACTCCCTCATTAGCATATTTGACTAGCAAATCAATGGTGTGTCTAGCGCATTTTTGCGCGGACGGATGCGTCTGTCTAACGAAATTACGCCGGACAAAAAAAAGTAGATTTCTGGCGTAATTCGTTTTCTGAATCACGCGCATCTAAACGCACGCGCACATTTAGACTTACGCACGCGCAACACCAGTTGCGCAGG
Organism: Rana kukunoris; assembly: GCA_029574335.1. Lineage (NCBI taxonomy): Eukaryota > Metazoa > Chordata > Amphibia > Anura > Ranidae > Rana > Rana kukunoris. The sequence continues at coordinate 78,289,947 of CM056052.1, forward strand.
CGTAATCGCTCTGTGAATCTGGGCCTATGAGATTAGAGCATGCAGCACAAACATAACAAAAATGGGTGGAACTTTATCCAAAACTAAAAAAAAAATGGTTTGACTTAAAATAGATGTTGATCTCGCTTGGACGGTGCTATCATCAGTCCATATTACCAGTATACATAACCAGGTCATAATATTTCTGATACTACAATATCATAAATACTGCCATAAAAGGGCCCTTTTTTTGCTGAAACAAATTTGAAGACAGCACAAAAAAACAGGAATGGAAAGTAATTCTGCAATGATATATGTGGCTGGCACATTAGGGAAAGCGAAAGAACTAGATAAAGGCTGCTCCGTGTACATATTAAATTTGGAATTGTACACTGAAATATTTAAATTGATATTTAATAATAATTTTAAAGCTGATAACTTTCATATGCATATCTAAAAAGATAAAAAAAAAAAATAAGCTGATTAGACTCATACTGACAAAGCCAGTACATTCCCATTAAAAGATATCATTCATACGATATGGATGTCATCGCTTACCGCAGGCTGGAGCCGTACAGTTCTGCAATACTGCATACACAGGACATGGATTGCACAATTATGCTGTGAATGCACTCTCATGTAGACATTACTTTAGGCAACACAAACTGGCAGCTTGTCTTATATTGTCTAATGTGATGAGTTCCAAGACATTGATATGAGCTTTCTGTGAGACCAAACATCATGAACCACAGGTATTTGGCTTGGCACTTCCAGGCTCGGCACCCATGGGAAATGCATACACTAGAGACTACTTCCGCAAAGCTGTTTGAATTCCCCTCTTCGTAATGTTAATTAGATTTCCTAACAGTTTTTTTTTTTTTTTTTGGTGCTCCCAGCAATAATGCAGGTTCTTAAAATGACTTTCCATGGATGAGTTATTAAAGGAGAATGTCTTATTAAAAGGCAAAGTACCGTATATTGATGCTTTCAGTTGCACAGCTCATAATGTACAAGTAAGTTTTGACCTGTAACTGACAGGCAATCAGATTGTTCAATTTACTTATTGTCTTATGCCGCGTACACACAAACGGATTTTCCGTTGGAAAACAATCAATGTTTTTTCCCGACGCTGAAGCTTGGCTTGCATACACACGGTCACACAAAATTCCGACCGTCAAGAACGCGGTGACGTACAACACTATGACGAACCTAGAAAAGTGAAGTTCAGTTCTTCCAAGCATGCATTGACTTGATTCTGAGCATGCATGGTTTTTAGTGTGTCGGAATTGCATACAGACGAACAAATTTTCCATTGGAAAAATAGAGAACCTGCTCTATATCTAAGTCCGTCGGAAATTCTGACAGAAAAAGTTTGATGGGGTATACACACGGTCGAAATATCCGACGAAAAGCTCCCATCTGAATTTTTCCATCGAAAATTCCGACCGTGTGTACTCGTTTAGGCCACAAGTTGAACAAGAGAAAATCAATCTATTCCACTATCACAGCTAACAGCGTGAATGAGGAAATCTCGACTGTCAGCTATAGTATTTAGGCACCTGCATCACCCACAGCCCTGAATAGTTACTGTTTGGCTGAAAATGTTTCACCTGGCTGGCTCAGTCGATTTGTCGAGACGTTGGTGCTTGCATGGTCACCCTCTGCTTGAATTTCAAGGCATCTATAGCCAGCCAAGGTGCCCATTGATCATGATCATCATCCTGCACGGCTGATATGAGGTATTCTTTGATGTCCTGGACTGTGTAAATGTAATCAATCAGGTTGTTATTCCTCCTAATCAGCTTTCCAGAGCCTTTCCATGCATTAAAAGACAAGATTAGATAAGCCCCCCGCCCGCAGACCCCCACAACCACCGGGCAAGGGTTGTGGAGATGAGGCCCTTGTCCCCATCAACATGAAGACATCCTTCCCATGTTGAGGGCATGTGGCCTGGTACGGTTCAGGAGGGGGGCGCTCTCTCGTCCCCCCTCTTTTCTGCGGCCTGCTAGGTTGCGTGCTCGGATAAAGGGTCTGGTATTTATTTTTGGGGGGACCCCACACCATTTTTTTACATTTTGGCACGGAGTTCCCCTTAAAATTTATACCAAACCTGATATGGATTCTTTGGGGGAACCCCACGTCATTTAAAAATAAAATAAATAAGCAGGGTTCCCCTTAATATCCATATCAGACCTGAAGGGCCTGATATGGAATTTGGGGGGATCCCCACACATTTTATTTAAATTTTGGTTCCCTGCACAAAATGTAATTTTTGAAAGAAAAAAAGCCTTTTAAAATTACTTGATGAATTGTCGGGGTCCCGGCAATACAGATAAAAGTAATTGAAAAATGGCAGGGGTTACCATTAATATTCATACCAGACTCAAAGGGCCTGGTAATGGACTGAGGTGGAACCCCTGCCATGTTTTTCAATGACTTTTCTCTGTATTGCCGGGACCGGCAATTCATGAATAGCCGCGGGTACTTTTCCTTCGGAAATAAAATATTGTGCAGGGACTGTTCTGAGCACGGGAAACATGTGCTACTTTACATGCATACATTAAACACCCCCAGGTACAAAATTTAAAGGAATATTTCACTTTTATTGTTTCACTTTAAGAATTATTAAAATCACTGCTCCCGATAAAAATGCATTTTTCTTAAAACATTTTTTTTTGCATTGATACATGTCCCCTGGGGCAGGACTTGCATATTAACCTTTAAAATTTGAACTTTTTCACGTTCGAGTCCCATAGACTTTAAGGCTGCGTACATACGATGAGACATGTCCGCTCAAACATGTCCGACGGACCGTTTCCAGCGGACATGTCTCATCGGATTTTGGTCCGATGGCGTGTACACACCATCGGACGAAAATCCCCTTGGGCTGAGGATGCAGTGACGTAGCGGTGACGTTGACGCCGCCACGTCACCACTCCAGGAAGTAAAATATGTCCACGCATGCGTCGAATCCATTCGACGCATGCGTGGACAGTTATGTCCGCTGGCGAGTGTACTAACCAGCGGACATATCCGACGGACATGTCTCCGGCGGACAAATTTCAAAGCATGCTTTGAAATTTGTCCGCTGGGAAAACATGTCCAATAGCCCGTACACACGATCGGAGATGTCTGCTGAAACAGTTCGTCGGACCAGTTTCAGCAGATAAATTTGATCGTGTGTACGCGGCCTAACAGTGTTTGAGTGTTCGTGTGAACTTTTGGTCTGTTTGCATGTTCTGGATGTGAACAGAACCGGGGGTGTTCGGCTCATCCCTCATCGACAGCTGAGTCACTGTGGAGAGATAGGAGCTGGCAATTAGCCGACAGTGGCCAGCTCAGAAAAGGAAGGGCTGAGCCCAGCCCTGACACTACTACAGCGATTATCTGAGGTCTCTAAGGTATAAGACATGCATAGTGCCAAGTGGAACCATTGTAAGTATGCAATAATGATCATACTTGAAGTTCAGCTTTAAGGAAGCATCTGCAAGGGGAAGGTTATGCTTAGTCTATTTGATTGGCTAGGGAGGGGGGTTTACATATTTAGTCAACATTCTTTGCATTAAAGTAAAAAATGTTTATGCGTTTATACATACCTGAGTCCTCACTCAATCCAGTGCTGTGCCCATCTCCAATAGCTCTCCCCTGGTCACACAGGATTGGCTGGGACAGTGGCTGCCATTGGCTCCTGTTGCTGTCAGTTAAATTCTTTAATGAGGGAGTGAGAGTTGTGGCTGAGCCGCACAGGTGTGCCACAATAGGAAGCTGTTTTCAATGCTGGTGCATTGAGAATAGAAGGAGCCAGGGGTCCTGGGGGGGAAAAGTGTGGGAACTCCCACCCAAGATCCACTCTCCCACTAAAAAAAATGATACGCTCATATGAATAATTACTAAACCGCATGTTATATTTTTTCCATCCACTGTACCTTGGTAATACTTTATGTTACTGGCTGCTTCCTGTATATGGATTAATTGGGTAGTGTGCGGGTATTCTGTCACTTCTTCGATGTCGCAATGTCTCCTGGGAGCTTTTGTCATTGTTCCCAGGCGACATTGCTCAGGTCTCCCGCGAGTTATCGTGGGATTTAGAAAGAAGCAAGTTCGCCTGCAAGGATTACTAAGGAGGTTCGCCTGCCCTTGACAGTGACTCGAGCTGGGCATCGCCGCTTAGTGAAGGATTGGCTCGGCTGCTCTTGGCTGCTCTAGTCCTGCAAAGGGAACTGAGTTCCTGCTGTGAAAAAAGTGCAGGAACTCCGTTCCCACGCGTTCCCGCAGGACTTGAGCCCGGGAAGGAGCCCAGAGCGATGGTGGGGGACCCTAGAAGAGTCTTATTATAAAAATAAAATAACAGATTTATTTTTCTTTTGTAAAACCATATGAATAATAAATGCCCATTGTAAGAACCCTGGGCAGTAACTGTCACTTTTGTTAAATAGCTTGGCCTTTAAGTGAATGCTAAGAAAAGTATAAATAAAGGCATGTGGAAAAAAAAAAAGAAATCCATACAGAATAATTACCATTACAGGTACTAACCCCATACATTTGATAATAATTGTATTTATTTTAAAACAATATTTGTGTTCATTATAATGGTCCTTTAATTTAAAACACCCATCCTGCTGCTCACTATAAACAAATTCCAGTTTAATACAGTTAAAATACATACTGTACAAGTCGTGTGAAAAATTAGGTACACGCCGTGGAAATTGTTGACCTTTAAAAAATATTTAAACAGGCAAACAGTAGATCTTTATTCAAACATAGCCTACAGATAAAGGTGACATACTTGAATACAAATAAAAGAAAATGTGCCTTTTCAATCATTTATATAGCAAAAAGATGTAGTGGTACACTGTGGAAAAAGTAAATATATCCTTGGTATCAGAGGGTGGCATAGTGCCTCCTTTAGCAAAAAAATGCTTGTAGGCATATTGTATAACTGGCCACCAGTCTCTGACGTCTCTCTTGAAGACAGCGATGTGCTTAAGTCTTAATCCAACCTTGCCCTGGGAAGTCTCCGGTGTGTGTTAGTCGAGTAGACTGGGAAGAAGAAGCAGCCAGGTGGGCTGGTAAAGTGGCAGCCAGGTGGGCTGGTAAAGTGGCAGCCAGGTGGGCGAGCATTTCTGTGGGCAGTATAGCTGGAACCAGTGTCTATAGGGAAGCAGAAATCTATGCAGGATGCAGCTATTTTCTACAAGGGACTGAGAGTTCCTAGCCTGTAATGGGCTGTTGCTGAGCTAACAAAAGACTTTGACCCAGATTTGCAGAGCACTTACACCAACGTATAACAAGATACGTCGACGTAAGTGCAAATGTGCGCCGTCGTATCTGTGCGCCAGACCCACAAACAGAGATACGCCTAAAACCAGGCTACACCCCGCCGACGTATCTTGCTTAGGCCGGCGTAGGGTGGGCGTAAGTTTAGGCAATTCACAAACGTACGTGCGCCCGACGCATGTTATGCGCTGTGCGCGTAAGTTGTACGTCCGGCGTAAAGTTACTCCCCATAAAGGAGGTGTAACTCAGCAACAGACATGCTCAGGTCTGCACCAGGGAACACAAGCCGGCGTATTTTACATTGGACGTGTGTCTGGCTGGGCATAGGTTACGTTAACGGCGTACACAGTGATCCGGCGTATCTTAGGCAGTTGTTCCGATGTGGTTGTGAGCATGCGCTTCGCATGCGCAGTTCGTTATACATACTCGTCTGGTGCTCGGCCCATCATTTGCATGGAGTCACGCCTCATTTACATGGATCACGCCCACTTCCACTTACGCTGGCCTACGCCTTCGCAAACACTCTACGCTGGCGCATCCAGGCCTGTCGCTACAGGACAGGCAAAACAAACAATTGCTTGGGGCCCAGAGCTGGCCTGGGGCCCCCAACTTTCCCTTTCCAGGCTGTAGCGTGGCCAAGCTCCTCTTCCTTCCATCTTGAGTCCTGTCAGTCTGGCCGGGTACCGCGCGTGATACAGGAGATTCAGTTTCCTGTTCCTGGCCGGACTGACAGGAAGTGCACACTGAGTGTGGAAGACAGGAAACTGAATCTCCTGTACCGCAGGTAAGAATAGACAAAAAAGTGTAGCGTTAACGTAGGCTTTGCATGTGGGGGGGCAGGTGCTTTGGGGCCCTCATTGTGCTTGGGGCCCCCAAATTCCTTCAAACGGCCCTGGGCGCATCTTGGTGAGCAATGGCTTGCTGAATGCAGTGCTTGCCTCTCCGCGCTGCGCCGGCATAGCGTACTGTGTGTGCGCTACGCCGGCGTAAATGTGCGCCCACTCTCTTTGAATCCGGGCCTATTAGTTCCCAAAGGAGTGAACCCAACAGAGCTGTGCAAAGGAACAAAGTTTGTGCCGGAGGAAGAAGTACAGTAGGGTCTGTAAAAAGGGAGAAAATTGTCCATGGTTCTGTTTGTTAGACATTTTGCCAAGTTGGGCATCCCATAATCCCTAACCCCATCTCAGTTAATAACCCCTAAAAAAAAAAGGAAATGCTGTATTACTGTCTGTGCAGCAGTGGGGAACCTGGACATCTGCAACTCCTATGGGGTAGTGCTACAATAGGATACATCTTGCATGGACTCCATTGCTTCTAAGCAACTGCTGTAAGGTTGTTCCTCCATGAGGAGAGTTCTAAAATAGATCTGTGATGATGATGCTGTTTTCTCTATATCCTGCATTTAGCCCTAATGAAGGGGGACTAGTGTTGCTCCCAAAATGTGTTGGCTGTTTTTTTATGACTTTTTTTTATCAACGATTAAAATTATCTTGGACTTCTTTGTCTGATTTTGTTCTGACACTTCTTTCTATATTTTTATGGTTTGAGCTACTGTTAGGTGCCCAATGAGGAAAGCCTTTGCTGTGGGGAGCCGCCTCAACAGAGACATTGAGCTTGTTTGAAATTGTCCTTTGTGTGACAAGTCTAAAAGTTCCCAGTGCCTCTTTGAGTATGTTTATTCTAGAAAAGCATGGAACCTAGGGGATAAACACGACAGCAAGGCTCCTGGAGTTTTCAGATTGGGATCAGCAATGGCAGGCTGTAAATATATCTCATGATAGTCTTCTTTTACTTGATGGCCATAAATTATCGGTGGTTGGATTGAGAAAGCGTTTAAACTAGAGCTGTCATCTAACTATCCTAAACATCTGTGACTCTGAGCTTCCTGGTCCTGGGCCAAGGCTTCCAAGAAGAAAGCTGGCCATGCAATCAGGAAGACATTGGCTTCTTATGAAAATTTTGACCCTGTCAAAAAGAAAAATCCCTAGTATGGTCTTAGCGCTTGAATCTGAGTAGGTTAAAGACAGCCCATGAGGATAGAAATATTGGAGTTGCTGATGCTGATGTATTTTTAATAGTGCTGGCTTTGTGGCTGTCATCCTGATCCTGGCTAGACTGACTAGTGAGTCAATGGCCTGGAACAAGCATACAGGAAAGGAGCTTTGATTTTTATTTATTTTGCTAGGTGCGTGCTTGTTCTGGGTAACTAATAAATGAAGAATGAGTTTGATAGCTGTGGAACTTTAACCCTTTCACTGCCATAGCTGCTTTTGAGTGTGTGTGTGTGTGTGGTTTGTTAAAAAATATATATTTTAGGCCTGAAGATTAGTTAATAACATACCCAAATATTATATATTTTCTGAAAGTAGAGACCTTAGAGAATAAAATAGGTGTAGTTTATATTTGTTACGCCACACAGTATTAGTGCAACGGTTTAATAATTGCAAATTTTCAATAAAAAAATACACTGACTTTAATTTTTCTCTGTGAGGGGATATCTAAATGATGCCTACAGCTAGAGGCATCATTCAGATATCATTATTTGCCGGCGGTGATTCTGTGCACCATAAGAACGATCATAGCGGTTCCACAGCTTGATCGTTCTTATAGGCGGCAGGAGGGGACACCCACCCCCCTCCTGCCACCATCCAGTGCTTCTCCGGGCTCTCCCGTGCCATCGGGGGCCCGGAGAAAGAATCGCCCATCGCTGGATGGGAAGCATAGAGATGACTGGTCTATGACCGTCAGAGGCCCGGGCTCAATGAGATGACGTCACGCCCGGGTACCCGGAAGTAAACAAAGCCACGATTGCGGCTAGTAAGCATGAGATCGGTGAATTTTTTTTCACAATCTCATGCTTTCCAGCCTGTAGGAGAGATGCAGGGTCTTATTGACCCCACATCTCTCCATAAAGAGGATCTGTCACACACTATTCCTATCACAAGGGATGCCCTATGTCCCTGGTAGCTTGCACTTAAAAGCGGACGCACACATATGTAAACGCCGTTCAAACCACATATGTGAGGTATCGCCACGTGCGTTAGACATGTGCAACATTTCTAGCTCCAGGACCACACCTATTCTCCTGCTCTCCAGGATTGAGTCTGAAAGAGTGACTCCTCCCCAGGGCTTGAACTGACTCCAGTAGTAATCGGCGTGCGTCCTAAGAGTAGGACGTACGGCTCCTGGAGCCAGATAGGCAGGGTTCTCCTCCCCCAGCATCAGCCTCCACTGTCAGATCCGCTCCGACCTCGAGCCGCCCCTGGATCCCCTGGTTTCTCTCTCCCTCTGGAGCCCCCACCTGCCAGAAACCAGACAGGCAGACGGTGACAGACACTGCTAGGCAAGCCTGCACTATCCCTCCATTCCTCCTGCAATCCACCGCTTGGCTTCCCCCTGCTTCACCTGACCCCCCTGGCTTCCCTCCGTCACCCTTCTCCAGCAGGTAAGCCTTTCACTGAGGCTGCAGACGGCCGTCCTTTTGAGGACAGCAGCTGCTGCCACTTAAAAGCCCCTGCTATCTCCCTATCCACATCTCCCCTCCTATACCCCCTCACTACCCATCCGCCACCTGCCCCGCAATCCTTGGCAATTTTCAGCCATTTCTGGCATTTCTGGCTTCCAGGCCGGCGTTTTTCGATACATCCGCGCCGGCCTGGAAGCAATCGCGGCAGCCGCAATTTAGGAAAGGCCGCGGCTTCACCCGCGGCCTAGTGGCGCGCCGCTTCTCACCCCCTCCAACCGCCACCAAAGTCCGAAAACGGACTTGAACCCCACCCCATACCCCCAGGAAAGTTACCTCACACCCCGTCTAGTAATCCTGGCCCCAAATAGTAGCACCGATCCACCCAATCTGGAAGCTTTACCAGTCTGGATCCTGCTACCGATCGGCAGGCCATTTTTGCTGCACCCAGCCCCAAATCTTAATCACCACTACAACTTGATCCAGGGGTTACCCGATCGCCTCTTACAGGGGTCAGGAAGGAATTTTTTCCCTGCCGGAGCATATTGGCCGAGCGCCGCCAGGGTTTTTTGCCTTCCTCTGGACCAAGCCAGGAGAGAGGAGTTTAGCCAATTCCTCTCCCCACTGCCCTAAAATCCCCCCCCTCCCCCCCCTGGTGTATTGGCGAACATGGCATGTAGGCAATATTCTGCCGAGACCATTTGGAGTTTGAGGCAATGCGCCGCAATACTGCCAGCCATCACCAGAAAGGCCCTAAGAACTGAGCGACTATGGAGAACCAATCATAGATCGACGGTTAGACATTTCAGACATTTACCCCAGGTCAAGCACATATCATGTGCTCTGATCAATACTAGATCGGCAGTAAAACACCGACTAGAAATCCGCGACTTCATTCAACAAAAGGATCTAGACTGTCTTTTTATTACAGAGAGCTGGCTCACAGCCGACTGTAACACCATTCTAGGAGAATTGGTGCCAGAAAATTACCGTATCATAACGGAAAACAGAATAGGGCAAAGAGGAGGCGGCCTGGCGGTGATCCACAAGACTCATCTTACGATCACCAAACCAGTCCGCCAAAACCCTCTTCCATTCATGGAAACCCTTACTCTGCAACTGCAAGCAAGTTCAAAGGAGACCGTCCACATTCTGCTCTGCTATAGGCCACCCGGCCCAAAATCGCAGCTGCTCTCATCATGGACGGATTTCTTCTCCACTTATACCCTCAACAGTAAACAACTTTTGCTGTTAGGGGATTTCAATCTCTGGGCCAATTCCTCACAAGACCCCATTGCCGACGCCTGTATTGACCACCTGGAAGGATTAGGATTGCAGCAACTAGTATGTGGGCCTACACATGCTTCAGGTCACACACTCGATCTTATTTTCAGACAAGCTCTGGAAATAAAAATTAGGGAAAATGAAAAATTGCCATGGACAGACCACCAGGCAATTATATTCAGTATTTCCACCATCCCCCCCGCAACAAAAACATCGAATCCAGTGGCAACACACTGGACTAGATGTCAGAAGAAGCTCCACTCGGAACTCTTCAAAACGACTTTAAGGAAAAAAATAGAAACAACCCAGCCGCAGCAAACGGCCGTTGAAACATTGAAAGCCATAAACTCGGCCATGCTACAGTCAGCCGACTTGGTAGCGCCGAAACGAATAACCCGCATTCGGAAAAACAACCGCAGCTGGTTTAACAACCAGCTGTCGTTACTGAAGCAAGAACGCAGAAGGGCAGAATCTGCCTGGAAAAGATGTTCTTCTGAGCTAAACCTATCCATCTACAAGGCGACCACAAGAAAATACCACAAAGGAATTTTCCAAGCCAAGAAGAATTATTTTTCGGAGGCTATCAACGGTGCCCAAAACCGCCCCCGCGAACTCTTCAAGATGGTCACCCAGACCATGAAACCAGGATGCATTGAAGCCCCCAGTTCGGACACACAAGAATTTTGCAATGAGCTATCGGATTATTTCGTTAATAAAATCGAGGCAATCCGTGAAAGCATTCAGCAAAATTTTTCTCCCCTCAGCCCCCCCTGTAGCCTCTCACACAGCACCCATAGTAATTCTCCGATATCAGGTAAGTTCACCCTGGAACCCATCTCCATCGAGTCCACTAAGAATGTCATTTGTACTCTGCGCAATGGCGCAGCACCAAATGACATTATCCCCACAAAACTGCTGAAGGAATGCGCCGACATCCTGGCTCCTCCCATCACGCAGCTTATCAACCAGTCTTTCTTGGAAGGCATAGTGCCCTCACAGTTGAAAGAGGGTGTAATCCAACCCATCCTGAAGAAACCCTCCCTGGACCCCAAGGACCCACTCCACCGCCGTCCCATAACAAGCCTCAACGTATTCTCTAAGATAATGGAAAAAGTAGTGGTACAACAGCTGCAACTGCATCTAGATACCCACAAGCTACTTGATCCATTGCAATCAGGCTTCCGTCCCGGACATGGGACGGAAACAGCATTACTGAAAGTATGGGACGATGTTCTCAAGGCCGCAGACGAAGGAGAATCTTGTCTCCTGGTTCTGTTGGACCTAAGTGCAGCTTTTGACACTGTAGACCACAATCTGTTACTGACTCGGCTTTCTGAAGTAGCCAGGGTCGCAGAAGGCGATTTATCTTGGTTCTCCTCTTTTTTGGAAAACCGATCGCAAACAGTGAATCTAGGACCTTTTACGTCTGAAAAACGCACAGTAACATGCGGAGTCCCTCAAGGATCGCCTCTGTCACCAGTGCTATTCAACATCTACCTTCGTCCTCTTTTTGAGATTATTAGCAGCCAAAATCTGCTTTATCACTCTTATGCAGATGACACGCAACTGTATTTCCGCATCTGCAATAGACAGGATCACCACCTCAATCTAGAGACATGCCTCTCTTTGATAGAGGACTGGATGACAAAGAGTTATCTTAAACTCAATGGAGCGAAAACAGAACTTCTTCTGTTTCACGCCAAGCGAAGGAATCAACCCTCAACAGCGTGGACCCCCCCCGCCTATTTTGGGCAAGCTCATCACCCCTAGCGCCAAAGTCAAAAGCCTAGGGGTCATTTTTTACTCCTTTATGACAATGGACGCACAAATAGGGTCAGTGGTCAGCGGATCTCACCATCTACTGCGCCTACTACGCAGACTCACTCCGTTCATCCCTAAAGAAGATTTAGCGGTCGTGGTGGGAGCAGTTGTAAACTCCAGGTTGGATTATGCAAATGCCCTTTACCTCGGTCTCCCCAAATACCAAATCGCTCGTCTGCAAGTCGTTCAGAATACGGCCGCCAGACTTGTGACTGGGAAAAAACCCTGGGAATCTATCTCACCTTCACTGAGAGCCCTTCATTGGCTGCCAGTTAAAGACAGAATCGCTTTTAAAGCTCTCTGTCTTACGCATAGATGTGTCCATGAGAATGCCCCCCTTTACTTATGCGAATTAATAAAAGCGCATAATCCAAATCGCGTTTTGCGATCCACGAATCTGAACCTGCTCCAGGTTCCGAAAGCCAACTTCAAGTCCAAAGGAGAAAGAAGATTTGCGATCCAGGGTCCCAGACTATGGAACGCTTTACCAACCAGCATTCGGTTGGAGGAGAACCACCTAGCATTTAGGAAAAAGGTCAAGACTTTTCTCTTTTGATATCAAAGGAGACAGGAACAACAAGCGCCCAGAGGCGATTCAGTTCGCATGTGCCGCGCTATATAAGTTTTCATTCATTCATTCATTCATAGACCTCCTCTGTAACTCTAAACTGGTAGCCTGTAAAAAATTTCAAAGCATTGCCCATGGAGATTTCTAAGTAAAGAAGTTTGGCGCCATTCCATGAGTGTGCGCAATTTTAAAGCGTGACATGTTAGGTAGCGATTTACTTGACATAACATCATCTTTCATATTTTTCAAAAAAATTGGGCTAACTTTACTGTTTTTTTTATTTTTTAAGTCATGAAACCATATTTTTTTTTAAATAAAAAGGATGTTTCAAAAATTAGTGAGCAAATACCGTGCAAGATAAAAAGTTGCAATGATCGCCATTTTATTCTCTAGAGTGTCTGCTAAAAAACATATATAACGTTTTGGGGTTGTGAGTAATTTTCTAGCAAAAGAAGGATGATTTGTACATGTAGGAGAGAAGTGCCAGAATAGGCCCGGTATTGAGGTGGTATAAAAGCCCTGTATTGAAGTGGTTAAATAACAAACATGTTATACTTACCTCCACAGTGCAGTTCGTATTGCACAGAGTGGTCCCGTTCGTCCTCTGATGGGATCAAACGGTGGCTTTCGTAGCTCCTCCCCGCAAGAGCTAACCCCCTCTGGGAAGCTCTCTCCCGATAGCTGTACAATAGCCGCCAATTGTATGACTTGGCCTGCCCCCCAGTGGCCGCGTCATTGTATTTGATTGACAGCAGCAGGAGCCAATGGCTGCGCTGTTATCAATCTATCCAATGAACAGCCGACAAGACTTGGGGAAAGCAACGTGGGATTGCTCCCACGGACATTTGGGGCTCAGGTAAGTAAAACGGGGGCCCGGGGGGGGGGGCGATGACTGCAAGGTGTTTTTTCACCTTAATGCATAGGATGAAAAGGTGAAAAAACACAAAGGTTTACAACCACTTTAACTGAACAAGCTCAAGTAAGAAGCTGATTGGCTACCATGCACAGCTGCACCATATTTTGCGTTCTCCAGTTTTAGTAAAACACCTGATATGTAACATGTCATGCCTTAAAATTGTCTGCATTTGTGAGATGACAAGAAACTTCAATACCCCAAATTGTCTTTAGATCATGTTTAAAAGCCCCATTCAGATCTTCAGTTTGGAGTTAACTATAAATAATGGCCTAAAACTATCGCTCTGAAACAGGCATGCCCAGCAATATATAACACGTGTAGCACAATTGTACATTGGTCCCTCATCCTTATCAAGTACAGTGCAGGACTATTGACCCTGCATTGTACGTGGAGGAGGTGAGCATGCCACCATGGCTGAGAGTGCCCTAGAGAGATGGCAGTTCTAGACCGGTCACATGGTAGAAGGAAACCTGCCAGAGTCAGGAATAAGGTAAATATTAAACCTTAATAATAATATCAGAGGGGATAGATTTAGCCTAATTCTCAGAGTTCAGCTTTAAGAATGCTCTACTTGCTCCAATATACCCTTGTTAGCATGATTTACTGACCAGTTGAATAGGCTTTATTTGGAAACCTGCCCTTAGAATGAAATGATCTCTCATGAACACCCTTCTTCGGATTCTTAGTGCGTGCTGTACAGCACTGACTCCTTCTCTGTTTTGCATAACTGCCTCCAGTCTTTGCTGTTAATATGACATCACAGACAGTAAATATTGTCTCATATCACCTCCACTTGAAACAACTTTCCTAGTGAGCCAACATGACAGACTACACAAAACAGAGACATATTCACAAGCCATGGTGCACCGATTCTACACAATGAATGACAGCCTTAATATTTAATTCTGGTGCATTTTGCCCAGTTTTACATTTTTAAAGGTCTGGTTCCACTACCTGATATTGGGTTTTTGTAGATGAAAGATAATTAAAGGAAAAGTACAGCCAAAACTTCTCCTGTGGATGACAGGAGTGCAGTTCATTCTGCACACCTGTGACCTGTTTTGTGCAGACAGCAGACAGCAGACTGAAGCCGGCTGTCGGCTGACGTCACCGAGCCGCTCCAGGCTCAAGCAAGATTGCGACAACGTCAGGATCTGCCCACATGCCTGGACTGACACTCGGCTCAGCCTCTCAACAAGCCGATGAGACCCTCAGCTGACTGCTCTTGCCCCTCCACAGCCCAGCGTGCCAGGGGGCTTGGGGGCAAAGCAGAGAGCTGTGACTGACAGTCACCAGCTCTCTACCCAGTGAGCCCTAAGAACTGAGCGATCAGCAGTGTTTGATGGCTTGGTTCTCAATGTTAGAGACGTCGGGGGGCAGATGCAGCATCATACCAATGCTGTATCCATCTGTGTATAATTATGGAAAAAAAGCCATACTTCTGTATTAACCCCTCGTATGCAGTTGCATGCTTTTCAGTAACAATTCCACTGCCCCTGATCCATTTTAAAAATCTTTTATAATGCAACAAGATGGTAAGGACATTTGTTGTAATAAGAATGACACTGCAAAATGAGCAGTGACAGATCCTTGAAGTATGGTGGGAAGATCTTATGACAGTCCAACAAGAGAGTAGTTGACTTAACCCATAGGAGTCCACCTCTAATTGGTATATCAGTTGGGTGAACTAGCTGATTAATGTG
Organism: Rana kukunoris; assembly: GCA_029574335.1. Taxonomy (NCBI): domain Eukaryota; kingdom Metazoa; phylum Chordata; class Amphibia; order Anura; family Ranidae; genus Rana; species Rana kukunoris. The sequence continues at coordinate 78,304,958 of CM056052.1, forward strand.
TCCGCTGACATCTGCTGCCCCATAGGAAACAATGGGTGATCTGATCGGTTTCGCCTCAAAGACTGACAGGAGGAGCTCATCGGTTCGCTGGTGTAAAAGAGTCCTCTCTCAAATGGCGGTGTACCTTAGTGTGCTCAGTACCAGAGGTTTTAAACAATAAAATGTCTCTTCTTAGGTCCTGGCTCCTTCACTGGCTGCTCTTCACATCTGCCAGCTCCTCTGCAGGAAATAGACCCAAAGCTAAGCCCAGATATTTATATAATCCTGCAAGGAAGAAATTAACATTTTCTCCTTCCTGGAAGGATTTTTAAAAAGTATGCTTTTTGGGGCTATTCATACTTACCGATGCTGTACCTGTCCCCTGGCATCTCTGCACTGAGAACCGAGCCACTGAACACCGCCAATGGCTCGGTTTTTACACTTCCTTGAGCAAAGCGATGGTGACTGTCACTCAGCATCGCTTCTGCTCTGCTTCTCCGCTCTCATTGGAGCGTTAAGCTGTGGAGGGATGGGGAGCGGCCATCTCAGCGGCTCGCTGAGCTGCTGAGACTGCCATAAATCAGGGCAGCTGGCAGATCCCGGCTTGGAAGTTGGCATGATGCGCTGATGGCAGTGACGTCAGCGGAGAGCGGACTTCAGCCCACTCTCCACTGAAAACGGGTCACAGGAGAGCAAAATGAATTGCACTCCTGTGACCCAGAAGAGAAGCCCAGCCTAAAAAGCTCAGGCTGGACTTTAAGGGAGAAACAATGTTAAAGGAGCAACATAGTGACCCCTGTCTACAAGTGCATGAGCCCTAATGCCCCGTACACACAATCACTTTTCGGCATGAAAAAAAACGTTGTTTTTAAAAACGTCGTTTTTAAAAACGTCATTTAAAATGATCGTGTGTGGGCTTCACATTGTTTTTCATATTCTGAAAAAAAAAATTCGAGCATGCTGCATTTTTTAACGTTTTAAAAAAAAATGTTTTTTGGGTTGTAAAAAATGATCATGTGTGGGCTAAAACGACATTAAAAATGACGTTTTAAACCCGCGGATGCTCAGAAGCAAGTTATAAGATGGGAGCTTGATTTAAAAAAAATTAAAACAATGGTGTGTGGGCAACATCGTTTTTAATGATGAATTTGGAAAAACAATGGCCCAGATTCACAGAGCGATTACGTCTGCGCAACAGGAGATGCGCGTGCGTAAGTCTAAATGTGCGCGTGCGTTTCGTTGCGCGGCATCCCCAGAACGAGATACGCAAAAAATCGTCTTTTTTTTGTGCCGCGTAATTTCGTTAGACTGGCGCATCCATCCGCGCAAAAGTGCGATAGACACACCATTGATTTGTTAGTCAAATATGCTAATGAGGGACTTACGGGGATCCACAAAACAACGTTGGGGCAGCGCAGGCGACGCAGTGTGCGCAACAGCAAAATGTCCTGTCTAAAATTAGAGCTGATAAAAGCTGGTCTAAAAAAAGAAAAAAAGTCTACTTGTCAGATAAAGCAACACTGTTAGTGAGGAGCTCAGCAGTCACACGTGTTGCTCAACAATCTGTATGCCAACATGCCAGGGGCATCGTCGCACATAGCTGTACTACTGACTTTAGATGAACAAAGAAGGAGGAGGGCACGGAGGATGGCACTATAAGGAGGGCACGGGAGATGTTTTTTTTTTTTTTTTTATTTGCTTATATAAAATTTACAATTTAATCTAATCTAATACAATATTCTTATCTGATACAAGCCCCTCACTCTTCACTTGATATATCACACACGCATAGACATCTTTGGCATGAGTGATTCTGAGGTGTCTCGCATCTTCAGATTCACCCCTCATGCCATCCTGGAATTACCACAACCTTGCAGGAGGACATCAGCAGCCCAACACATGGCACCACCCATGACACCCATGACAGCTACATATACAATCAGAGCCCCATCCCCACAGATTTCGAACAGAACATGTATGGGGACAGCTGGCTGGTTGGTGAGTGACATGGGTGGCAGGCATGACTATCCCCTCCCGTGATGCACACCTGACAAGTGGCACATGCATGTGGATGGAAAAATGTGTAGCGCTAAGTATGATAGAATATAAATGAATATAATATATCTATGTGCTGAAAAAGTATGTGTAATTAAAAGGTGTGATCATAGAAAAAAATAATATTTGTTGAAAAAATATCCAACCGTACACAATATAAAAAATAACCAATAACAATAACAAAATTGAGTGGTCACAAACGTGAGAAATAAAGTGTCCGAACAGAAAATGCAATCAATGTCCAAATACAAAGGCTAAAAGTGCTCAATGCAAACAAGTGATGTCCTCTAGGCGAACTCTTGTATGGTGATATAAGAAAAAGGAAGAAGACCTTCACCCAATAAAGCATGGAGGCTTACCGAATCAAGTGGACTCTACCAGCTATACAGACTAGAGAGTCACATAGGCTTTGGAACATCCAGCATGGATCGAGGCCTCGTGGAACTGCCGGTGACAGGGATGTAAATCTGCACTGTAATCCGGGAGGGAGACTTCTGATGTCCAGGGCTTGATGCTGCGACAGTGAGCGGGAACCGCCGACGAAGAGCACGAACGAAGAAATCGAAATGCACCTGCGATCAAAATGCCAGGATTCACAAACGTGAGGAGAGCTAGGAAGAGACAGCCCAGTGATGTGTGGTATCGCTCAAAGGAAACCAGTGGCACATGCATGACTAACATCCTCCTGTCTTTTCCCTTTAAGGTGACTCTGCATATGCACTGGTACCCCATCTCATGACCCCATCTCATGCCAGCTCACATTATGCATCTTTGCACGTTAAACACACACATTAATCATGGCACAATGAGAATGCATGCATGCACACCACTGTGGTCCCTAGCACACACACACCACATCGTCATCACATTGGATTGGCACCAGTCCACCATGCAGGACTTGTGAGCTGCAACGCCACGCCACGGCTCCAATTATGTCACTGTACATTCATACACCATTCACACAGACCTGGGGATCACTTCTCCACCACAAATGAGGGTGACACCCCTTTTCCCGCAGGAATATCACCCCCACATTCCAAAATCATACACAAACAGAACCAAAAAAATTAAATAAATGACGAGCAAAAAAAAAAAAATGCCCTTCATTTGCATGGGGTCACGGCTCATTTCAATGTAACACGCCCACGTCCTTCCCAATTTGTATTACTCCTCCTTACGCCTCTGGAAAAATGTTACGTATGCGCAATTTCCTGCGCAAAAGCTACGAGAATAGGGTGATTACGCGGCAAAATTGCGCAAGTCTAACGTAAAGGCGGTGCGCTACGCCGGTCCAATAATGCGCAGATGTACGTGAATCTGGGCCAATGTTTTTTCTACATGCTGAAAAACAACGTTTTTTTTTTTCATGCCGAAAAGTGATCGTGTGTACGCGGCATAAGAGTAGAGCACTGTCAGGAAGCATAGAATGTTATCAGCTAACTAGATTTCAGGCAGGATCAACAGGTTTATTGCATTTATTGAGCAGATAACAAAGACCTTTAGTGGTAGATTTTATTTAACAGACTAAAAGAGAGCGAATAAGAGATATTCATTAAAGACCAGTTTCATCGGACCAAATTGATTGTGTGTACGGCCCATCGGACCGGTGTCCATCGGACCAAAGTTTTAAAACTTGCTTTAAAATCTGTCTGATGGACACCTGACCGTCGGACCAAAACGATGGTTAGTACACAAAAGCATCAGACCAAAAACCCGCGCATGCTCAGAATCAAGTCGACACATGCTTGGAAGCATTGAACTTTGTTTTTTCTGCACGTCGTTGTGTTCTACGTCACCGCGTTCTGACCCAATCGGATTTTGGGCTGATGGTGTGTACGCACATCAGAAAATCAGACCACTTCAGCGGTGGCCTGATCAAAACGGTCCGTCGGACCATTCTCATCGGACCGCTCTGATTGTGTGTATAGGGCCTAAGGCCGCATACACACGATCAAATTTATCTGCTGAAAACGGTCCGACGGACCGTTTCAGCAGCCAAATTCGATCGTGTGTACGGGCGGACAGACAGATTTTTCCAGCAGACAGATTTTAAAGCATGCTTTAAAATCTTTCTGCTGGGAACCCGTCCGTCCGACATGTCTGCTGGTTAGTACATTAACCAGCAGACATATCTGCCCGCACATGCGTTGAATGGATTTGACGCATGCGCGGAAGTGTTTTACTTCCTGGTGCGGTGACGTGGCGGCGTCAACGTCACCGCGCTGTCTGCTGGCGGGGATTTTGGTTTGATCGTGTGTACACGATCAAACCAATATATCCCAGCAGACAAATCCGATCAAATCGGTCTGACAGACCAATTTGATCGGATTTATTTGGTCGTGTGTACGCGGCCTAAGGGTTCTTGCACACTAGGTGGCTAAAAAAAATTACAGAACCTCTGGCAAAACAGCAGCATAAAATAGTGGCTCATAGTGCACAAGAGTTTATGTGAGTTTATGAACATTTGATTTTTCAATATTTTTTTTTTTTCAAAATATTTTCCTCTGTTAATTGTTCACTTTAATCAATATTTAAAACGCTGAACGCTTCTTAAACACCACAAGCGCGTTTATGCGCGTCAAGTGTTTTTTTTTTTCCCCAAACGCCTCTCCAAAATGCAATTTGAAAATGTTATGCAAATGTGCCTGTAAATAATCAAATATGCATGGACAAATAGGCTAACATAGACAAAACTAGAGAGCAGTGTTGGGACTTTTCAGATGCATCATATTAAACAACAATATTTTATTAAAAATTAAAAATGTATTTCAAAATAGGTTAAATTCAAGATCCACATTAAAACATTTACACTCAAAACTCAAAACATGTCATATGATCTTTGCTTTAAGGCACTATGCAGATAACAAAATCCTGACATGTTTTGCCCTTCTTTAGGGTTTATATTGTCTGCTAGTGGTCATGACATTCCCACATTTTATGGTATGCAGTTTGAACGAATAGCATAGATTATTAAAAAATTGGATTATGAATGTGGGTGGAGCCACATGGGCGGGTCTACAGTACAAACTACATTTTTTTCTGTACTGACACCACATACCTCTGTAAGGGTTTAGTATTACTCCTTCCTGGCCCTTATACATTTCCAGTGGTCACACATAATCCAATTCGGTTGGATGATTTTGGGAACATCACTTTGGATTTGTTTTGAGTGTAAATGTTTTTATGTGGATCTTGAATGTTAACCTATTTTGAAATAAATTATGATTTTTTTTTTTTTTTTATTGTTGTTCACTATGATGCACCTGAAAAGTCCCCTCTCTCTAGTTTTGTCTAATTACAAGGGATGTTGTACTATAACTTAATGGCAATTCACCCACGCTAACTTCTATTATTAGGCTAACATAGAGTTGCTTATATGGGCTAAAGAAAAAATAGCAAAAGCCTGTATAAGCAGCATTTTTTATGCCTAGCGTGCATGAGACCTAAAACATTTTTTTTTTTTTAATACTTTAACCCAACAACAGTTTCTGTGACCCTGTCCTTGCTAAATGCACAAAAATGTCCATAAGTGAATATAATACTTTATTACCTGACCGTGCTGATAATCTTGTCCATTTTATGGCTATTTCCCTGGAGTGTGTCTGCAGATACACTACCTTGTGTGAAGGTTGGCTCCCGTTCCTGCTCTGGATTAGTATGAAGCATAAACCGGGTGTGTTTCTGGCAGTTCGTTGCGATTTTATTTTAAGGTTGCAGTCACATCATAGTAGCATGTGAAATCACGCAATTTTGCACACATTCACAAATGAGCATAAAATGTGCAGAAAACACGTGTTTGAGGAACAAGCAAAGTTTGAGGCTCAAAAAGGTGCATGAAAAAATAAACAAACAATGTTATTCCCATTTTAATTTTTTTCTTCATTCTTTCCCATCTAATTCGCCATAAGTTTTAGAACTGGGGAGAAGAATGGATGGAGGAGATGCTCTGCATCCCTTGAAACGACTTGACCCAGATATGGTGTAGGGAAAGATGGAGGGTAGTTTAACTTGTTCCCGATCGCCCACCGTCATATTACTGCGGGACGGTGGCGCGGTCTCGCGGGAGCACGTAGCTCTACGTCCTCTCCTTTTCGGCCACTAGGGGGCGGGTACGATAGCCGCCGGGCACCCGTGATTGCTCGTTACAGAGCGGGGAACGGGAGGTATGTGTGTAAACACATACCTCTTGTTCCTGTCAGCGGGGGAAACGCTGATCTTCTGTTCATACAATGTATGAACAGAAGATCAGTGATTTCCCCTAGTGAGTCCACCCCCCCATACAGTTAGAACACAAATAGGAACACACTTAACCCCTTCCCTGCCCGCTAGTGTTAACCCCTTCACTGCCAATGGCAATTTTATAGTAATCCAATGCATTTTTATAGCATTGACCGCTATAAAAATGCCAATGGTCCCAAAAATGTGTCAAAAGTGTCCGATGTGTCCGCCATAATATCGCAGTACTGAAAAAAACGCTGATCGCCGCCATTACTAGTAAAAAAAAATATTAATAAAAATGCCATAAAACTACCGCTATACGCTATAAATTTTGCGCTAACCAATCAATAAACGCTAATTGCGATTTTTTTTTTTACGAAAAATATGTAGAAGAATACGTATCGGCCTAAACTGAGGAAAAAAAATGATTTTTTATATCTTTTTTGGGGATATTTATTATAGCAAAATGGAAAAAATATTGCATTTTTTTCAAAATAGTCGCTCTATTTTTGTTTATAGCGCAAAAAATAAAAACTGCAGAGATCATCAAATACCACCAAAAGAAAGCTCTATTTGTGGGAAAAAAAGGACGCCAATTTTGTTTGGGAGCCATGTCGCACAACCGCGCAATTGTCAGTTAAAGCGACGCAGTGCCGAATCACAAAAAGTGCTCTGGTCTTTGGACAGCAATATGGTCCGGGGCTAAAGTGGTTAAGAATTTACCATATTCATAGATTTGAGAGATATAACTTTTGTTGTGATTCATAATGTGAGTTACTGTGAATTTAAGCAAGAGTTGAGGGATGACTGGGTCTGGGAAAGTACGAGTAACTATTCAATTTCAGTTTGTGATTTTTTGTTGTATTCTTTATCTCTGGCTAATGAATGATTCTTTGATTAAGACCACGGTGTTATTAGAAATAGTATACTACTAAATATGACGTTGTGTAATGCAATATACTGACTTTTGGTTATGTTATATCAAATGTAACGTCTATATTTTGAAAATAAACTTAAACTTGAAAGAAAAAAAACAAGGTGCATGAGCTTCTTTGGTGCATTTATAACACACAGCAAAACTTCGAAAATCCCCCCAGGACTTTTAAAACATTTGTCAAACCAAATATAAGGGTAAAAGGTAGGGTTGTCCCGATATCACTTTTTTAGGACCGAGTACAAGTACCGATACTTTTTTTTATGTACTCGCTGATACCGAATACTGATACTTTTTTTAAATGTCCCCCCACAAATGCAGCCATGTCCCCCCACAAATGCACCCATGTCCCCCCACAAATGCACCCATGTCCCCCCACAAATGCACCCATGTCCCCCCACAAATGCAGCCATTTCCCCCACATATGCAGCCATGTCCCCCACATATGCAGCCATGTCCCCAAACATATGCAGCCATGTCCCCAAACATATGCAGCCATGTCCCCCCACATATGCAGCCATGTCCCCCACATATATGCAGCCATGTCCCCCACATATATGCAGCCATATCCCCCAAACATATGCAGCCATGTCCCCCAAACATATGCAGCCATGTCCCCCAAATATATGCAGCCATGTCCCCCGCATATATGCAGCCATGTCCCCCATATATGCAGCCATGTCCCCCCACATATATCCAGCCATGTCCCCAAACATATTGCAGCCATGTCCCCCCACATAAATGCAGCCATGTCCCCCCACATAAATGCAGCCATGTCCCCCCACATAAATGCAGCCATGTCCCCCCACATATATGCAGCCATGTCTCCCACATATATGCAGCCATGTCCCCCCACATATATGCAGCCATGTCCCCCCACATATATGCAGCCATGTCCCCCTATATATATCCAGCCATGTCCCCAAACATATATGCAGCCATGTCCCCCCACATATATGCAGCCATGTCCCCCCACATATATGCAGCCATGTCCCCCCAAATATATTCAGCCATGTCCCCAAACATATGCAGCCATGTCCCCCATATCTGATGATGATGCGGGGGGGGGGAAGTATTCTATTTAGGCATCAGGGGTATTTGCGGGAGTACAAGTACTCCCGCAAATACTCTGTATCGATCCCGATACCGATACTGGTATCGGTATCGGGACAGCCCTAGTAAAAGGTTTTTCTCAAGTGAGTGTACAAAGTAATTAGACTTACAAGCTGCAAGCATCCATGCAGTGTAACTGGGTCCCCAAGACCCAGTTACACCACGTGGATGTTTGCTGCCTGTAAGTCTAATTACTTTGCATACTACTTGAGAAAAACCTTCCCCCCCTTTCTTTCTCTGATACGGTGCCCGTTCTGTACTCCTAAACCTTACTGACTTGCATTATTATAGCAAGCACATCCACACCATGGCATAGACCACCATATGTTTTGTATTTGTTTATACCATTAGGGCTGTCTTCGCACTTGCAGTCCTTTTGAGCGTTCTCTGGCAGCAGCATCCCCCTCCTGGCATCTTGTCGTCTATTCTCCTTGTGTTGGGGACCCTATTTGACTTCCACTTATGATACACTGTCTGCTTTGGGGGTTTAAATGCAGTGGTGCACACTGGAAGGATAGAAGCCATTTTGTGCATATGTGATGTGATGTAATCATACACTGTGAGTATCCATTGTTCGCCTTAACATAAGCTGCCATGATGGACCTCTTACTTGTATTGATAATGCTTGTATATATCTGTACATGATTATATATATTGACATGTTCTTATTATACCATCAGAAAACTATATATTGTTTTGATCCTGCCCTGAAGAAGGAATTTATTACATTCCGAAACATGTTGGAATCTTCTGTGTAATTGCCTGTGGTTTGGCTTCTCACCATGAGACCAACTGTATGCTTCAGATTTTAGCTTTAGCTACCACTCTTTTAATATGCTATAATAAAATACTTTGAATTTATACTCTCTCTTACCCTTATAGGTGGTTTGACAACTGCTTTAAAAGTCCTGGGGGTATTTCCTTCCTTTTACTACTATATGAATCTAAAAAGTTATCAAAGCACTAACACAGGATCGTCCAGATGAGAGAGTCCATGGATGGCAATACCTCCATCTGTGGACTTTCCCATCTGGACGATCCTCATTTCTACCTTTATCTCTGATAGTTCACAATATATGTCCCTCTCTGACGCTTGTTGTGCCCCAGAACTCTAAGGCCGCGTACACACGATCTAATTTATCTGCTGAAAACGGTCCGACGTTTCAGCAGACAAATTTGATCGTGTGTACGGGCGAGCAGACAGGTTTTTCCAGCAGACAAATTTTAAAGCATGCTTTAAAATCTGTCTGCTGGGAACCCGTCGGTCCGACATGTCCGCTGGTTAGTACACTAACCAGCGGACATATCTGTCCGCACATGCGTCGAATGGATTTGACGCATGCGTGGAAGTATTTTACTTCTTGGTTCGGTGACGTGGCGGAGTCAACGTCACCGCCACGTCACCGCGATGTCTGCCGGCGGGGATTTTGGTTTGATCGTGTGTACACGATCAAACCAATATATCCCAGGAGACAAATCCGATCAAAACGGTCTGTCAGACCGATTTGATCGGATTTATTTAGTCGTGTGTAAGCGGCCTAACACTCTACCTTCTGAGAAGCCTGTTATGATTAGGGTTGAGCGAACCCGAACTGTAAAGTTGGGGTTCGTACCAGACTTTAGTGTTTTTTTGACCCGAACCATAAACAATTTGCTGTAAGTTCGGGTTCGGTGTTCGGGTATGTAACGGCACACTGCAGGCAGTAAATCAGCATTTGTTTTACTTGTGTGACCTAGAAGCCATCACAGCCATGCCTACTAATGGCATGGCTGTGATTGGCCAGTGCAGCATGTGACCGAGCATGTGACCCAGCCTTTATATAAGCTAGAGGCACACAGCTCATCACTCTGCTTTAGGTAGGGTAGGAATACGCTTCTGCTGCTGCTGCCCTTCTTACGGAACAGATTTAGATAGGATTTTGCTGCTTCAGAAATCGAATTACAATACTCAGCGATCTACATAGCATTAGCTACTGTAGGGGAAGCTTCCTGATGTTCTTATAGGGGAGAATTAGATAGGAGTCTGTCCTACTTCACAAATCTAATTGCAACAGCACTGCATATTTTCCTGTCAGATACTCTGCATTAGATAATTTAGGGTGAAGGTTCCTGATTGTGTTTATAGGCAGAGAAATATATAACAGTCAGTCCTACTTCACAAACCTAATTGCAGCTGCATTGCATATGTTCCTGTCATATACTCTGCATTAGATAATTTAGGGTGAAGGTTCCTGATGTTTGTGCTCTGATATGGCCCGCACTCACCAAATCCTACACCCCCTCTTGGGATGAAAAGCTTTCATAGTGTATGCCCTGTGCGGCACTCTGGCAATTTCTCGTCCCCCTGTGTTGTTCTTCAGTTTCCAACGTTAATTCATATGCAAAGAGAGAGGGATCTCAATAGTGTGATACCTTTGAAAAGCATTTGCCTTTATTATTAAAAAATGGGTACTCACAATCTGGCAGATTGAACGAGCGGTAAAAAGATCGTATTTTCGGAAGTGTGCCGTGACAGCGTCAGTTCGCTCGACCGGTTTCATCATCAGACGTCGTCTGAGCAAACTACAAGTGCAAAGTGCACTTGAAATTGCACTGAAAGTGCACTTGGAAGTGCAGTTGCTATAGATCTGAGGGGGACATGCAAGGAAAATAAAAATCAGCATTTTAGCTTGCACATGATTGGATAATAAAATCAGCATATCTTCCCCTCGTTTCAGATCTTTCCCTCAGACTTACAGCGACTGAACTTCCAAGTGCACTTTCAGTGCAATTTCAAGTGCACTTTGCACTAGTAGTTTGCACTTGCAGTGCAAAGTGGATTTGCCTTTCGTAAATAACCCCCATTGTGTTGATGGGGGACTCAAGAAATATTCTTTCCTTCAACCCATGGTCAAAGGAAAGAAAACTGCAAAATCTATGGCCAGTCTAATTAAGGACAACTCTAAAGCCTCATACACACGATCGTTTTATTCCCTTGGGAAAACTGCCATGACAGCTTTTGGCCGGGAAAAATGGCCGTGTGTATGCTCCATGGCAGTTTTCCCGTCAGGAAAACTGCTGGGAATCGCGGCAGGAAAAATGAGAACATGTTCTCTTTTTTCCTGCCTTGATTCCCGGCAGTCTTTTTCCTGGCAGTTTCCCTATTAGAAAACACTGTGGTGGAGCATACACATGGCTGGGATTCCCGGCCAAAGCTCTCACCGCAGTTTTACTGACGGGAAAACCTCTGGCGTATACAGTGGGAAAGTTACCGATCAGGTTCTCGGTTTTCCCGGCAGACTTTTTACCACTGGGAATCCCGGTCGTGTGTACATGGCTTAAGAAGAAGCACAGAGACAGGCTGTGTGCCTGTACACATCCTGGAATTCTATTTACAAATGTGGCAGCCATTTTGGGATAGTCTAAAGTCTATTGAGCTACATTGATGGCAAGCTTGAAGAAAGTGTTCTCTAGTGTCAGGAAACAGTCTGTGTAAATTAGTAAAAAAAATTGCTGCCACAAAACAGTTAGGCCGCGTACACACGACATTTTCCTCGACAGAATCCATCAAGAAACTTGGTGGCAGAGCTTTTTTGCCGAGGAAAACGGTCGTGTCTATGTTTTTTATCGAGAAAACTGTCGTGGAACTCGATGAGAAAAAAAGAGAACAAGTTCTCTTTTTCCTCGTCGGGAGTCTCAGTTTCCTCATTGTGTTCCTCGTCGGGCTGGTTTTCGAGAAACATCTACGTGAGTATGCTTAAAAACCCGCCCATGCTCTGAAGGGTGGCGCCAGTGGAATCAAACTTCCCCTTATAGTGCTGTCGTACGTGTTGTACATCACCGCATTTGACAACGACGAGATTTTGTCTTGACAAAGACAAGAAAGCTTGTCAAGATTCTCGAAAAGCCTAACAAGGAACTCGTCAAGGAAAACAATGTACATTTACGACGAGTTCCTCGGTCGTGTGTACGAGGCCTGAAGATTTCAGTTTTGCAAAGGGAAACAGTTCTTTAAAACAGTGTAACTATGGGCAGAAACAAATGTCTGTGAGATGGCCACACTCTCTATTCCTACTATAGTTTCCCACAAAGCACTAATCATTTAGAGTTTATGCTTGCTTGTACTTTTTGCCATTGTCTTATATGAAATAATATTTGCTGGCACATGAAGAGGTTAAATATGGTTTTCCTAAATACAATTATAGAGACAATTTGTATACATCATTTTTTTTTACATCATTTTTGCTTCAAGGGACGTATTAATTACTTGTAGAATCCTCTTCCATGTAATATTTTGATCACGGTGTCTAAATCCTTTTATTTTTTTAGAAATGATACATTGACTACAAAGGGACAATTTGTCTTGTTGTGTTGAGAGGGGAAGGAGAGGGACGAGGTGCTGACACTCAATAGGCGTCAGTACAGGTGGGTCTGTGTTCCTCGGCACTAAGAAGCCGGATTAAGCTATGTGACACCTGCCTTTGTGTGTGGGTGTCTGTACAACTATCACAACTCATGTCTTCCTAAAGCAGCCACCATTTCAAGGCTTAGTGGCTGATGCCTGGAGGAATACAGATGGGATGACCTCAGTGACGGGATGTATGACAGCACATCTGATGAAAGAATAATTGAACATTGTATTCAGTTGCTCTTCCCCACCGCCTGCTGGAGCATCTGCATTACAGAAGTTTATTGAAGAGTGCTTGGATTTTTTTTTTTTAAGGAAATCGTTTGAACAAATGATTTGATAAGAGTAAATACTCATATTGCTGCTGGCTGAATACTTTCAACAACCTTCTATTAAAGGTGTCCATGTGTGTGTCAGTCATATATATGTGTTTTATGGATATTATGGAAATCTAATGATCTAATGTGGGTGGTATATTGGATAGTGCTCAAAGTGACACCAAACTATATCCTAAGGGCTCATTCAGCCCATCTGAAAAGCGATTTGCGGTGGATCGGGTTTCAGA